>JASPKZ010008864.1:202500-802500 GCA_030220185.1 Diploptera punctata
TGGAAGATTCATACTAAGTTCCTGTATTCATATTTTGTCACAATTATTTAAAATGTTAGATATGAATAAATAATTAATACCTGTCACGAAATCAGGCAACCTTACCCTACTTTATGAATGCACAGGGCGTCTACAGATGAGTGATCAGATCAATGGTGAAGCAACTTCTGAACATAACATTTAAGAGAAAACTTACCAATCATATTTGATGGACAATCGTCAATAAATACACACATGTGTTCCACTGGTGTGTGGAGAACTTATGTCCGTACTGTCATGAACCCATGCGTTCGATAGTGCCAGTGAGTTAGTTTATATATATATATATATATATATATAATGATGGGCAGATGGTGTTCGTGAACTATTAGTGCTTTGATGTTTCCTGAAACTATATTGAGTAAAAAGCACGAAAAAAAAATCCTTATACAGCAAACATGTCAGACCGAAGACCTAATCCGGGCAAGGTAATGACGTTACTACTAGACCAAACCAGTGGACAGCAATTTAATTATTATAGTATTAAAGCTTGTGATATATTATACTACGCTACTGATTTTATTTGCGGCTCGCGCGAAACAAGATAAATGTGTTAGTAATATTGAAATGTGTTTGTATTTTGTTTTAACTAATACATACATTTATAATAACAGTGCTCACGGGCCTATTTGGATTTCGTGCCTAGATTGTTACAGATTAAAGTACACACACATATATTTAATATACAGGTTGTTTCAAAAGGTTGCACACAAATTTCAGGAGCTTATAGAGGGGTCGAAATACAACTTTTGATTAGTAACTTATGGTCTGGAAAGTAATCCTGGTTCAGTACAGGTCCTGGAATATCTGAATGGACAAGAAATTAATTTGTGCACACACTTAAGTAAAGGTTTATTTATTCACCAATTTGGTTTTACAACACTAGGTGTTCAAAATGCCTACCAACACATTGAATACAGGCATGTTCTTCCACGTGAGCAAGAACTTCTCTTCCACAGCGACTGCTCGAATCGTACGTGGTCGGCCTACATGATGCCATGAACGCAAGGAACCTATCTGCCGAGTCGGTGGTGAACGTTTTGAAACGCTCGAGGATGTGGTTGACGTCTGTTAGGATATTGTGTGCTATACAAGCGTTGAGATTCGCGTGCATTAACATTTGCTTTACCATACATGAAATGCATGCCTCGAAATTCTGACAACGTGTATTCAATTTCACAAAAATCACAAATCTTCAAAGTAATGCTGTAGTGGACCTCTACAATACACTGCAGATACTGTACTGAAACGAAAACAATTTACAGAGCGCACGAATGCCTATCAGATGTGAACAGAACACTACACAAGTACTGTACTGCACTAAACGGTATGACAACAGACGGAACGTCTTCGTACATTCATAAAGTAGTGTATCGAACTCAGTGCATCTCTGAAAAGTAAGCATAGACCCGCATTTAAGTTCCCGACTTTCCCAGGCTTGTACTACTCAGGATTACTTTCCAGACCATAAGTCACAAATCAAAAGATGATGTATTTCGACCCTTCTACAAGCTTCTGAAATTTGTAGAACATTTTAAATCACCCTGTATAATATATTTAAATATAATGTACATGCATCTACACATGCCTGTTGTTATATTTCTGACCGGTGCAATTGAATGAGATAGGAAGACGTAAGTGTTCTAATCGCCAGGTGTAGTGTCGTTCAATCTGTTTCAATGCACGAGTTCTATGTTCTAGTCTGTCTCGGTCAAATTTTAGTTCACGAGAAACCAATAATACGTGTTTTGGACCTTACAGGGACATGTCCTATCGCGAGAATGTTAAAATTGGATCACATAGTATTTTTCGGCCACATAAGGACATCTGTGAGTGATCATATGAATGTCGTAACCACTTCTGAGAAAACATGAAAATTTAAGTCACTCATTCATTTACAATGAAATACCTAATATCGATTAAGATAATCAAATAATAATCCCTGACTGTTTTTTACCTAACGATTCCTGACTGTTTTTTGCAAGTGAGGGGAATAAAACTCTGAAAAATCTCCTCCAGAAAAATTGTTCCGACAGAAGTTG
This sequence comes from Diploptera punctata, assembly GCA_030220185.1. Taxonomy (NCBI): domain Eukaryota; kingdom Metazoa; phylum Arthropoda; class Insecta; order Blattodea; family Blaberidae; genus Diploptera; species Diploptera punctata. Next base: position 204,582 of record JASPKZ010008864.1, read on the forward strand.
GAATCTGAGTCACTGTATCTGAAGAAATGGCATCCACCTATAACATCATAGTGATGACTCACACCCTAGTAACTAGTTTGAAATGAATTAATGAGCTATTTCCTCGTTATTTTTAAATATATGAACATTTGATGTAAAACTTTTCCCCACATTGCTTAACTATCATCTATAACGAAGCCTTAGTTCAACATCAACTAGTAAACAAAGTAAAAGCAAAATTAACGAATCTTAGGACAAGCCATCGTTATTTCTAGCGTGTAAAGAATTCCTTACTTAATTAAGAACATCAACAAATGAGGGAACTCGTTAGCCATTCACTTACAGTAGTTCTGATATCTACTATTTAGACAACGAATCAGGGAGGAATCGAGTTGGAAACATTGGCTAATAACATGTTATTTGATGGGAAACATCTTTACATAAAAGGCGTTATATTGGTCTACGTGGTGATGTAGCCGAGTTTAATCTGCGAGATATTCTCTTGGCAGGTGATTAATGTGCTAGAGGACACAATAAAACTGCCAGCTATTACATGCCAAGCACATCAAAGAGTTAAGCAAAACTCCATATAATCAAGGCATGGCTTTATGTACATTTATACATCTCGCAGTTCATTTCTACAATCTGCTCTCTAAAACTTTTGTATCTAGCTAATAGAGCGAGTTGTTCGGTTATACTTGTTATGTAGCTTTCCAGAGTAATCTACCTTGTTATTATCATAATAGACTATATTAAATGTGCAACTCAGTTGAACTGGATAATTAAAACATAACTCAATTTTTAAATTAGAAGATTAAAAATCGATGTAACTTAGACTTTCACAGAAGGCGTCACAATAATTCTTTTAAATTAACACACAACGTTCCATCTGGTGAGGCGGAAGATATCTTCTGAAGATTGTTGCTCAAGACGGTCACTACTTGATGTAAAATGATGCTATCTCTTTATTCTCATATTTGTGCTTAGTGTAACACTGATGTCTGTATTTACTTCAACGTATCCCAAGCATGACAGAACACGATTTATAATTGTCAATCACATACATTCTCCTTTGACCGCACACATGGACGTCTTCCCAGGATAAGTAATCAACTCAATGTTGGGGCCAACTCCGAAAGAACATAAGCATTTAAGATGATTAAAATAATAATAATGGTGATAATGATAATAATAATAATAATAGTGATAATAATAATTATAATAATAATAGTATTTGTAATGGTTGTAGATAGACGAAGAATGAGGTGGGAGAATAATATTAACCATGTAGTGTCGGAAGTAGATTATACAAGGGATGATTGGAAAACATTTAGCTCAGGGCAGGGGTTCGATAGAGCCTGTAAGTTAATTTAATTAGTGGTGGTAGTAGTAGAACTAAAAGTGGCAATAATTGTAAAATAATAGTAGTAATAATATTAATAACAGTAGCAGTGATAGCAGCAGAAGTAGCAGTACTAGTAGTAATAATATCAGCGGTAGTAGTGTCAGGAGGAATAGTAGGAGTAGTAGTAGTAGCAGCAATAGTGATAGTAGTAGTAATAGTAGTAGTCGTGGTAGTAAAAAAAATATTACATTTAATGACGTTCTTTAATATCTCAAGTCAATACATTATTTTCTTTTCATATAGTAGCCTAAATGTATCATAGGTAACATATAATTACGCTATATGGTTATTCCAATTTAGATAATTATTATATTAACAGTTTATTTTTGCCCTGTTATCATCGGAAGACGAGCTCCAGTGGCCTCTATTTTGATGCCTTACAATTTGGAAGAAGAACACCGATTCTCATGTACTTTATGTAGATAAAGCATAGAGGATACATTTTTTATGATATTTGCTATTGGTGCAGAAATGTTGCTCACTTTTAACTCTATCTCACATCCGTGTGCCTGTTTTCAATCAGATAATACAAATACATTTTCTACGCGAATTTGATTTTCAGTTTCTGAAACGGTATAAAAGAAAATAGATTAAACAATTAATGTTTTCTTCGTCAAAATCGAAAGGCAATTATCTAAACAGGAATGAATGTTCATACAATATCCAGATTTAAATATAGACTACCTATTCCTTATTAATCTGTATTTGAATTAATTTTATATTTGTATATGGGACATTTTATATTTTTATTATATACAAAGCGTTATTTATGAGGTTATTATAACATTTTAAAATGTTTTACTTTTATATGCCACATTCTATACCTATGATTCCAGAAGGAGCAGAAATTCGACAAATTTACGTGCTAATATTGTTGTGCGCGCCGAGTGGCACTGCAAAATAATTGTTTTTAAAATGACGATTAATACTTTAATCAAGTGCAAAGAAACATTTTCCTCGTTCAATAAAGTCCTTCCGACATTAGATACCATAAACAAATAAGTGGCGTGAAGAGATTTCGGTGACAGAAAATGTTTAGAAAGGACACAGTGGAAGTAATCTCAGTTTTGAGGAAGGTATTGTAGAAAATGTGTGGAGTTCATAGGAAATGAGTACACAGAAATCAATAAGACAAGCGGCGAAAATTTTTTTAACAACAATCGGTCAATAGTTTAAAACAATCTTCAACGTTCACTGCGCTTTTCCGCATAAAATGTTTAAACTGTGCAGAAAATCATATCTGCTGATAGACCAAATCAACTTTCATCTCCAAACATTACGATGTATCGGATTGATGAAATCTTTTTATGGAACGTAATTTTTTTCAGAGAGGTAATTTTTCATATTTCAGGGGAAGTGAATCACCACAATATGCGAATATGGGGTACAAAAGAAAACATAAATGAATAAAACACATGTGTCAGTCCAAATTTTAAAGTTTGGCGTAGGTCTCTGAAAAATACACTGAACGAATTTTTCTGTCAAGAGAATAACTTCTCTTTGAATACGTTCAAGAATTTACCTGTGCCACAGAGAGGAGGCGTGCAGTCAATAAAATTATTTCCACTATTTAACTCATGCCCCAAATGAGAGTCAATGACCAATCACGTTTCAATGAATTTTGTTTTACAACCAATCACAGTCGTGTTTCACCTCGATATTTACCTACTTCTATTTATCATGTGAAAGAAAGCTCCTCCTTTTTAATAATCTCAACAGGACAGTGCATTATTTTGCAGTGACTGACTCTTGAACAAATACGTTGAATATAATAAATAATGAACAGATTCCTTCGAACTACACATTTGATAATTGTATGTTTAATAATTGTGTTTTTAAATAATGATTTTACAGAGTTGTTTTCAAAAAAAAACTATAATAACTATAAAGTTGATCATAATATACAGTTTAATGTGTTTCATTTTTTTTCCACTAGGGTGCATTCTTACAATATTGCGATCAGTTTTGGCAATAAATACTATGATCTAGTTGCAGTGGATGAACAAATGAAACTAACCAAACATTTCTCATTTGTTTTCAAACATCGCTGTTTACATTAAAATATATAAATATTTTAGTCCCGCGCCGTAGCCGAGCGTTAAGGTAGGAAGCTTTGGCGCAGAGCTACGGGACTTGCGCTGGTTCGAGTCTCCATGGGGGAAGAAATTTTCTCATGGTATTTCGGCCAGTATGGGACCGGTGCCCACCCAGCATTGTGAGGCAATTGGGTATCTACAATAAGTAGCGGTTCCAGGTTGAGGAACCAGCTATAACGGCTGGGGGACTCGACATGCTAACCACATGTCACCCCTACACTGGCTGTTGATCATCTACCTCTGTGACTGACACATGTGGATGTGAAGGGCCAGCAGCCGGCTGGTAGAAGGGCAACCGCTGAAAAGTGGAAAGACCCTCAATCGGAAAATATTTTAAAATAACTACATTTAAATAATGATTTGTGAGTAAACAGCTTAATTTTATTCGTTAAATAGTCCTAATAAATGCCGCTCATAATTTCCAAATCCTCTAGATAAATTGGAAATCACTCACAGTGACATTACTTACGATAAGATGATTTTCCATTCTATTGAGCCTTGACGTCCAAATTTTTAAATGACATTCCCCAATCGTTGTATTGGCCGCGAAAGTCCAATTCCTCCGATATACCTCGTTATTTTTCGTGTGGACGTACGTCAAAGGAAGGGTGCACGATATAAGTGTTAACGGCATACTGTGTTAAAACATTACATAAAATGTCACAAACTCTGCCATAGAAGACAACGACGAAAAATATATGCAATAAAATGGGATAATAGGTTTTCTTCATGACATTAGGGGTGTCCTTTTGTAAGTGTACTTAAATTAATTTTTGAGTTATTCTGTACACTTGACGAATCATATTACTACAATTTTCATATATGGAATATAATAGATTTATTTAGCCTGGTGGAGTTAAGGCCATGTGGCCTTCTCTTCCACTCACCAGGACAAACGTATGTCACATACAAATACATTCAATTACAATAATAGTCATATACTAAACATTTAATTATCTGTCAAATTGAATAATAATGAAAATAATGTCTAATAATACAATAAAATTTAATTAATGATAGAATGAATACAGAAAGGAATAACATCTCGAATCTACTTTACATAAAAAGAAAAGAAAATAATAAACTGTAATGAATTAATCTATCATTTATTACACAAGGCATTAGGTAAATATATTAACAAATTTTAAAACAATATTTATTAAATAATAAAAAAAACAAATTATTCATTTTTAAAAAGTAATATTAGTGAGTTGTTTCTGCTAGTAATTTTATTTTCAATTTGTTTCTGAAAGATGGTAAAGTTTGGCAGTCTCTGACATAGTATGGAAGGGAATTCCATGTTCTAGCAAGAGAAACTGCAAAAGATTTCGAATAATAGGTAGTATGATGAGGAGGGATACAAAGGACGAAGCCATGACAATTGTTCCAGGGATAGTGTAACATGATCAAATCTGCGTATACCACAAATAAAACGTATGCAAGAATTATGAACACGTTGAAGTCTTTGGGTAAGAACAGGATTTAGGTCAGTAAAAAGAGTATCACAATAATCAAAATGGGTAACGATATAACACTAACTCCATGGCACGAAAGATCTAGAAGGCCTTTGGCCTACCAGCCGGCTGCTGGCCTCTTATCCACATGTATAACTATAGAGCTACACAATCATGCAGCCAGTATAGGGACGACAATATGGCGAACGTGTCGGATCCGCTAGCCATTATAACTGGTTTTCTCGATTGGTAATGATATAATATTGATTGCAAAATTCCATGTTCATTATTATTGTTATAGATTTTGGAATACTATATTGGACTCTGCATACTATGTATTAAGGTTATAATAAATTTTGTTATTTTATAACAGAAATTAAATATTTATTAGATTATTTTAGCTGATGTAGTCGCCCAAAGGTGCATTGACAGTCTGTTTATCATCTGTATCAAACTACAGCCTCGAAAAATGCATTATTTTTATTTCAGTAAGGTCTCCTTGTACAGTGAGGTAAAAGTCACTCTTTTCGTTATATTAGACTGTCAGTAAATAGCTATGAAGGTAGGAGTAAAGCGAAAGCTTAATGTACGAAGAGAAAGATAATGAAGTAAGGACATTTATGTAATGTTTGTGATTTAGAACGGGGAATGAAACAAGGTAGAAATATAACGCTGACGTTATGAACGTACCAACAAAAATATTCCGTAGATGTGTCACGGAATGTATTCTCATCACAAGTTCATAAAGCAGAACAATATTCTTTGCTGTGCGGGTTGCTCCACCGTCTCGTGAACGTGCTCCATTTTTTTATTTTAAAACTCTTGTGTAAAAGCTTATTTACGAAAGTATCTAGTAAACAAATAATTTCACAATTATATTTATTTTTAATTATATTCTATCATATATTAAATGCCGCTACTTAAAACATTTATACAAATTATAATAAAACATATTTAGTCCAGTGTGAAAGTAGAATAAATTATTTAATTACAAAAAAGCAATTGTTTTTGTTTTAATTAAATTACTTACTTCACTTTCATACCCGGCTTAATAGCTTTTATGATAATTGCTATACATGTTTTATAAAGCGACATTTAATATACTACGTGTAACAAACTCACTGGCACCATTATAGGTTAATGGCCACGCGAAAATTAGCTCTCCATATATTCCGTCCTGATCTAATATTTCCAATCACCCCCTGTATAATCTACTCACTTCAAATAATGGTTAAAATTATTCTCCCACCTCATTCTTGTTCTATCAACTGGCTGTACGAGAACTAATATCTCCAATCATCCCCTGTATAATCTACTTCCTTCAAATAATGGTTAACGTTATTCTCCCACATCGTTCTTGTTCTAACAACTGGCTGTATGAGATCTATATTTCCAATCACCCCCTGTATAATCTACTTCCGTCAAATAATGGTTAACGTTATTATCCCACCTCATTCTTGTCCTATCAACTGGGGGTTCGTCGGGCCCCAGCTGTGCTCACAACAGCAACAGGACGCGTCCCCTGGTGGCGGATAGGGGAACGGTCGGTGGTTTGCTTGCATTCCTCCCGGCTAGGTCCAGTCCGGACCCGCGGGCCATTTGTGAGGTCGTCAGGACTCGAGCGACCTGACGTACTACATAGCTCGTGCTGCGCCCACTCCAGCAGCAAAACGCGTCCCCTCGGTGGCGTAGTGGGGAAAAGGTTGGTGGATCTGCTAGCCAGTCCTCCCTTCCAAGTCCGATGGACTCGCGGACCATGAGTGGGCTCAGCAGGAAAATTTAAAAGAGGGCCCTGCTGTCAAACCTGTGAATCCCGGCCTACAAGCGGGAGCATGGGCCGCTGTTGGTGGAGCGGTGAGAGACTAGGGGATCGCGAAGCTCCTTTCTCTTGGTTCAATTGAACCCGAGGCCATCTGTGGGGGCACCATGGGAGATGAGCACCCTGGATGCCTACATTGCTCAGTGGGCTGGTCTCACAGCAGCGGCACGACTAGGGCTTAGTCTTGCGAACGGGCTGGTTGGGACAGTACCGGTCGTAATGCTGGGAATTACCACCAGGTCAATAAGCTCGGAAAAGGAGGAAGCGCGGTCTTCTGAGTCGGGGACTTAGCGCCGACTCTGGGAACGAGTGACCCAAGGACAATCTGTGAGGTCGTCAGGAGTTGAGCGACCTGACGTAATAATGCTCAGGCTGGACCCACTTCAGCAACCAAACACGTCCCCAGCTGGTGCACTGGGGGAAAGGTCGGTGGATCTGCTAGACAGTCCTCCCGGTCAAGTCCAAGGGACTCGTGAACCATTAGGTGGGGTCGGCAGGAGTTGAGCGCCTTGTCGTACTATTTGCTCATCTGTTGGAGCTTGCGAGCTCCGTGCTGGCCCACAACAGCAGCAGAAGGCGTCCCTGGAGGCATACCAGGGCTCGGCTCGGACCAGTGCAGAGGGGAGCAACTGTACTGGTTCCTGGCTCAGCCTAAGGGCTCGTCGACAAACTGTGGGGGTCGCCAGGAGATGAGCACCTGGTTATACTAAAAGTCTCACACTGTGGGGCTTGTAGCTCCAGCCGGTCTCACAACGGCTGCAGGACACGTCCCTGGAGGCAGAACAGGGGAATGATCGGTGGATCTGCGACAGCAGTCCTCCCGGCTAGGCTCATGGAGCCCGTGGACCAACTGTGGGGTCGTCAGGAATGAGCGACCTGGCGACTACAAAGATCAGCAATTCCCAGAAGTTGCAACTCCAACACTCTATCCCTAGGGGTGTTGGTTTTCGGACCGTGAACTTGAACGTGGACGTGAACATAGGATAGGGAGGACATGCACCTAGGACTTGGGAGTATGGTCTTGATGACCAAGGTATCCCAAGGGGTGGGGGAAGGGCCTAGATGTTCTATCAACTGGCTGTACGAGAATTCCCTCTGGTTTTCCTACAAGAAGCTTTCATGCCCCTTTTCCATTTCCCATTCGAACCACATGCCCTGCCCATCACAATCTATGAGACTCAACTGTTCTTATTACTGGTATATCTGATTTTGCTATAAAGATCATGTAGCACACTGTTATGTCGCCTTCTCCATTCGAGTGTCTGTTCATTTCTCTTTGGTCAGTTAGTTGCTACTAATGATATTTAAAGTCTACAACGTCCTAAACAACATCATCTAGTAGCAGACACTCATCTTGCTGATGACGGAAATTTAACTTTCGAAAGGCCTACAGATAACATTTTAAATATTAGTATTATAACACAGTTGATGACGACACCTGCCAACAGGTAGATATTTTAATTGTTATCTTATGACTATTCACCTCAACGGAATTTGCTATTAATTTTATTAGTATTGGTTCAACATTTTAAGAACTACTTTATTCTCAAATTATCGTATTTTATTCCCTATCATACCTCAAACACTCGTAACCTTTCCTTCTCCCTTAGAGTAAGAGTACATTTTTCACATCCATATAATATAACAGAGATTAACAGATTTATATATTTTCAGTTTAACGTTTCTTGAAAGGAGTTGGGACGACAAGAGTCCCTGTAATGCATATTAGCATGCATTATCAGAACTGAGTCCATGTTTAATTTTTCCCGCATTTCATTCTTATTTGTAATATTATTGTTCCTAGGTATGTATGTGTATATATATATATATATATATATATATATATATAGAGAGAGAGAGAGAGAGAGAGAGAGAGAGAGAGAGAGAGAAAGAAAGAGAGAGAGAGAGAGAGAGAGAAAGAAAGAGAGAGAGAGAGAGAAATAAAATGAGAAAGTCTGAAACATTTAAATAATGTGTAATAAAATGAAGAGATTTTGTAAACGATAACAAAAATTAAACGAGTTTTGGTGCCACTAGTGAATTGTGATAGGGACGTGTTAGAGTACCCTGATTGAGATATACGCATTTAAGCTGCTGAGCATGCGGAAGTTTAAAATGATCCATCCATAGTAATTCTGCCCGAAGGCAGGTCCTTCACTGCAATCATAGCATTTTCATGCTATGCTTGCAGCTTTACTAGGGAATTGTAGGTGTGGTAGCTTTCCGTTGCTTTCCACACCGGTGAAGGATGACGATGATGATAATGATAAGGATGATGATGATAATGATGGCCATATGATTTCGGGGACCGCTTGGGCCTTAAAGTTTTTTCTGACATTTGTCTTACAGATGAGGAAAAACTCCGATAAAAACCTCACCCAGAAAAACTGCCCCGACCGGGGATCGAACCCAGGCCCGCTGCGTGACAAGGCAGCACGCTACCTCGAGACCACAGCTGTAGACTGTAAAATAACATTGTATTGAATAATACAGATGATACTAAGATAGATTTATTATTGATAACAATAGATACGTATCTATAAATGTACACTGACAAGAACATTTTCTGTTAACTTCATTAATCACAAGCAATGTCGTTACCATTATCACTATCACATAATACACCATCAGCATCATCATTAGAAGGAACACGATATGATCAAATATGTTGATGGGTCTCAAAATAAATTTTTAAAAATGTAAATGTATTTATTCTTTAATCTTGTTTTATGTATAAATTTTAAGTTGGAATTAATATTTATATAAATAAAATTTCAATCTACAGTATCTCTTTTAGAGGGCATTGAATAATTGTTTGTTTTGTGGTATTCAAAGTGTTTATTTATACTTGAGCTTAGTTTTAGTTATTAATCTTGACTGTACGACAAACTGCGTACTGCACTGCAATCTGAAATATCTATTGCGCTATCCCAGTATGTTATGCATGAATGATATGAAGTGAACTCTACAGTGTTATGTGAGTGCCCGACGCTGAGTTCTTCTTTCATGATCCTTACTGCCATTTTTTTGTTTAGGCTCGGGGCCGCAAGGAGGGACTACAACCCATTGGCCACTTCTGTCACCCATAGATCCTCGAAATCACAAATGTTCAACACATTTTGGTGTTTTTCCTAACATAAGATGAGGTGAAAGATGATATGAAATAAATTAATGAGAAATGAAACGACACGACACGAAGGAGATGGTAAGGAAGAATGGAGGGTGTTGGTGGGATGATATTCGGAATACGGGTAAACATAAGGAAACCCCGAAAAATCCTCGTATGGTCCACCATCAGGCCTACCCATATGGAAATACCATGATTAGAATCCCAGAGGGAGCAGCCATTTGTATGCCGAGACAGCTATACTTGAGGTTAAGTATTGAATTCCAATACTTAGGAAACTTACCAGCAAATATACGCTTTGTATATCAGAGTATAGATCTACTGCATCTCTGTGACGGTAGCAATTCATTTTAATTTTCCTTTCGAAGGAAGCCACAGTATTTTACCTTTTCTTTCGAAAAAAATGTGTATCTCAGCGAGATTTCAATTCAGGAACGTCAGATCCTTAGAACTACGGTCAGCTCAGTCATTTAGTTTACAAGCGCTTTTGCTTTGTGGTTAGGTAAGTCTATTTTGCACACACACGTATTTAGCATTTCAAGCGGCGTCGTCACGTTTTATTCACTAGAATAAATTTTTACTGACTACAGATGCTGCAAAAGACAAAAGTTGCAACGCTGTTAAGATAATTATATCCACTTGGAGTAGACATAAAAACGTCATTTAAAAAAGCGAAGACATTATTGCCAGAGAATTGTTCTCAGATTTTAGTGATTGGAGCGGCTTCATAGAAATCTCTAACCGCAACTACCCGACTCTACCTGGCAGTAACAATGTATTTTTTAAACCAGAGGGCAATAGTTGCCTTTGATGCCGCCTGTAAACTGAATGACTGAGCCAACTATACAGCGAGTGCAATGATCCTTCCAATTTATTAGAAATTGATCGTAAGATAGCGTAGGCAAACGAAAAGTATCATTCTGACGTAACGTATATGTTATTACCAACGAATTGAACAACTGTATTGTAACTTCAGTAATACAATAGCAAGGCCATAAATAAACTTGTTTAATAAAACTCCATAAATGCGCATTTATATTTTCCCCAATTTGGTAGGAAGGTAACATTTTATTTCATGACGCTCTTTAACATCCCACTTCAGTTTGAAGTCGGACGTGAAAGGGTCAAAACGTTTTGTTCAGTAAGCCTTTAAATTTAGACTTGTAGTCTTTTAGATGCAGAAAATCTATTTAGCAATCGCATTTGATAAAAATCCCATTTTATTAAATTACCGAAAATGCTATTGGTGTTAGTTCGTTTATTGTATTTCATGTTGTCCATTTCTTTTACGAAGATAGTGATTCCAGGAGATGAACTCCTATACTTCAGAATGTTCTCAGTAATGATATTCGTAGCCGATGGTTATTTAATACCCCACACATCTCTGTGACACATGAGTGACGCGTATATCTCTACTACAATTCGGTTCCACGAATTTTCCTCATACGGAAAATGAAATGTGTCTTGGATGGTTAGAAACCATGACCATGATGTAGAGATGGACACGTTAACCGAATCCACTAACACTGTCTTTCATAAGTCATATAAAATACGCACCGTATTTCAAGTTTATTAAATATCAAAAATCATGATTATGCATGACGTATCACATTGAACAATAGAGAAAAAGTGCCAGAGGGATTTTAATGCCTCATTATATAAAAATTTTAAATATAGTATCAATAAATAATCATGAAATTTATTTTACAATTCGTTCAATATGGCATATTGCCATTTATTGTGGTAGTAATTAATGTCGCTTTATAATACTAATGTGTATAATAATTAATTCATGGGTCATATATAGCAAGCAGAATATAGAATGGCCTATACATGAAACTGTAATATGCAGTAAAAATTCATGGACCAGTATTTTATTCGCTCCAAGCTTTCACTCACATACGATATTAAAAAAATTATAAAAATGGCAACGGTGAGGAAGTTTGGTACTTTAATGTAATATTAACGAGGGTGAAATATGTGTATAGGGGTACATTTGCAAGTGGGTAAGCTGCCCGCTATGCAGATAATATTATTATTTATGGCGGTAAAATTTCACTCATGTCGGGTAGGAATTTTTTTTTTGAAAAAAATTCGTATTCTATGCTTGGAAGAGTGTTATTTATTGAGAAGACCATAGTAGTTTATTGCCAAGATAAGATCATACGGGATATAGAAATGTGTAATCAATGGAAACAGTTTTTTTCTCATTACTTCTAAAACTGATAGTGAAATTAAGAGATTCTTATACTTACGTCAAATGTTACTTCTCAATTTTAAGCGAACTCCGGAGGAATGAAGCTATTGAGGTAGTTCTTATGAAAAGATTTTTGAAACAATTAAACGTATCTTCATCAATCGTAAGTACCAGGCAACACAAAATGACCATTACAATATTTGTAGATATATACTCAATGTCAAAATTTAATTATAAAGTATATATATATATATATATATATATATATATACTCGTATATGTGCGTGTGTGAGTGAGAGAGAGAGAGAGAGAGAGAGAGAGAGAGAGAGAGAGAGAGAGAGAGAGAGAGAGAGAATATGTGAGTGTGTGTGTGTGAATGCTGTAGCAGCATTTTTTTTTCGGAACCAAACTCGGCATGAAACAACTTAGGAAAGGAAGATCGAATTCGAAAACCAATAAACTGGAATATGAATTTCATCTCTAACAAAAATTTAAAAACAGTTCTAGCGGCTGTAATTATCGAGTTTTTGCAATAAACTTGAGTAGATATTATTGAAAGAAACGAGAAAGGCATTCTCCGAAATTCAACCAATTCCGACCGCTAGAAGCGGAGTTTAACCTGACCCTCGATATTAAATAAATAATAGTTTAAAAAACTAAAACAACACGCTTTATTAGAAAACCGAACTAAAAAAATGAAAAAAAAAATCTCAAACACGCTTGGGATAAAATTAAAGTGGTCAACAAAAAAAATCATCTCCAACACATACAGAATAAAACTAGAGTTATCAACAAAAAGAAAATAATTTTACCATCAAAACGTGGGGTGCTCTATATCAATTAATATATTTGATAATAAAGAGAGATTGGTAAACGTAAAGTCTCTAAGAAGAAAATGTAAAAATCATAAAAAGCACCCCACGCTTTTGATGGTAAAATTATTTTCTTTTTGTTGATAACTCTAGTTTTATTCTACATGTGTTAGAGATGATTTTTTGTTGGCCACTTTAATTTTAACCCAAGCGTGTTGGAAATTAAAATTATTTTTCATTTTTAGTTCGGTTTTCTAATAAAGCGTGCTGTTTTAGTTTTTTAAAATATTATTTATTTTTTAGTTTTAATATTTTACAGAATAAGATAAAAATGTAAATATCTTTAAATTCGATACTATTGTAGTATGAGCTAAAAGTAATACTCTTCTAAAAAATCCTCGGATTTGAACCAGCGACCTATGGATTACTGAAATGATATAACACTAGAGTTCACCGCTCTACCAACTGAGCTCTTACAACGATTGACTAAGAAGTCGACAAGTCCGCAACCTATTATACCCGTTTTAATTTTTTATTTTCTGATGATTCTGGCCAGGATTTTAGAAACAAAATATGAAATTATTGTATTGTCGCGGGTCCTTTATAAGTATACAAAGCTTCAAGTCGATCCAATGATTTTAAGTGGGTGAAAATCGCATTGAAAGGTTCTGTTATATAGATAGATAGATATATATAGATAGATAGATATATAGATATATATATATAGATAGATAGATAGATAGATAGATAGATAGATAGATAGATAGATAGATAGATAGATAGATAGATAGATAGATAGATAGATAGATAGATAGATAGATAGATAGATAGATAGATAGATAGATAGATAGATAGATAGATAGATAGATAGATAGATAGATAGATAGATAGATAGATAGATAGATAGATAGTAAGATAGATAGTAAGATAGATAGATAGATATATAGATAGATACAGGTCAAGCTAACATAAAGCGTGTAAAAATACTTTCTTGCTTTCGATGAGGTACGACACATTTCAATAACTGGAATAGAAACTAGTGTTTAGCTATTTAATGGTATTTTGAGTACTGGTACCCATTTACATACCCGAGAATGGGAACTTTCCTGAGTGATTCTAATTCCTAAAGGAAATCAAAGTATGAAAAGTTATATTAACTATAGACCATCGAGAGATGGTTACATTAAGATATTTAAATGTTTTTGGATCTTTTTGTTTTATTTTTCTACAGGATTAAGGTTTGTTATTTATTTCGTTTGTTAAGTACCACTACTAAAATTTTAGAAAAATCATAATGAACTTTCTACAAATACACTATCACCAAATTATTCCGCAAGAACTGTATGGTTTCACAACACTCAAATTGCTTAGAACTACCGGGAAAGTAAAGACATCCTTAAATAATAGTAGACAACTTTGGGTATGTTTTTGGAGCTCCAAAGGATATTTGATATTGTATGCCACCGGCGAATTAATTATAAATAAATTAATTACTATACTCCTAAACATCTAATAAAATTATATTCAAATACCTCGCGGTTCGTTCTTTTCTGAATACCCAAACAGGTATTCTCTCCCAAATAAAGAGTATTAGGGCACGAGTACCACAGGGATTTTGGCGCCAATTTTATATACTACTTACACTCCTGGCGTTCCAAAAAGTTGTCTTCTTCTTGTAAGGATTAAACCTTTTTTGGTTCGTTCCGGCTCCAAGTATCACATCTCTTTCTTGGGCATGTTCGACCTCTTTTTTTCCTCCTCTTGGTTAATCGTTTAGACTTTTCCTTGGCAATCTATTGGTATCCATTCTGCAGACATGTTCATACCATTTTCTCCTGTACTCTTCTATTTTATCTGTCAAATGCATATTTGTAGTTCTTTACAGATATCTTCACTTAGTTTTTTATCCATTAAAGTACAGTTATAATAAGGTATATATATATATATATATGTATGTATATATATATATATATATATAAGCAGTCCACCGCTGTGGTCTCGAGGTAACGTGCTGCCTTGTCACGCAGCGGGCCCCGGGTTCGATCGCCGGTCAGGGCAGTTTTTCTGGGTGAGGTTTTTATCGGGGTTTTTCCTCACCTGTAAGACAAATGTCAGGAAAACTTTAAGGCCCAAACGGTCCCCGAAATCTTATGGCCATCATCATCATCCTTATCATCCTTCATCGGTGTGGAAAGCAACGGGAAACTACCACACCTACACAATTCCCTAGTAAAGCTGCAAGCATAGCATGAAAATGTTATGATTGCAGTGAAGGACCTGCCTTCGGGCAGAATTTACTATGGATGGGATATATAAGCAGATGATACAGATGTATTTACATCGAATTAAAAACAGAATTATGCTCACTACTCGAAACGTATGGTGTAATAATTGTAAACTAAATATTAATAGTGGAGAAATTGTACGTGTACCTTTCACTAAGGAAAATACAAGATTTATTCCAAAATTACCATACTTAATGTAAATATGAAAAACAGCAATAAAGTAAATCGTTATAAATGATTTTGGATAAAAATTAAGCTAGGGTACACTCGCAGAGTACACCATGGAAAAAAAAAAACTGGACGCAACAGAAGTCTATCTAGTCACTCTTGTCTCTACATAATCTTCAAACAAATATTAAGTACCTTTTATATAAGCAGCTCACCAGGAGCTCTGCCACGTATGCGGCCTGCTCCTGGTGTCCTGCTAAAATATTGCTCCAGAAACTGTAGCAAAAAAAAGAAATAGATATCTGAGAAAAATCTTACACGCAGACAGATGCATGATGAATGCTCATATTAAAATAATATCAAATAATGAAGACGTAATGGATAAGATTCGGGATATCAAAACCATGGACGATGAAAGATTGGCTATGGTTTTCAATAGTGATTTATAATTTTACTTCTTAGAGCATTATTTAAATTATTCGGTTTATTTACATCTAAATACATAACATCAAAATTAAAATAAAATAATAATCATCATCATGACAGTTTAGTTGGATCTGTCGCCTGTAGTTTACTCAAGGTGACCTTGGTATATCCATCTACGTCGTGGCCTTCCCAAATCTATCTTTTTCTGTATTGATCTTGTAGAGATAGTTTGGATAATGTTCCCCTTTACATCCTCAAAACATGTTTCCAATTTGTTGAAATTTTGTTATATCATTGAATATATTTTCGACTTTCAATTTTTTTTCTGATAGCAATATTTAGTTGATGATCTAACCATGAATCCAAGAAGTGGTCTCAAAAATCTCGTAAGTGCCGTTTTCAATTTTTTTTCATCTCTCTGATTTAGAACTCAAACTTTATTTTCATATTCATGGTTTTGAAATAATAGTATGAAATCTTAATTTGGTTTCTGTTGACATTGGTTTTCTAAAATTTATTTTTATTATGTAATTTAATTTATTATATTTTTCTAATTATATATATATATATATATATATATCTTTTTCTTTTCTGAAATTATGTTTCCAAGATAGTTAAAATTAGATACTTATTCTATTATATGACTAATTATTTTTATATTTAACCCTTTGCATATCATTATCCAAAATTCCCATTGATTTTGTTTTTGAAGTTTATATCTTCATGTCATATTTGTGAGCTACGTTATTTAATTCATAAGAAGCTTTCTGTAATTCATCTTCAAATGTTGCTAAGATGATTTGGTCATCAGCATAAAGAATTGTTTTAATTACTTGATTCCTAGTCAATTTAACATCATTATTTGAGATTTATAACCACTCTTTTATTATATATGATGATTATGATGATGATGATAATATTAATAATAATAGCAATAATAATAATATTAACCTCAATTTTTAACTTCATGTTTTGCTTATATAATTTTAGGATCTTCGTAACATTTTATTTGAATAGACAGTAGAATGTGAGGATATTTCTCCACTCTACCATTTCAACAACGAATTGATGAGGAAAAAGTCAAAACCACCATCTTTGAACATCAGAAATTAGGATTCTCTTGGTTTCGCAAATATAAACATTAACACAAGATTAGATAATATTATATTACACAAAGATTAGACAATCAACCCGCTGATTCGCAAAGCACCAATTTCTCGTGTCACTTATTTAAATGTGGCGGACCGCAGTGAAAACGAAATAATGCATTACTGTTATTATCAGGTATATCATGTAATTCGACACACATTTCAGTAATTTCTCACATTCTTTCGTTTTCTTGAATATTATTAAACAAATTAAACCAATAGATGTATCCTATAGGATACACTACCAATTTTAGGGTTAATTTAACTTCCTGAGGAATTCGCTTATTCACGCACTTCCTGTGAAGATTTTGTGTCAACCTAAGAAATGGACAACAATCAGTGAATCTTTTTACATTCGACACTAACTAATCTAACAATATAACTAACTCACTGACTCATATGAATTATAGAACACTGAGGTCCATGGTTGTAAGGACATTAGCTCTCCAAAAATCCCAACGCTGAACTACGACAATTATAAGACCCTCTCTCTTTCTGTCTCTCTTTTCTGATTTAGTTTAACGTCTCCTTTTGTTGGTATTTTTATGTGCCCATTCCCCCCAGATCTTACACCGACAATAATTGTGGGGAGAGAACTTTTAATACTGAATGACGAGCAAACTCTTTCAACCTAACAAGAATATGAAGGGATGAGTGATCAGATAATCACCTTCGAGATATCAAGAACATTTAAGTCGAGATACGTGATCAAATCATTCACAGTAAAGAGGCGAAAATTATGTGGATGATTATACTGATCAAATAATATCAGGAATGACTTGGACTTTAAGGTTTCCTGGAATTTCCCTTTAAGGTGAGGAAAATATTCGAAAAATGCCCAGAGAACATCCCCGTGCCCGCTGAATTCAAGGCAATGATATTGTTTCTAGACTACAACAGTCGTAATGTAACTGACCAAAAGTTTAAAAATCCTTAAAATCGGTATATATATTATACCTCTTCTGAACCGAGTTCGAATAAATTGTAATGTAAACGGAGCATATGTATGACTGCATATTCATTGGTCGAGTAAGGATTTTACTTTTGAGCTACATGCATACAGATCACATATTTTAAAAGTTGAGGACGACGGATTTTACCTAAGAAGGTATTTTAACTTATTTTATTTTATGACTCTCCACTTCAACGGTTTTAATAATGAATTTTATTAGTATTGAATTTTGAGCGTTTAATAAAATGCAGTTCCCTCTCCAACACTCGAAAGAAAGAAAATAAAAAATAAAAATATGCTTTATCTAGCACGTGTTTATATACGTTATAAAGGAGAATCTTAAAATACAATTACAATTTTCTTATTCTTCTTCTTTCCATGATTAGGTCAATGCGACCTGTTCTGGTCTCAAGTCCATCGTTTCCTTGGCCGTCCCAAAGATCTTTTTCCATGTAGTATGTAGGTGTTGATCGTTTTGGGTAATCTTGTATTGTCCATTTTGTCTAAATGTTCTTTCCATCGGTATTTGTGTTTTCATTTCTTATTGATTCATTATGTAATCTATCCATGCGTGTATATCCTTTTACGGATCTTAAACATTCCATTTCAGGAGCGTGAATGTGTGTGATATCTTTTTTGTAAATACCCAAGATTCAGATCCATATAAAAGATCAGGAACACCAACAATTTTATAAAACCTGAGCTGAATTTCGTTTTGAGTCTTTTGGAGGGTTCTTCTTATGGTGCCCCACATCGTTTAATATCGGTTTAATTTATTATGTATATCGCAATCATAGCTATGTGTTATATCAGAACCAAGATAGTTCTATTATTTCATTATTAATTACTATTTTTGCTTTGACTGGCACTTTGCCCTGAAAAGCCATAATTTTAGTTTTTGAAGTTGAGACTTTGAGATTGTAACAGAGTCGTAATTGATTCAACGTGTAAATGGCTCTTTGTAAATCATCCTCTGACTTCTGTATAATTACCAGATCGTCTGCATACATTAAAATATTCATATAAATTTCCTTATTAATTTGTATTCCTAATTACAATTGCAATACGTTTATTAAGTATTGTTTTATTCTTAAGCATGGTCAAAGTAGAATACGTTAGAATTTCAGTTGTTTTAAAATGACCGCACATGTATAATTATAAGACATTGCAAAGGAAATTATTTGAAAAACGGAGAGAAACAAGTTATTAGGAAAGCTTTCAAACTGTTTAACGAAAAAAAAATCCTACATTAGCCATCGAGGATATGATGAAAATTACAGCAGAATTTACAGGTGAATCAGCATGGAGCATAAATTCTGCTCGCAATGAAGTTGCAATTAAAGTGTATCTATCGACATAATGAAAAAAACATAAACGTCTGATTAGGTAGGCCCGTATTTATAGTTTTCTGTCATAAATAAATAAAAAATGGAAGTTCCTAATTATTGTTACCATCTTATCTTGTATTCAGGCTTATTTCCCATAAAATATGATGTCTAAGAACAATGTGTGTCTCGATCGCAGTTCCGTATAGAATTCAGTCATATAGCGGATAAAAGTAGCAATAGACGGAGTAATACCTTATACAAAAATAACTGGAACTTAG
Source organism: Diploptera punctata (assembly GCA_030220185.1). NCBI lineage: Eukaryota > Metazoa > Arthropoda > Insecta > Blattodea > Blaberidae > Diploptera > Diploptera punctata. Next base: position 224,056 of record JASPKZ010008864.1, read on the forward strand.
CTCGGAATTGGTATACTAGCGAAAGCGAAGCTTGACAGTACACAAATAAATATATCCATCCATAGTATTTCTGCCCAAAGGCAGGTCCTTCACTGCAATCACACCATTTTCATGCTATGCTTGCAGCTTTACTAGGGAATTGTAGGTGTGGTAGCTTCCCGTTGCTTTCCACGCCGGCGAAGGATGATGATGATGATGATGGCGACCTAATGATTTCAGGGACTGTTTGGCCTTACAATTTTCCTGACATTTGTCTTACAGGGGAGGAAAAACCCCGATAAAAACCTCACCCAGAAAAACTGCCCCGACCGGGGATCGAACCCTGGCCCGCTGCGTGACAAGAGAGCACGCCACCTCGACACCACAGCGGTGGACAATATAATATATATATATATATATTTAACGTTTAGTATATTGAATACATAATACTCAAACTCAGATTTTTATTATTATTACTATTATTACTATTATTACTATTATTACTATTATTACTATTATTACTATTATTACTATTATTACTATTATTACTATTATTACTATTATTACTATTATTACTATTATTACTATTATTACTATTATTACTATTTATTACTATTATTAATATTATTATTATTATTATTATTATTATTATTATTATTATTATTATTATTATTATTATTATTATTATTATTATTTAATCTGCTGCCGTATAATTTTATTTTGAAATTCTTATTCCATTTTAGTTTGCGAAAAACGTTTTTTCAGTACACTTGTAATAGTATATTATGATGCAAGGTTGGGAAGTGGTTTTTATAGAAAAGAGGAAAATTCTATAAAACACTTCACAATCGTGCGTTGTACATGGAGCAATGGTGTTTTCATAATAATAAATAATAGTAAAATAATATCTTTGTTGGAAATATTCGCGTTCATTATAAATAACAGCTAACTTTAACAGTGTGGGCAATGTTTGTTAGTTGAAACTACAGGAGGCCGTGGCACCAATTCAGTGATGAAATAGCTGCAAGTACGTATTTTATCATCATCATCATAGTACATTCATGAATTTAGGCCATTTGTTGACCTGTTTCGGTCTCAAGAGAAACACCATCCAGAAGTCTTTTGAGTGGACGTCCTGGTCTTCTTCTTCTTCTTGCAGGTTGATATCTTAACATTTGTTTGGGTAACCTTTGATCTTCCATTCGTTAAATATGTTGCATCCATCTTGACTTATAATCAGAAATTTTGTTTTCTAAAGGTTCCTTGTGTAATTCTTCTAAGATGTCTTCATTTTTTTGTGATCTAATAGTGTGTATCCTGCAGTCCTCCGAAGGTATCTCATTTCAGCAGATCTAAGTCTCTGTATATCCTTTTGTTTCAACGTCCATACTTCGCTACCATACAGAAGAGTTGTTAGAGCCAGTGTTTTATACACTTTTAGTCTTAAATGTTTTTGGACTAACTGTGGCTTGAAGATAGAATTTATTAACCCTAAACTTTTTAAAAATTTAGATATTTTTGCATTTACATCCTTTTCTTCTTCGTACGAGATATTACATCCTAGATATGTAGAATTATTCACCTGCTCCAAAATTTTATTGTTAAGTACAATTTTACTTCGGACAGGATCTACACCCTGAAATGCCATAATTTTCGTTTTCTCTACAGATATCTTCAATCCATATTCTTCTGTAATTTTGTTAAGTTCATACAGATCTTTCTGCAGATTATCTTCTGAATTTGCAATTATTATTTGGTCATCTACAAACAATAGGGTGTTTAATTTTGTGTTTTCTGATATTCTTATTCCAAATTTATATTTCTTGTTCCAGCAACATATTACTTCGTTGATATAAATCGCAAAGATAGTTGGTGATTGGGGGCAGCCTTGTCTCACACCATCTTCACAAAATCTGTTATTTAATTTAATCTTCATGGTGTTGTCTTTGTAAATATTTTGTATGTTCTGCAGAAATAAATTTGGTATATTTGTGTCTTCCAATATATTGAAGAGTTTTGATCTCTTGACTGTGTCGAATGCGTTTTTCATAATCTATGAAAGCAAAATATGTTTCTAAGTTGAATTCTCTTCTTTTTTCATGTAATAGTTTAACAGAAAATTCTGAATCAATACACAAGATTGTCCTTTCCTAAATCCATTTTGACGTTCCATAAAATAATTTTTCGCTGAAACGTTTCAATTTTCCATTTAAAATGTCTATAAATTTTGTAGCATGTGTTTAACAAACTGATTCCCCTATAGTTGTCCATTTTTCTCTTGTCTTCCATTCTTGTGGTATATCTGCATCTTTGAATACATTGTTAAAGAAGGACAACAGTCTTTCATGGAACTGTTTGCCTGCATATATGTACAATTCAGAATTCAATCTATTATGCCAGTTGCCTTCCCATTTTTCAATTTCTTTAAACTACTGTTCAATTCTTCCAATGATATCATGGAATCTGTCTCATTATTATTTCGGAAAATTGTATATTCGTAACTATTGTCAGTCCAAAGACTTTTGTAATAATTGAAAAATTCTTCTTTTGTTACTCCGCAATTAATTTTGGTAGATTCTTTAATATCTTTATTAAAATGTTTTAATATTTTGAAGGCATTTGGTTGGAGCTTATGCAAGTCTGATATTAAATGTGTAACAACATTTAACCATGTCTTCCTATGTCTCTTTCTTATTTCCCTCTTAACAATAGCTCTACAACGTTTGAATTCTATTTCATTTTCTAGTTTGTGTTCAAATATTTTTTATAAGCTGCATTTTTCTCTTCAATCAATTGCTTTATTTAATCATCCCAGATTTTTAGAGTTCTATTTCTTCTTTATTGTATATTTACTTTTCCTAAAGTTTCATTAGCTAATGTTTTTCGTTCTTCTTGGACATCATTACTTTCTGGAGTTGTAACCATATATTGCTCAATTCTTCTCGATTATAACCATTTAATGCTGTCATCATAAAATAATTTTACCTTGTACTTTTGTCCTATGCTCTGTTGTTGTAAGTACGTATTTATTGTTTTATATTGTTTCAAATAAGGTTCAGTTCATTTAAAATGCAGTGATTTGTTTCGTATAATGCATATTAACATTACATTTTGGATATTTGTTGTAAATACATTGTATGTAGTATAATAGAAGGCAGTTTACTTCCTACACGCCGTTTGTAATGTTATAGTATATATATTTTATTATAGTTTAGTTATTTAGGTTGGCAACCCCGAAATGTAGGAGGTTCAACTTTCAGTCATGGTCGCCTTTACTCTAAGTACGACAAAACGCACTATCGCGAAAAAATGGTATATTTTTCTTCGTATTTTGATTCCAAGTAATCAGGAATTATATTTTTATTTTCTTAACATATTCATGGTCGTACCCTGGATGGTTTCACTGATTCGGATTTCACTAAAACTCATTAACTTCAAGTTATAACATAACTAACTAACTCACTGGCACTATCCATCGCGAAGGTTTACAGGCCGTGCGGACATAACCTCTTCCCCTATCCTAAGCTAATATTTTGCAATCATCTCTTGCATGATCTACTTCCCTCAAATCATGGTTAGTGTTATTCTCCAACCCCTCATTCTTGGTCTACCAACTGGGCAATTACCCTCTGGTTTTCCTACAAGAATCTTCCATGCATTTCCTTTATTCCCCATTCGGGCATTGTAGTCTACGAGACTTAACTCTTCTTATTAATATCTGGTTTCCTATAAATATCGTGTAGCTCACTATTATGTTGTCTTCTCCATTCACCTCTCTGTTCATCCCTCTTTGGCCCAAAATATGTTCTAAGAACTGTATTCTAAAACACTCTTAAGCCGCTTTTCCAATATACGTGATACAATTATTTTATTACAACCTTTAATTTAATTACAATTTGGATTCTAGGGAAAACAAATATTTTAAGAAGACTTATGTATTGATTTTAATTTAGCGTACCCCACATGGATAAGGAACCGGAGGCAATTTGATGTTATAGGAGTGAACAATTATTTTTTATTTAATTTTTTATTTTCCTCCTGGCTGTGTTATTGTAAAAACAAACCGTCTCTCCTGTGAAAATTAATGTAAACGAGACATTACATTTTGCTAGAAACACATACCTTACCTACATTTGTTTCCATCCCTAAAGCCTTGTTTTGATATTCATTATTGTATGGGAAATATTCACTCACAATTAATAAATACAAAGTATTTTAAACACACTTGCAAGTTTCCAAAATGTACGAATAAAATGAAGTATCGATTAATCTATGATAACAGAAGATGAATTACTTTTAATTAAGCGACAGTTTATAACTACAGTAGTCTAAGTAACTTCCGTCAGAAGTAAATTTTTAATAATTGTGGGACTATACATTCAATTCAGTTCAATACAATTCAAGTATTTATGTGAAATTTAAATTGAAGTTTCGCCTCTAAATTGGGCGGCGCTATGTATCAACCGGCCATGCACCATTATGTAAACTTCGAAAAAAAGTATGTTTCAAGTTGAAGTCAATCTTCGCTATTTTTGTAGCACCAAATTAGCAACACTGAACATTACAAGGTTTTTTTGACAGTTATGCAAGAACAATCTAAGAGCGGGAACATTTGGTGCTTAGTTTGGCATTTATGAATATCTGGTTTCCTAGTCGTTTATAATCTCTGTGACAGAACTAATGGCGTTTACCTTTTCCTTAATAATAAGGCTACATTTAAAGATTTGGCGCCGCTAAACGTATGTATACATCATGAGAGAGTGCAACAGATGACATAAAAATATATGTTTTTAGTGGCGCTTAGCCAGTTGATGCATAATATCGCCAATTTGATAACATCACAGTACAACATTCTTGACCCCGAAAAAAATCTACTTTTAGCGTTATGTTAATTTCTGAAAAACAAAGAAATGTGACTTACGCCACAGCAAATTTACCCGTCCAAATGATTATGACCTTCCCAATATTCCTGTTAATAAAAATGCGATACTGCCTACTTTCATGTTTGATGAAGTATTATATTTTATTTATTAACATAAATAGAAAAACATTCATGAAGCGAGAGTTGAACCCAAGATATACAACTTTACTTAATGGCGTTAAGTAATGAGTAACTTGAGTACACTTTCCAAACAAAGTTCAAATTCCTCCCAGCTTGGATCTAGTCTTGAAAATGTGCCTAGGTACCTCAATGATAGAGTTACAGTAAGGCTGGAGATATTGACTTCAAGTCCTGACTTCGATTCATTTTTTCTCAAGCTTAAGTCAAATATGTGAACATATTAATTTCAATATAAACTGAATGATTTTTATTTCATACTAATTTTATTCATCCCTCATTATGTAGGACATACACCCCTTCCATGTGACTTATAGGTAAATACGTGGGCCGATTGCAGACACATAGAGCCGGATCTATCTGACATATATTTTAGCTTCAATACTATCCTAATTAATATATAACAGCTAAAGAGAAAGGACAGAAAGATTAGATTAGATTAATAGAGATGGGTTAACGGTTTTAATAGCCTAACACGGCAGTTTTTTTTATTTGTTGCAGACACTAATGAGGATAATTAAAATCTAATCCCAGGCCACAGGAATAAAACGTTGGGAGTTTGCCTGTCATGCTGTAGCGACGGATGTTAAACAATTTGTACATGAAGAATATTTCATTAACACGCTGTGTTGCTGTATACAAAAAAACTTTATTTTCAAAATTCTAAAAAAAAAATATTAAGATATGGACTTCATTATTGGTCTAAAAGGAAAGTTTGAACAACAGAAACAACTGGTTCTAAATTAACTAAAATGCAGTCAAATGAATTATGTTTCAAGACCATAAGCAATAGTGCTTACTCCAGCTTCAATTGTAAATGCGCAAAAAGTAATAGGACACTATATTCTTCAAAACCTATTAATAGAAGTTTGAATTATGTGTCACAAAATACATATTTTCCAACTGTTTTATAAGGGTTTCATATATTTTATGTACTGTCTACATCAGACGTTTTTATTTTTCTCAATACAGTATGAAGTAGAGTGAGCATGAACTGTTTGTTTTTTGCATATTTATTCCTCATTGTAATTTCACTGCTAGAACAGAACCAGTTTTCTACTGCAGAGTGCTCTGTTATATTGTAAGGAGTATGTTAAAAGAGTAGTGTAACAATTATTCTTACATAAGAATAATATGAAACTATATGATCTCAATATCACCAAGAAGTTTTACTTTAATTTTATACAACATTGTTTCTAATAATATTTAAATTATGAATATAACGAATAAAATTATCATAAATGTAAATTTTCAAGGAATGAATGAGTAAGGCAAGTGTAGTTGAAAATAATGACCAACATATGATCCGGATATATCAAACAAAGCACTCTCTAATAGACTTGAATACTGTTAGTTCAGAAACGGTGGATTTGAAGTTTGTAAAATCCGCAGTAATACAAATAATCTCCCCCAAATATATTATATACAGTGATCAAACCAGCAATGCACGCTAACCATATATATAAACTTAAAATAATTAAAGTAAGAAAACAATATTACAGCTTATAATACCAGCATGGTACTTTTAAAGTTTGACATTTCTTGAAAAATCACATGTTTATGTATTGAATCGTTCTTCAAATTGAGCTACCATTACCAAATTTCTGTAATGATAAATAACGTAATATAATTAAAATATGTCGTTGTAAGTCAACAATTTATAATTAAAATAAATATCTACGCTATGAGACAAACAATGGGAAGAATATATTGACTTAGGCTTTCACGGCCGGAGTTATGATGATCTTGTAGATTTCCGGGCTGTTGGTCGTGGTCTTGAGGCTTGTAGTTCCCCGATAACCCTTGAGGATGCCGGACGCAGTCTCTGGCGAAACGTCGGGGAAATACAAGCCTCAAGACCACGGCCAACAGCTCGGAAATCCTCTACAAGATCATCATAATAGGAAGAATCTTGAGGCGAGACAGTGCCTTAATAGGTTAAATCTTTCTTCATGTGTATGTTAGGCACGTCATAGGCATCACGTTCTCCACAGATATAAATTGCGTCTTAATGTGAGCACTCCAAAAAAGTCTGCCGAACGATACTTATGATCTACAGCTTTCTTGTTTTAAGCTGTTCGTTTTGAACCACACTTTAAAGAACTACTGATGAACAATGATGTACACAATACAGATTGGTCTTAGTATAGTTTCTTTATATATGTTTCTTAATGTAGTTTGTTGTGATGTTATTTACAGTGGCGTCATATTATCTATATTTGACCGCGGTTTACATAGAAGCGCGCCAACGGGTCAGTGATAATTAATTAACATATTGCTGCAATAATTAGTCCTGTTTTCCAGTTTATTCGCTACACAATAATTTCCAACCCCTAATGCTTTCTCTTGCCAAAGTTTATTCTCACGTCAGTTCGTTGTATCGCTGTCATTTCATAACTAACTGACTCCCGACACGAGCAACAATTTATATAAGCCGCGGAACGAAATGTATCGGCGTCCAATCGAGATTCTCCTAATATAGAAGTTTTAGGAGTCGGAATCTATGAAAAGGGGGGGATATATTCGTTCAGTACTTTCCGGAATGGAAGTCTAGACGCATCTATCATTTGCACGGGTCTTTTAAATTACGAGTCTAGGACACACGAATCTATTTCCACCAATGGGATATTGTAGCCTCACTACGACGGTTATCCAGCGACTCGTTTTGTTCCCCGCAGCTGTTATAAATAATTAAATAAAAAGATGCCGACTACCGCCACTATAATAATTCCGCATGTTAATCATTGTCAAGCATTGTTGCGCGGTCAACCATCTTAATGAGGCGAAAATAATACCACTACCCTCGCCCTCACCTAGCAAAATTCAAACGCTGCTATTACGATGTGTCAACATATAGAAGATGGGAGAAGTATTTCTGAAATAAGTTTCCGGTAATAGTACGGAACTAGCTCCAGCTGTGACTGAAATAGTGACATTCCCCGCCAACCTGTCATACCTATTCAAGTGACAAGCCCCGGACAGAAAGCTAGCAACAGTTATATTAGGCATTGTTTCTTTGAAGTGACCCGCAAGATATTATCAGTAACATAGTATATTACATTGTACGTTTTAAATTTATAATAATTCTGTTGATGACTACATTTTTCTTTCTTGGGATAAGCTCCAGAAGCCCGAAAGAAGGAGATGTGATTGATTCATAGTACTGCATGCATTACACTGTGAACGCACAAAAGTAGTAAAGTAAAGTATTCCCACGACAGGCCTCAGGAGGCCCTTGCGGTAGTGGGAGGTTAAGGCTCCCACTATTTCTAGACAATCGGCACTTGATGTCAGCCGGGTTGTCAGCCCTGAACGGCCGCCTTTACCCCAGAACAAGCGTCTGGTACTCATTTCCGTTAGAGGATGAGTCGACCCCAGGGCCATATTGCCGCCAGAAGGTTTGAGTCAGTTTAAAAATCCTGACCCCACCGGGACTTGAACCCTCGACCTTCCGGCTTGTAGCGCAGTGCCTTAACCACTACGCTACGGCGTTGAAACGTAAATGAATAATTTATTTTTATAATCCATGATGTTGCAACGGACTAATACATGTATGATATATCAAATAAATTACTGAATAATTACGTTCCAGAGATTTTCGCTTATTTATATAAAACATGATTGTTGATGCTGAAAAACTCTTTAGTTTTATAAGCAATGATTATTTCCAGCCTATCCAGTAATCTCACAAAAATGACAAACATAAAAATATTCATATAAACATAAACCGAAGAGAATTGTCCTGAAATTATGAGCAAGTGCTTATTATCATAAACCTTTAAATTATGAGGTAATAAGTATTTACTCACCTTTGACGGCGTTCAACTTGTTCCCCACCATCTGTTTCGCTACGAAGGCCGCCATGTTGGTAGTTGTCCCTTACTACTGCTGTGTTGCCTTCAGAGAATGCTGCAAGTCCTTCCAATTAATGGAATCACCAAATGATTACCTGCAAATAAAATTACATTTAAGAATCCTAATAGTACTTTGACGAAATTAAAGCACTATATAGTCTTTCAAATAACGGTAGAATACTCAACTAGTTGACTCATTTTAGTTTTTAATACATCTCGGTGGAAATTCAGAGCCCACTAAACCAAGCTATTTTTAATAGATTTCATCAGTTTTTAAGGCAAGAAAAGGGGAATTAAAAATGAATGAGACAACAAGGAAATGTTCTTATTACTAGTGAAATGAATTTATTTTACAAATACAAATGTAACATAAAAAGTTACTCTCCAAGTTTTGGTTTGCAACAATAAAATCAATATAATATCGCCGATGCTTATTATAGAACCTGTTAAATCTTAGATTAAATGTTTATGTTTATTTATGTTTGGCGGAGATGCCATTGTTTTACGTGTCTTCGCCATTGCTACGCAGTAGGGAAATCGAATGTAATTTTCCGTTTTTTTTTTGTATAGTTGTTTACATTCGAATTCCCATCTGTTTACTTTTGGTTACATTTGCGTGCATCAGACCGACCTTATTGTCTATTGTTTATTGATTTATGAATGCGTCGGTCTGATAGTTTGTTGTGTTAGTAATTTATTTGCTCATGTTTTACATTTTTCTCGACCCTCAACTAGGAAGGTCGAGTTCTCTCTTAAGCAAGTTCTCTATAGACGCTGGACTAGGTAGGTCGAGCTCACTTTTCAAATTAAGTTTTGTCTCGACGTCAACTTGGAAGGTAGAGCTATCTCTACAAGTCAGCTATATTCTATTTCTACTCTCTACCCGAGCAGTATACGTATCTCCAAGTTATATTCTATTTCTACTCTCTACCCGAGCAGTATACGTATCTCCAAGTTATATTCTATTTCTACTCTCTACCTGAGTAGTAGCTTATCTACAAGTACAAGTTCCAGCATCTGCGGAATACGTGATAATTTATAGATTATCAATTCTTCTATGTATTGGAACAGCCGCCAGACTTCAACTTTGGCTGTGCGGACTGGCAATCACAGTGACCACTACAACAGAACATCGTATCCCATTAGAAATTGAACAGACCAGGAAACATTTAAAATGTGTTGAATACAACAGGACCTATTAATCAAAATAACCTTTTCTGCTGTAGAAAAGGCATATTGCGAATTCGTTTTTTCAGCACATTGACGCCCCACCACATTGCTTTAACCTCTCATATAGACATCTCATCTAGCATATTTTACAAAGTCAGATTGAATACAGTGTCATTGATTTTGTGCTCTCCTCCAGATTACCCGACCTCACAACATGCATTTGTTTTCTTTTGGGGGTTATCCTCTTACCACAATATTGACACTAGGTCACAAGATAGCAGTCTGCTAACAATTCCTCTTCATAGCACTTCCTCCTATTCTACTGCCTTCGCAGTAGCTTCTGCCCGCTCCTGGAATCTCCTTCCTCAAGATATCAGGGGTAGCCGCACACTAGGCACCTTTAAGTCACGCTTATAGAGTTACCTGTTGTCTAATAATTAATTTTTCTCTATTTATTTAATTTTATACTATGTCAATCTTTCCCTCGTTTTTTATATATCTTGTACATATTATATATTTAATTCGTTAAATTTAGAGTAAATCAAAATACATTATAAATAATAATTGTATTGTATTCATAATATGTAATCGTTTATGTATATTGTAATTTAGATGTAAGACTATCTTTTTGTATTTTTTTTTTAAACTTGGTTGAGTGGTAGACAAGGCCTTAAGGCCTTAAATCTGCCAGGTAAAATAAAGCTATTATTATTATTATTATTATTATTATTATTATTATTATTATTTGAAGGACATGGTATACATACTTTCATTTCCACAGGAAATATAGAGCTAAGGCATCGGATACTATAAGTAATTAACTCAATAAATTGATCAATTGATGAGAGTTATCTTGGAACGGATTTAGCAATAAATTATATATCGCATATATATATGTGTGTGTGTGTGTGTGCGTGCGTGCGCGCGCGTGTGTGTGTGTGTGTGTGTGTGTGTGTAGTGTCAAAACGGGTTCCCATATTGAACATCTGTAAATTTGCTTCGAAACTCAGAAAATTAACATTTCAAGCTAAATTTTTATTCATAAAATAAATTCATTACAGTAGTCATAGGAACGTTTCTTTTTCGTTCAGTTCATTTTGAACTGCTTTGTATTATGTAATTTCATTACCTTGATCTATTGCATAATCAATTATCATTTTACATTACATTTAGAATTATCTGTGATTAAGAAGAATTACACATACTACTTGTATAAATTAAAATATAAGATATTACATTTGCAAAAATGTCTACTTACTTACTTACTTACTCACTGGCACTATCGAACCCGTAGGTTCATGGCCTCGGGGACATAAGTTCTCCATACATCCCTATCTAGAGCTAATGCTTTCCAATCATTCCCTGTATAATCTACTTCCCTCAAATCATAGTTAATGTTTTTATTATTGATTTCGTACATCTCAATGATGGATAAATCATATTTGAAGAGAAAAATTATACGCTCAGACCGGGACTTGAACCCGGGACCCTTGGTTTCTCTAGACCAAGTGCTCTACCAACTGAGCTACCTGAGCAAGTACCGATCTAAACGCAAATCTTTCTCTATATACATTGTAATTCCCATCCACCAAATGGCCGCCATTTGCAAGATAGAAGCATGGCTTCATAGCATTTGGTGGATGGGAATTACAATGTATATAGAGAAAGATTTGCGTTTAGATCGGTACTTGCTCAGGTAGCTCAGTTGGTAGAGCACTTGGTCTAGAGAAACCAAGGGTCCCGGGTTCAAGTCCCGGTCTGAGCGTATAATTTTTCTCTTCAAATATAGTTAATGTTGTTCTCCCACCTCATTCTTGGTCTACCAAAAATGTTTAAGCGTCTCAAAATAAAATTTATGTAAAACTCAAGTTTAAAAAAATTATGATGGGCAAACAATGATAGTATACTTCATTTTTCATCTTTATTGACAACAAATATTTACTGATATATCACTCGATAATCACATGCAAAAAAATTATTTTCAAGAAATTAGGAAATTTCTTTGCCCTCCATCCTTTGCTCCTCTCTACCATCACATATTGAAACTGGGCCTCGAAATTCCATAATATTATTACCGGGCACAATGGATGTGGAGATATCAAAACATTTCCATTATGATAATGATTATCTATTATTTTTTATTAGGACTATTCCACACTACAGTGGTTCTCCTTCAACAAAAGAGATTTGTCGCCAGAGTTTCTGTCTAAAGCATATCCTTCCCTCAAGTCTCTAGCCTCCATACTTCTCACTCCATCTATCCACTGTTCTCTAGATCTGCCTCTTCCACTTCTTCCACCTGCTTTCTAATTAAGGATCTTCTTTGGCATTCTATCTTCTTCCATTTTTATGACGTGTCCATACCACCTCAAACGCTTTCTTCATTTTTTCTGCTTTCTTTAACTTGCGTAATTTCCGATATCGTTCTGTTTCTGACTTTATTCCGTCTTGATCGCCTCCAAAAATCCATTTCTACTGCTAACAGCTTGTTGGCTTGTCTACTTACTACCTAGTTTCGGACCCATGTAATAAAAGAATTTGTAACAGGGCTTGAAATATAATTTTCTTCGTTCTCTATATAATTTTTCTATTCCAAAGCACCGAATTCAACACACCAGTTCTTCTTCTATCAGTTATTCTTTTTTTAAATTTCTCTGGATAAATTATCTATTATCTATTATTATTATTATTATTATCTATTATTATTATTATTATTATTATTATTATTGATATATCAAAGAACTTCATTATTGATTTTCCTTCGTATTTTAATTTAGTCTAATGTTCTAGCGAATTATGGAGGTAGATTTGAAAACGTGAATATATTTAAGTAATAGATTATAATTGCAAGAGCTTCAGCTTTGTTTTCACTTAGTTTTATTTCCCTGTTTCTCTATTAAGTAGATGTTTCTTTGGGAAAGAAAGAAAAGAGACGAAAAAAATTCTTGCTCTCCATCTAGTTAATTGGACAAATTCAAAAGACTCGACTCTAGTTTTAATTCCGTAAACCCAAGAGACTTCAGCGTTCTAATTCCTTCCACCGAAAGACAGCATTTAATTCCCTAAGAAGAATAAGAAGAAACAAGAGCCACTCCCAGCCAATCAGAGAGACTGACAGTCAAATATCTTCACTCTACATCACTAACAAGCTGAGAGAATAAGTAACATGATTATACCACAACTTCTTTAATACATTAGCAATCGAGTTCTAGTATTTGTTCTTTCAGCATTGGCAATTCTAGATACATGGGGATTTGCAAGATTGTGGCCGCTTTCTCACTCCTATCTCTTGAATACAATTTCAAATTCAGTCGTCTGGTTCTGATCCCTCTCCGTATAGATCCGGGTCTTCCCCTCTTTGCTCTGCCAGGTTATTTCCAGTTGAAGATCATCTCGGTCATCTATCGTTCCTCATTCATATAACATGTTTCAACCATCTTAATGATCATTTTTCAATTAGTTTGACGGTGTCCTCTGTATCCATTCGTTTTCCTATTCCCTGACATCTGATTTTATCCAGTTTCGATAGTAGCAAACTTCTTCTCAAATAGTCCATTTCCATTTTTCGTTGATTCGTTAATGCACCAGTTTCACTTCCAAAAATAGGGAACTTTTTCTACCTTACTTCTACCAATCCTTTTTAACCTCTTTATATATATTTCATTCCAGAAAACCATTCTGAGAGCATAAACAATGTGGTATTTTTTTTTTGTCCACCGCTGTGGTCTCGAGGTAGCGTGCTGCCTTGCCACGCAGCGGGCCCGTGTTCGATCCCCGGTCGGGGCAGTTTTTCTGGGTGAGGTTTTTATCGAGGGTTTTCCTAACCTGTAAGACAAATGCCAGGAAACCTTTAAGGCCTAAATGGTCCCGAAATCATATGGCCATCATCATCCTTATCATTATCATCATCATCCTTATAATTATCATCATCATCTTTCACAGGTGTAGAAAACAACGGGAAGCTACCACACCTACAATTCCTTAGTAAAGCTGCAAGCATAGCATGAAAATGCTATAATTGCAATGGACCTGCCTTCGGGCAGAATTACTATGGATAGATGTGGTATGTTTATTTTATTGTTTACGATTCTCTTTTTTGCACAGTTGAATTTGTTTTCTGTGTCAAAAGGCAAATTCCATTTGGAGTTAGATTTTTATTATATTACATTACTATATTTTGTGGAATTCTACAAATTTCATTACTTTCCACTCCATCTTATTCCTAATATTTTATTTAAAATATTATAAAAATTAAACCAATATATCTTATACGATGCAATGCCTGTTTGAGGTTTAAGGTGTTTCTGAACTCCTTAGTAATTATCATTCCGTATCTTCACGACGATTTATTTTCTATTACAGTGATTCTTAGGTAGTAAAAGTTAAAATTACATTATCAGATATTATATATTTTTGAATCCTGCGCTGCGGTCTCGAGGTAGCGTGCCTTGTCAAGCAGGGGGCCCGGGTCGATTCCAGGTAGGGACAGGCTCCTGGGTGAGCTTTTTTTCGGGGTATTTCCTTACCTATAAGACAAATGTCAGGAAGCTTAGGTCCCAAAGTCCCCGAAAACATCCGGCTATCATTATCATCATCCTTCATCGGTGTGGAAAGCAACGGGAAGTTACCACATCTATAATTCCCTAGTAAAGTTGCAGAGCATAGCATGAAAATGTTATGATTGCAGTGAATGACCTGTCCTCGGGCAGAATTACTATGAATGTATGGATGGATATATTCTTGAACTATTTGTATATGCTCATTATTCTACGTAGAGATCTTCACTATTAACGTTTAAGTATCCATGGTCTAACTGCAATTTTTAATTAATAAACCAAGATATATAAAACTCTGTAGCGGTAGATCTACTATTTCAAATTTAATTTAATCAATTCTTTAGATATTTACATGAGTTTTATATATATATATATATGTGTATATATATATATATATATATATATATATATATATATATATATATCCATCCATAGTAATTCTGCCCGAGGGCAGGTCTTTCACTGCAATCATAGCATTCTCGTGTTATGCTTTGCAGCTTTACTAGGGAATTATATATGTGGTAGCTTCCCGTTGCTTTCCACACAGGTGAAGGATGATGATGATGATGATGATGATGATGATGATGATGATAAGGATGATGATGATAAGGATGATGATGATAAGGATGATGATAAGGATGATGATGATGATAAGGATGATGATGATAACGGCCGGATGATTTTCGGGGACCGTTGGGCCCTAAGCTTCCTGACATTTATCTTACAGGTGAGGAAAAACCCCGAAAAAACCTCACCCAGGAGCCTGTCCCGACCGGGAATCGAATCCGGGCGCGCTGCGTGACAAAACAGCACGCTACCTCGAGACCACAGCAGTGGACATATTATATATTAATTAATATAGGTCCTACATTTGTTTTTCCTTCAATCACTTTAAATCAGTTTATCTACTACTAATATTTCAACTCATAATACGATTAAAAAGAACGCTAATTCGATCTCAACAAAAATCAATGGAATTTTTCAGGTGAGAAAAGTTTTAAAAATGTGACATACCTATTTCCTGAAGTTATGTTATATAGCGATTCTCCATTCATAGTGTCATTAAATTTCAATAAAGGTTAGGTGATAAAATATAAAACCAAATAAGTATAGATATAAACATTTAGTAAGCTATTATTTTATTTTAAAGTATATCGAACTATATTTAATTTGGAAAAAATCTCCATAGCTTGGAATAAAATATAATATTTTTGAGTATTTTACAATTACGTTGAGTGGCTGATCTGATCAGCTCAGATTGTTAGAGTCTCTCATTAGATCATTACTGTGTAAACATTCAGGGAGGAACGCTTACTCGAGTTTACACAAAAACTTCCGATTGCTTCACGAGTTTCCTATTAGTAAGGATTTCCACATGTATTCTTTATTTTCCCCTCTAGTTATTAATCTCTTAAAATTTCTTGCATTAAAATTTTAATAATTATATTTTATCCAGATATTATAATCAGTCAAATATCTACATAAATTATTATGTTTTATGAATTGTTTCAATGTCATATTCTGCAGTATAAATAAAATAGTCAAGTGACTAAATACATTTCACGAATAATTTTATCATTAATTACATTAAAATTTTAAGTTATAATTATAAAATTTAAAATTACGATTATTTTAAAGAGTTAAAGGGTGGACTAGGCGGCTCCGTGGTGCAAGCGGTTAGACGCTCGCCTCTCACAGCTGAGGTCCGGAATCGAGTCTCCGTCTCTCCATTTGAGTTTCGTGGTGGACGAAACTTAGGCAGGTTTTTCTCAGGGTTTATCCCGTTTTCCCCTGCTACAATTTCATTCCATCATTTCTCCATACTCATCTCGTCCATTTCGTTTGATTTTGTTCATCTACCAATGTGATGGTGCGTCAGGCGTGGTAGGACGGCACCCTTGCCATTCATAGACCTCTATCTAATCCCTCGATCCGATCATGTGTCGGACACGAGTTTCCGATTGAGGGTCTTTCCACTTTTCAGCGGTTGCCCTTTTTACCAGCCGGCTGCTGGCCCTTCACATCCACATGCGTCAATCACAGAGGTAGATGATCAACAGCCAGTGTAAGGGTGACATGTGGTTAGCATGTCGAGTCCCCCAGCCGTTATAGCTGGTTCCTCAACCTGCAGCCGCTACTTATTGTAGCTACCCAATTGCCTGACGATGCTGGGTGGGCACCGGTCCCATACTGGCTGAAATACCATGAGAAAATTTCTTCCCCCATGGAGACTCGAACCAGCGCAAGTCCCGTAGTTCTGCGCCAAGGATTCCTACCTTAACCGCTCGGCTACGGCGCGGGACGGACACGAGTTGAGGACATTATTTAAAAGGGTGGACTGTATGGGAAAAAGCATCAATGAACTCGAAATGAACTCGAAATGAACAAAAAATGTAAATTCAGGAATTATATCAAGGAATTAGGTTTCGAATAAAATTGTTTCAAGCTAGTATAATTTGCTTATTCAAAGAATGTATTGAATAGATAAAAAAACAAGTCAGTTATTAAGTGTATACGAAGAGCGGAATATTGAAGAAGTATAATAACAAAAAAAATGGCAAAAATAATAACACAGACAATAATAATACAGACAATAATAAGAATAATAACAATAATAATAATAACAATAACAATAACAATAACAATAACAATAATAATAATAATAATAATAATAATAATAATAATAATAATAATAATAATAATAATAATAATAATAATAGGAAGAAGCGCGCACAAATGTGCATTAGATTTGAGCTCTGCTGTATGCCAGCAACGATATTGTTCTCAATAAACAGACATTGGAATGGTATCTTGGACACGGTCTATCACAGAGCTTACACACGCGTCATGATAGTTTGAAATTTTGCAGAGTTTCTGGTGATATCCATGCACTGCCAGTCTTGTTACTGCACTGCGTATCTTGTTGTTTTGTCCAGTCCAGTCTCGCATCTGTTGCGTAAAAATCATCTGGTATTTCTTTTCTCTTCTTTTGTCTTATCTCCTTCAATGTAGTTTCCTGTTTAGTAGCTGGTAGCAGGAACTTTGTGCGTAGATCTTCCACGAGAAAGTTCCCCGTGCTAACTAATGTGCAAGTCTAGATGCAGCAAATTTGGAGATCCTCATATCTGCTTTTAGGAATCCTGCTTTCACTTTTTCTAAGGTGTTTACGTCTCCGTAGCTGAGGTCAGTCCATGTGATTTCTATGACATATAATCAGATGGGAAGTATTTTGGCCTCAAAAAGTTTCATGGCTGTTTCAACTGACAGCTGTGTGATGTTTTCTATGTCGTATATGGCAACTATTACAGCTGCCACTTTCTCTTTCGTATGAATTCTGAAGGATTTGGCTGTTGTTAGGAGTGTTACTCCTAGATATTTGAAGGCGTTTGTGATTCGCAACAGGTTGCCCTGGAGTTGTATGAGGTCGCCGTCTACCAGTCGACCACCCTTTCTGAATACCATCTGTGCCTTTTTGATGGGTTTATATCGAAGCCATTTTTTCTGCCCATGATGCGAGATTGTGTATTGTTTCTTGCTGTTCTTCCTTATCTGTCGCTACGACTACCATATCGTCTGCGTTCTTATACATTTTTATTGATGGGCGGCATATCTGGGTTATATCTGCTGTCATCACATTGAAGATGAAAGGGTTTATTTAAAGGGTCCCCTTGAAGGACTCCTCTGGTTTGAATGACTTCCTTTGACTGCTGAACTGTATCGTCTATCTTTAAGATATTTTGAGCTAATATGTTATGGATAAGTGTTGGTGTGCTCGTCCAGTTCATTCATGTTTCTTAACTTGGAGACCAGTAGTTTCCTGTCTACGTTGTCAAAAGCTTTGCAGTAGTCTATGAATACAGCATAGAACTTCCGCTTCGGTATACTTAGTGCTTCGTGTATATCTTTAAAAATAGGCTGTCTACTGCTTGTAGAGCAGAGCGGCTTTTTCTAAATCCGAACTGTTGGTCTGGTATTTCCCTGTCTATTTTATTTGTTATTTGTGTGTTCTGGATGTTCGTCAATAGTTTAAAGGGGTTGTTTTCTATGGCGATCCCTCTGCAAGATTTAGGATCGTTTATGGGTCCTTTTCCTTTGTAAAGCACCATTATTGTGGCATGGACAGCAGAAATAGTAATCACAGCCGAAGACAGAGGTTGAAATGCCAACATAAACATTCAAGATGCAGGAAACTTCTGATTCTGATTAAATACTAGTATAACTGATAAAAATCAGGAAGGAAAAATTGATGGACTACATACACAGGTTTATTTTGGAAAAAAGAAGCTCTTCCACCCAAATGAATGAAAATAATCGATTTATCTTACAAATCTAAAGTTCAGAATCTTAATATAAATTACGTTAAAATTTAAAGTTATACTTAATAATTAAAGATGTAAGGATCAAAGCCCATTTCCAAAATAATATCTTATTTGGAGGAAGCTGTTCTATAATAGTGATTTAGATGGGGATGACAATAATAATGATAGTAATAATAACAGTAATAATAAAAATAATAATGAAAAAAGGTCCACCACTGTGGTCTCGAGGTAGCGTGCTGCCTTGTAACGCAGCGGGCCCGGGTTCGATCCCCGGTCGGGACAATTTTTCTGGGTGAAGTTTTTATCGTGGTTTTTCCTCACTTGTAAGACATATCTCAGGAAAACTTTAAGGCCCGAACGGTCCCCGAAATCATATGGCCATCATCATCATCCTTATCATTATCATCTTCATCTTCATCTTCATCTTCATCTTCATCATCCTTCATCGGCGTGGAAAGCAACGGGAAGCTACCACACCTACAATTCCCTAGTAAAGCTGCAAGCATAGCATGAAAATGCTATAATTGCAGTGAAGGACCTGCCTTCGGACAGAATTACTATGGATGGAATGAAAAAATAAAGTAAAAATAATAGTAATTTATATTATGTGTCCTTTGACCAGCCTCATGGGCTAGTGGTCAGCGTTCCTGACTGCTGTTCATGAGGTCCCGTGTTCGATTCCCGATCAAACCATAAGAATTTTTCTTTAAAGAGAATTATTCCTGTGGTTGCCTACGGTCTGGAATTTAGGTTAAGTTTAGGTTAAGAACTCTCCTGGCGCTTCATTATCATTTATCACCCATCATACCATCCGGGTAACGTAACTCCACCTTCCAGATGCCCCAACCTAAGAAATGGATTACAATTCTGCCATGCTAGGGGAGAGTGCCAGAAATGTCATAAATGACAACCCGGTGGCATTAGACAAAAAAATATATATTTGTATATATATTATGTGTCCTTACGGTATGTGAGAATTTTCGGAACGAGATGGGATTGAACAAGTCTATACCAAAGAAGCCAGAAGGCCCTTGATCTATCAGTCGGCTGCTGGACTCACATCCCCATTTGTCATTTACAGAGCTAGACGATCATCCTACGAGTATAAGATAACATGTCCGGTTCCTCGGCCATTGTAGCTGGTTTTCTCAACCAAAGTAGCTTATGATGAGTGGGTACTAGTCCCAAATATTGACAAAACTTACATTACAAAATATCTTCCCCATGGAGATTAATTGAAAAATACTCGTTAGTTACATGAACACACACTATTTAACCTATAACACAACGATTTACAATAACATGAGCAGATTTAATATCATTAACCTCATTTCAAAAATACTTTCACGGACTTTAAATTTCTTTGGTATAAGTACTGTACGTGTATATCATACTGGAATGAAATTACATGTTCATTTTTAGGAAGTTTAATATCCATAAAAATGATATTAACGTTCCATTCTGAGAATATAATTATAGCAGTGGTGAGAATGCGAAATTATAGTTGGCAGCACTGCTAGAGACAGAATGGCCAACTTCACTTCATCATTCTCGCTGAGCCCATAAAGCTGGAGGTTTGCTCTGAAAGCAGAAATCAGGGCGCTCCCTAGAGAAAGCAAAAAAAGTAGCACGTAATAAATGAGAGAAAAAAAGAGTAAGGGCGAAATGGTAGGGGGTGGGTAAAAGGAAAAGTGGAAAAATGAGCCTTTCTCTCTATCTGAAATGGAATGAATCGCTAGGGTACAACCGTATGGTTACTCCTATATGATTTTTGTTGAAATTCCATGAGTGATACCAGCAAAAGTTACAAAAGTACGGCTTTGCTATCAAATGAGGACAGAGTTTCAAAGGTTGATACAAAATGAGAAATGATGTAACAACCATGTTTCCAACTTTTTGTTGCAAAACAAATATTGCATTAATTATTCCGCGACTATGAATTCATTAAATTCTAGCTTCACATACTGATATTTTCATCACATTATTTTTATATCTTAATTTTCAATCCTCACAATACGTAATCCTAGTATCACTGTTTCGTATTTAAGCGGTGTGTCACACTTTGTCAATGGGACTGGCAAACTACATTATAAATATTTTTGATAAAAAGTAAAATTTAAAAAATATTACAGGGCCAACAATATTTTTCGAAGATAACTCGAAATAACAATGAAAATCGTGTATTAATTTAGGCAAAAATATGATCTTATTCATTTAAAATATTATATTAACTAACTAACTCACTCACTGGCACTATAGACCACATAGGCTCATGCCCGCGCGGACATAAGCTCCCGGTACATCCCTATTCCGAGCTAATATTTTCCAATCATTTTCTGCCTAATCTATTTCCCTCAAATCATGGTTAATGCTATTCTATCTCATTCTTGGTCTATCAACTGAGAATTTTCCCTCTGGTATTCCTCAAGAAGCTTCCATGCCACTCTTTCATTCCCCATTCGTGTCACATGTCCGGCCCATCGCAGTCTATGAGACATAATAGTTCTTATTATAGGACCTGGTTTCCTATAAATATCACATATCTCACTATTATGAAGTCTTCTCCATTCGCCCGTTTGTTCATCTCTCTTTGGTCTAAACATTTTACTAATAACTTTATTCTTAAATACTGGTAATATTTTCTCCTCCCTTAAAATAAAGGATTCGCATCCGTATAATGTAACTATGAGAATAAAATTTATAATATTTTACTTTTATGCAGTAACACTTTTTTATTTAGACTTTAAGAAAGAGTTACTGCCATCAGGTAAAACACTATCTTAAGTAATGCCACAAGTGATTTCCAAATTTGGAAGAGTGGCATTTGTTAGGACTATTTAACGAATAAAATTAAGCTGTTTATTCACAAATCATTATTTAACTATACCGTGGTTATTTTAAAATATGTATATATTTAATGTAAACGGCGATGTTTGAAAACAATGAGAAACGAATTTTACGCTTCATTTGTTCATCACTGCAACCAGATCATATTATTTATTGCCAAAGGATCTCAATATTGTAAGAATGCACCCTAGTGGATACATTTATTATCAACATTATAGGTATTAATTAATTTCTGATGTTCTGTGATGTAAATATGTCAATTGTATTTTCTGCAACGTTATTTCCTGGGAAAAATTTGTTTAAGAAAGTGAAAACAGTGGTTTTTTTTGTGGTATAATCAATTGCTAAAATGATTTTATATTATCTCCCGCAAGCATTATGTGCTAACATTCATGCACTATATGTACAATCTGGTAGCCACATGCTGTTATTGCAAAATAATGTTATATCTTATTCAGAATATTAAAAAGGAGGAGCTTGATTTTAAAGTGATAAAATTAAACTGATAAAATCGAGGTGAAAAACGACTGTGATTGGTTGTAAATAAAAAAATCATTGAAATGTAATTGGTCATTGACTCCCAATTGAAGCATGAGTTTGAATAGTCGTTAAAAATAATTCTTGTTATAGTAGCCGTAAGAAGGTATTGCGAGCTATGACCAGCTGCCTATACCGATAGAGAAGTGTATATAAAGAAAATAAATTTAATGTACTGTATGCAGTGGGTGCCTGGATTGCGAACACGGTATCGCACTAAGTAATGAGTTAAAGGTTCCGGGTTCAAATCGCGGTTCAGTAGTTAGTTTTTTCTTTTCATGTCATACTTGGCTTTCATTGCTATATGCTATATTTAATTATAGCATTTTTCTCTTCTAGTTTTGTATGTATAGGTATCTTAAATATCTTATTTACCTATTTCCTAGAACTTGTATCTTTTATTAACATTTTCAATAATCTTTGAGTAACACATCCTTCCAAACTCGACGAATCTTGCTGTAAATAAAAACTTATAAGAACTCAAATTCTTAACACTGTCCTTCTCAGTATAACTTTTAATTTTAATCTCATGTTCCTTTACCTCCTGCATCTGGAATGCAATTACGACTATGAAAGACATCTACTTCGATGTAATCTAGGAAAAAGGTACATGCTTACTCATTAACTAAAACTCCCTTTGATAAAAACCGGTTTCATTAAACTATTTTTTCCCTTGAACTTTCGGTGGCTTATTGAGGTAAAAAGTGGCTTGCTTTAGTCTTTTTCATTTCCTACAATTATATTCATAATTAGGTCTTCGCTCTATTTTTGTCATTTTTAAAGAATCTCCTAGGCCTGTCGCACCGTGGAGTAGTGGTATAATATCAAAAGTTTCCTTCAACTAAAGGTAATTTTGCTATTCAAAATATTTTATCTTTAGGGTTTTCTTTTACAAGTTTTCTCTAGTTCATACTCTTCCTGATATCACCTATCCATTGATCTTGTATGTTTATTTCCTCTGTTTGTCTCTAAATGTCCATTCAAATATTATTTTTGTGATTCTTATTACTGTCCTATTAACATTCTCGAACATTTACAATTTTTTGTATAAACAGTACTAAGATAGTTCGTCAACCTTTCACAATTTCAACAGTTAAGCTATTTTTAACTTCTCCCATATCGATATTCTCGCTGTCGTTAGTCAATAAGTCCATTTATACAGCCAATAATTTAGTTACACATTACCTTAAACATTCAGAATCCTGCATTTTGTACCAACCATTTATAAATAAAAATGTTAATAATCCAAAATTTATATTAACAATATTTATAATCTATAAAAATTAAGTTAATATATATATTTTTGTCTGATGCCACCACGTTGTATTTTATGACATTTCTGGTTTTCTCCCCTGGCATTGGCGGAATTGTAATCCATTGTTGGGGCACCTGGAAGGCGTAGTTACGTTACCCCGATGATATGATGGTTGATGAATGATAATGAACCGCCAGGAAAGTTCTTAACCTAAAAACCTAGATTCCAGATCATGGGCAACCGCGGAAATAATTCTCTTTACGAAAAAATGCTATGCTTTGACCGGGAACCGAACCCGGGACCTCATGTACAGTAATCAGTAATGCTGAACAGTAACCCATGAGGCTGGTCATATATATATACATATATATATATATATATATATATATATATATATATATACATATCATCATCATCCGGTATCATGACAGCTACCACCGTCTTCCTGAAACCAAACGCCATTCCTCTCTGTCCATCGACTGATTTTCCTCCAATCATCTGATATTCATAGCTGCTTGTACCCTTTCAATCCAAGTTTTCTTCGGTCTTCCTCTCTTCCTCCTTTCCATTGGGATCCATTCCATAACAATTTCACGTAATCTTTACTCTGGCATTCTTTTGACATGACCATACCACTGTAATATTTTCTTTTCTATAATGTCTATTATGTCCGGCTCCTCTTCTACATTTATAATTTCCTTTTTTTTTTTTTTTTGTATTCTATCAATATATATACATATAAGGTTGTCTAATAACAAGTAATGTCGGTTTTTAATGTAATGTATGTTTTATGGAATTTTGAAGCTGTTATTCACTGGGAGCTTGTTCCAAACTGGCGTGTAATTGATGCGGAACTTTATTCTCAACAATTAGTCATGACATTTTCAGGGTCGCGTGTTCAAACCCAACCTGACCCCATATTACACGATCAACCATGACAAAAATTCAGGAACTAGGAGACATCAAACTGCAACCAGACACAACATACAGCCCTAGATTACTATGTATTTCGAACCATGGTCCATTTTGCCCATTTCTTGCTTGAATTGTCGAATCATTTAAGTTGTGAATATGGGTCTCAATGAATACTTCGTATTAAAAGGCAGGTAGTATTACTGTCATGGGATAATAAATCTAGCTGAATGATAGCTCAAGATCAAATAATCTGGTGGTCTAATACTTTAAAGAGTAGTTTAATTGTTTGTCAGAAAAAATACTAATAACATTTTGTTAAAAAGATATTACTTAAGAGACAGAATTGTTATTACATTAGTTCCATTAATTATATTTAATTTCCGAGAAACAGCCATCGTGTGTTTGGAAATAGAAAAAAAAAATCCTATAACACATTTGAGCAGTAGTTTCTAATAGCACGGTTTAAGGTTAAATGGCCCTTTATTTACACCTATTAGGAAAGATCATATTTTATTAGTTGAAAAAACTAGAAAATTTAAACCCTAGATTGCATAAAGGCTGTATTAATGTTTTAAATGAATATAGACTATTCGTGTAGAAGTGACAGCGATCTATGAGATAAACATTTTAAAAAAATCATCTGCTGTTTCGGTAAACAATTTCAACAAGTTCCTTTCTTCCTCATCGGACATTATAAGAGTGACAGTCGTTTTATAAATCTTTTTTTTAAATAAAACACCTTAGGTAAGCCGATCTTACAAAACCCCGTACAAGTATATGACACCTGGCAAGTTTTAAATGATTAATAATAATTTCATATTCAAGGGTTAAATGTGAGCTCAAGTCTAAAAACGTGTGCTATTACGCAATATAGTGTGTCTCTTGCCATCCAAACTTATCCATAAAATAAACTAAAATTACATAAAATGATGATTGTTCAGTTATATAAATGCAAAACATTGTACATTAATTTAAGAGAGGAGAAAATATCAGAAGAGGAATGCAGGCTTACACGGCCGGTAATCATAACATTAAAAGATTCCGAGCTATGTAGCCGTGGTTAACTCGTGTTACTTCCAAGACGTTTGTCCCTCAACTGCTGAGGTCATCTTCAGTGGCGAGTTTCACAGTCAAGTCTACGACAAGGGACCACCATCTAGAAGCACTCGCCACTGAAGATGCCCTCGGCAGTAGAGGGAGAAATGTCTGGAAGAAACACCAGTTATAGACCACGGCCACATAGTCTGGAATCCTTTAATATTAAACAATTAGAAGTGTTTAGGAATTTTTAGTCAAAGTGAGACGAACTTATAGGTGAATGGTGAAAACTACGTAATAATGAGCTGTATGATCTTTATACGAAAACAAAAGCAAATCGAACGTTTACGTCCAATAGATTGTGATGAGTATAACACTGAGCAACGAAAAATAAACTTTTTTTTTGTCTCAGAAGGAAAAATATGTGATTCTGATAGTGTGTTTTCTCCTAAATTCAAATATGATATCGGTTTTTCTCCATCACGCAAGGTTCCCGAGAGAAAGGAATTTTAATTTCGAACACTTTAATATTTTCTACATTCGTAACTACCTAATATTCGAACATTCGGATTCGCCTAAGAAAGTAAGAAATAACGATTCTCTGCTATATTTCACCTGTGGAGCATCCCTCTTCATGGTCCAACAATAATCGGCCAGCATATTAGGATTCCATTTGCCTTGATATATATTTTCCATAGCTGAAATATCCTGATGAAAGTATTCCCCGTGCTCATCGCTCAAGATTTTCCGGGAAGAAATATAGATTTATAAAAAAAATAATTATTTAAATCCATTACTTTAAATTTAAATAAAAATTACGGGTGACGGAGAAATTTCGAATACACATTTGATAACACGATAAAAAACAGCTATTGGTACTCATGAGACAAAAATCATGTTTACCAGTGTATTTAGTACGACAGCAGAATGTATACATGGAAGCTTCTAGAAGGAAAACCAGAGAAAACGCCCAGTAAGTAGGCCAAGAATTGGGGCGTGGGAATGAAATTACCATGATTTGAGGGAGGTTAATTATACGGGGAATGATTGAAAAATACTAGTTGAAGACAGAGGTGTACTGAGAGAGCGTGTTCACGCGGCTATCAACTTTCCAGTTCGGTAGTAACAATGAGTTAGTTGATCAGTTAAAAAAAAAAAAAAACTAAAATTCCATGGCGCGACTGGTCAAGACGGCCCTTGGCCTACCAGCCCACTGCTGACCTCAAATCCACATGTGTTAATCACAGATGTAGATTGATCATTCAGCCAGTGTAGGAATGACATGTGGTCAGCATATCTAGTGTCCCAGGCATTATAGCTGATTTTCTCGACCTGAAGCCAGTTCTTATTGTAACTATCCAAATTTCACACGATGCTGGGTGGGCACCGGTTCCATACTGCCAAAATTCCATGGGAAAATGACTTCCCCATGAAGACCCGAACCAGCACAAGTCTCGTATTTCTGCGCCAAGGCATCTTGCCATAACCACTCGGCTATGGCGTGGGATAGTTGATCAGGTAGGATAACATAAGTCCAGGTGGCGATATTTTAAGTTCTGTGTGGTTTAAGGGAGGTGATGGGTGAAAAATTGACCATTTGAGATCACAATTGGCATTTTTTGTGCTATAAAATAGCCTGTACTCTAATGTATATGTTGGCAAAGTTTCAGAGGCCTACGGCGCTTCTAAGTGCCCTAAATTACGTCAGCGCTAAAAGGCTATGCCAGTTTACATGCAAATCTTTAAACTTGTTTTTCAACACGTTTATTTTCACGGCATTTTTGTACATTCAAAATTGAATGGAATTCAGAAATTTTGTCCTAGAAGGTTCAAATTTTTTCTGCTTGTCCTAAAAACAATGGGTAACAAAGTAGTGCATGGGTTTCATGATTAAAGTAGTATTTTAAGAAATAAAAAGTAAAATGTAAGCAATTATTTTTTTTTTGTAATTCCATGCATGAGATACAACTTTCTTATTCTCCCTTTGTATTCACATTATAAGAATTCTAATGCATGATGTTTTTCTAAATATTTTAGGGGTCTTGATAAAAAAAAACAGGCATTTTACTAAAAAATTGTGGAACCCATTTAATTATAATATATGCAAATATTTTAAAATATATTTAATAACTCATAACATAAATGTCTCATAAGAATGAAACTTAAACACATCAGTATGTATCATGCAGTGAATGTTTGTGCAAACGCTCAAGTCTCTAGCTCAAAACATGTAGAAAATAGAAATTTCACCAATCACCCCTTTTAAGACTTTGAAGTCCAATTTATTTGTTAAATCTTAAAACTTCATCTATGGTAATAAATACATATTTGTTTATGCACATTTTTGTTCTTACCATATGATCGACAGTGCTAATAAGAATAATAAATATATAAATACAAAGATGGAAAACTACAGACTTGTTCATAATTTTGTGAGCACGAGTTAATGTCATTGTGGAATTAGATGTGAATGATAAATAAAAGATGACTACCCACGGTACAAGAAACTCCACTTAGGGAACATGCAGCATGAGCATATTTAAGCTTGAAGCCAGTGAAGCTCGAGTTTCTTGCATTCACACCGGCAAAATAAGAACCAGTGGGCTAGTTTTGAATGCGAAGACGACACGCAGAAATATACGTTTAGTTCAGAAGTTTCATTTCCTTTCGAAAACAAATCTAACTGCATGAAATACACTAAAGACAAAACACAAAGTTTGATAAAACTTGTCTTAAGCTTTTAAGGATCTGACAGACAATGCGATGCTAACAGGCTCTTCCCTTGAATTTATTACTGTGATAAGTCCTACACTTGCAGTAGTGTAAAATAAGGAAGGATCAACGGAAGGAGAGAAAGAGACAAGCTTGTAAATTGATACTAGGACAGTAGACAAAGTTCACAAACTTTCCAGCACTACAAGAAACATTTATTTAAACTCAAACTGGAATAAAGAACCCTCCATGTATTGTAGATATTGATTTATCTGCCTGGTTCCTCGCGGTGGGGGTCGAACTTAAAGTTTAAAGTAAGTGCCTGTGGGACTTGCGCAGATAGATGTAGTCTAGAAAGGATTGTGGACAATGATTTTATCCTCCTTATTTTATATTATTTATGAATGATGGATACTTGTTATGTCTTGAAGTACAAAAGGCGAGGCCAATATCTTGCAACCACTTGCTCCATTTGCTAGGTGAATTCTCAAAGGAACTCTGCCTTATATAACAGAAAAGTCTCTGGCATCTTTGACAAAGAGTGTATTAAATTGAAACTCAGTCTACCGAGAATTCTTTTTTCCATAGAAAATAATAAAAAGAATAATGTTTTAAACAAAGTTTATGAAATGAAATTAATTATTTGAAAATATTTAAATAACATTGAAATACCAAGAATTTATCTTGGATATAAAATATTTTGCACTACTGGAAAATAAAATAGGCCTACCATAACAGTGTAAATTAGATTAAATCTAATATATATAAATGTTTGTTCGTACTTTATGCGCGGCCATACCGTTAATCCGATTGAGATGGGGCTTTTTGCAAAATGTTCAGGAGATTCCCGGGATGAACATAGGCTATAAGAGAGTTGTGATACTCAACTCCTACACCCTTAAAATCGCCCTTTGTAGTGGAAAACGTAAAAAAAGAAGTAGCTCTTTGGACGCTTAAATGGCTTACGCTGCCTAAATCATAACAAATACACAAAATTAATGTACACAGAATTGAATATCTCAAAAAGCTCTACACAAAAAAGTCCGCGACAGCATATGTTTATCTCTTACGGATAACTCAACCATTTTTGTCTTTCATTGATGCCAATAAGATTGAGACAAGTATGTAAATTCCTGTGCAAGCATAGCAGCACATGGCGAGTATTCTTTTACGGATAACTCACAATAACAAATTTTGTCTTTTAGCTCATTTATGCCAAGAAGGTCGAGTTAAGTAGATTTCCGGGCAACACCGGGTAATCAGCGCGGGGAATCTTAAAATAATTACGATATACATTTATAATTATTTTTCAATTTACTTATTCAACGAATTATAAGAATACATTAATTTTTGTCTTTCAGCTCATTTATGTCAAGAAGATCGGGATGAGTAGATTCTCGGACAACGCCAGGTAAACAGCACGGGGCATCTAAAAGTAATTACGATATAAATTTTTCCCCTCACTTATTTAACTACACATAAATCACATTAATTTTCGTATTTCAGCTCATTTATTTCAAGATGATCGGGGTAAGTAGATTTCCGGGGAACGCCGGGTAATCGGCAGAGAGTATCTAAAAAAAATATAATTGTATAATTATTTTTCCTCTTACTTATTCAACTAAACATAAAATCATTAAGGTCTTAAGGCCTTGTCTACCACTCAATCAGGTTAAAAAAATACATCAAGCTGAACAGGCAGGGGCCTAATCCATAAATGTTTTGATGATGATAATGATTGTGATTAGTTTTATTCTTTAAAATATTTCTAAAAATTGACATTTTCATCACTACACTCTCAAATACCTCGATGCAAATTTTACCCTACATAGAACTTTCCTTCTTCTTCTTCATCTTCTTCTTCTACTACAAGGTTTAGGCTATGCAGCCTGTTCCGGCGAAGTTAAAAGTGGAGTCCATCTTCTACGTGGTCGGCCAACATCTCTTGTTCCTCTGGGATTATACGGGAAGGTTCTTTTTGGTATTCTTTCGTTGTTCATTCTCATTAAGTGTTCTGTCCATTTGTTATTATTCTCGCTGATTTTATCTTCAATTTTATATATATTTAATTCTTCTCGTATAGTTTCATTCCTTATTCTATCCGCTCTTGTGCATTCTTTCACTTTACATAAAAATAGCACTTCCGCAGTCTGTATCCTGCTTTTATCCCTTGATTTCATTATCCAATTTTCACTTCCATACAACAACAAAGGAACAGCCATTGTTTTATATAATTTAAGCTTCGTATCTTTCCTTGTTATCCGACCTAAAGTTCTTTTTATGGTTCCACAAATAGCCTGAACTTTACTTACACCCATGAATATAATTACAATTGTTTTCTATGTTTTATATCGTTTCCACAAACATATATTAATTTATAATTAAAATGCAGTCAATCCTATACCTATATAATATATATATATATATGTATATATATATATAACTCTAACATAACAAGAGGAACATATTTTAAAATTATTTTTACACCTTTAATAAAGATTAGCTTACATAATATTTTATAAATATTCATTATTCCTTTGTACATCTTGAAAGGTTTACGGATAGCTTGAGGCAATATCTGTTGGTAATTAACAAGATTGTTTCCATGATCCTTTTTAAAGAATTACATAGTCAATTTTACATATTTCTCATTATCTCACACATCCAGGTAATTAAGATAAAGATAAAAAAATTTGATATAATAAAGTGTCAACTAATTCTATTTGTTACTCTAATTTCAATTCATAAAGAAGGTAAAAAATAGACCACAATTTTACTTGCTTGTAAGTATACAATTTCAATCTCAAACGTAGGAGATTGAATTTCGCATGGGACAATTGACAACACGATCCTTTATTTTATATCAAAAGAAAATTTAGCCTATGTTGTAATTAACAAATATAAATTTTAAAACAGTTGTACTACTACTACCACCACCACCGCCGCCGCCGCCGCCGCCGCCGCCGCCGCCGCCGCCGCCGCCGCTACAGCTACTACAAACTTCTTCATCTTCATCATCACGGTTTAGGCTTATTTACTAGTCTGTTCCGGCTCCAAATTACTGCTCTTTCCATCTTGTCTTTGGTCTTCCCAAACTTCTTCTTCCTCGTGGTGAATAGCTGTATGCTGCTTTTGGTATTCTATTCTCAGTCATCCTTGCCAAGTGTTCTTTCCTGTTTGTTCTGTATTTCACTATTGTTGTGTTTAATTCCTGTACTTTTAGTTGTTGTCTTATTTCTGTGTTATGTTCTTTGTCTGTTCTTTGATATCCTGCTATTGGTCTGAGGAATTTCATTTCAGCAGCTTGTATTCTGGCAGATAGTTATGTTGTCACTGTCCATGTTAGGAACTGTCATTGTCTTGTATAATTTCATTATAGAGCCTTTCCTGGCTTTATTGTTCAAAGTTCTTTTTAGCGTTCCTGTTATATAATTAGACTTATTTAGTTTCTTATTTATATCTGTTTCTGCTGTGTATGATATTTCGCAATCTAGGAAGTTTTATCTTACCACTTGTTCTATTCGTTTATTTTCTAATATTATCTTTGTCCGAACTCTATTAGCGCCCTTGAAGGCCATTGTTTTTTTATTTTCTCTGATGATATTTCCATGTTGTATTTTTTATATTTCAGCAATCAACTCAAACCACTAACGAACTAATCAATCATCGCACCACCAATACCATTAATAATAGTCCATTCCATTGACTTACTGTAACATCTCATCTTACAGGTAGTTTTTATGTGCCACAAACTACCCGGTCCTTACGGTGAGACGACCTGTCGGGAGTGAGATTTTAAACTATGGATCACACACATACATTTTTGATCACAAAAGGACATAGGAACTTTCTGAATGAGTGATCAGCTCAATGTCAGGGCAACTTCCGAGACAACACAACATAAGATGAAACATAACGTTCAACGTTCACACACACACACACACACCACACACACACACACACACACACACACACACACACACACACACACACATTCGTACTAAATATGACGATTATGATGGCCAGATAATATTATGGGACCGTTTGGACTTAAATGTTCCTAACATTTGTCTTATACGTGGGGAAAAGCTCCGAAAAAAATCATACAAGAAAATTGTCCCGACCGGGGATCGAATCCGGGCCCGCTGTATATGAAGCAGTGACACTATCTTAATTCCACAGCGGGGACTCATTATTAATATTAATATTAATATTAACATTAATAATAATAATAATAATAATTTAATAATAACAATTTAATAATAATAATTTAATAATAACAATTCAATAATAATAATTTAATAATAACAATTTAATAATAATAATAATTTAATAATAACAATTTAATAATAATTTAATAATACTAATAATACTAATAATAATAATACTAATACTAATAATAATAATAATAATAATAATAATAATAATAATAATAATAATATCATTATTATTATTAAACGCAGTCTCATAAAATAAAATCATATTTACTCTGTTTTAAATATACTTCACAAAGTTAAGGGCTTAGGCATTTTTTACTTTTAAACACTATGAATGAACAAATACAGTGATATAAAACAGAAATTTAAATTACGGTATAATGCAAATTCCAAATTCGGCGAAGGTCCCTAGACAAGTAATTCGATCTGGGTTTTTTACTATTTCCCAGGTACAAGGAGTATATACTTGAATAGTAAGACCTCCATAGCGGCACTTGCTCTAAGAAGAAAACGTAAAAACCATAAAAAGCACCCCCACGCTTTTGATGGTAATTTTTTTTTGACGATAACTCTAGTTTTATTCTAGATGTGTTGGAGATGATTTTTTTGTTGACCACTTTAATTTTTTCCCCAAGCGTGTAGGAAATTAAAATTATTTTTAATTTTTTAGTTCGGTTTTCTAATAAAGCGTGTTGTTTTAGTTTTTTAAACTATTATTTATTTTTTATTTTTAGTTTGGTTTTCTAATAAAGCGTGTTGTTTCAGTTTTTTAAACTACTATTTATTTTTTTAATTTTTAGTTTAATTGATTGTCATACACCGGAATCCCATGAAAATTTAATTGCCTAATACTTTTCTAAAAAAACCTCCGGCCCGGATTTGAACCAGCGACCTGTTGATTGCTGAAATTATATACCACTATAGTCCACCGCTCTACTAACTGAGCTCTTATATCGATTAGCTAAAAAGTCGATAAGTCCGCAACCTATTACACCGGTTTTTATTTTTTTGATTTTCCAATGATTCTGGCCAGGATTTTAGAAAACAAATTATGAAATTATTGTATAGTCATGCGTCCTTTACAAGTATACAAAGTTTCAAGTTGATCCAATGTTTTTAAGTGGGTGAAAATCGTGTTCAATGATTCCGTTACATAGATACAGGTCCGTTACATAGACAGATACAGGTCAAGCTAATATAAAGCGTGTAAAAATATATAATTTAACATTGGTATAACCTCAACGGTATAAAAAATTATGAACTTAAAAAGTATAGATTAATTCAAATGTTCAAATAAAATGTATTTAATTCATAAAATGTTTTACTACAAATATCACGAAAAAAAACTGCGTAATTGAAGAGGCGAACCTGCGATCTTCATTAACAGAAACAGTGATCGCGTGCTTTACCGCTGAGCTATCGGGACACGTAGAATAGTCTTCAGTTCATGCCACATAACACAATAGCTCAGGGACTGCACAATCATGACTAGTTTCCTAGTTTGAACCCAGTGCTGTGCCGAGTATGACTTAGAAGAAATGTGCGTTCAAGAGATTACTCATTTTTTGTGTCGAAGGGTGTATATTAATTTTGTGTATTTGTTATGATTTAGGCAGCGAAAGCCATTTAAGCGTCCAAAGAGCTACTTTTTTCACGTTTTCCACTACAAAGGGAGATTTTAAGGGTGTAGGAGTTGAGTATCACAACTCTCTTATAGCCTGCCTATGTTCATCCCGGGAATCTCCTGAACATTTTGCAAAAAGCCCCATCACAATCGGATCAACAGTATGGCCGCGCATGAAGTATGAACAAACAAACACTCATTTTTATATATTAGATTATATATTGCTGTATGTTACTTAATATTTGTATATTTTAAAGATTTCACATACGTCATTTTTGCACATTGAAAAGAGCCCTGAGGGTATGTATTAATAATTAAAAACACTGACATGCGGATGTAATTATTCTGTTGTTATCCTTAATACATTCCATATCCTGCGGGCACCACGTTTTGTGGATTTTAATAAACATTTATACAGTATGCATTCTAATAATTAGTGAGATTTTCATGTGAAGGCACAAGTGTACTACTGTGTCAGATGAACAAAACCACTGGGAGCTCTTTCTCGATGACAAAGGGTTGTGATTAAACGTAAACATAACAGTTACTCTATATAAAAACATCAATTGAATATAAAAGTTATTTCATTCTATTTCTCTAACGAAACGGCGGCTCCGTGGCGCAAGCGCTTAGACGCTCGCCTCTCACCGCTGGGGTCCCAAGATCGAATCTTGGTCACTCCATGTGGGTTTAGAAACGGAGCTTGGGGAGGTTTTTCTCGGGGTTTTCTCCCGTTTTCCCTGTCACAATTTCATTCCACCATTTCTCCATACTCATCCCATCCATTTCGTTTCATTTCGTTCATCTACTCATGGTTCGTCAGGCGTGGTCAGCCTGCACCCTTGCCATTCAGAGACCTCTATATATGGGGCTTCATCTCCTCTCATCCTTCGACCCGACCCTGAGTTGAACACGAGTTGAGGATTTTTTTTACAGTATGTCGCCTAGTTAAACTTATATAAACCATAATGCTTCATCGTTAGCGCTTATAGAAAACTGAAAATTGTAATTTTTTTTTTTTTTTAGTTTTGGGAACTTAAACGGTTGGGAGATATATCAACGTTACAGTTATCTACGATCATATAGAGTCTACTATTATTACATTTTTGTATTTTCTGAAATTAATTAATTAATCAATTGAGTTGGTGTTTACTTGATGAAAATCCATATTTATTAATTAAATAAAAATAAATCGTAGTTTTATTTGATTTTCATATTTATTATATAATTCAGTGACAGCTGTTTCGGTACACTGTACCTTCTTCAGACATGTTAACAAATTATGAATTGTGTTCCAACTGATCTAAGCAACAATACAACAATATTTATTTAAATTTTTTAATTTAACAAAGGGGATTCATTCAAATCAAGTTGAGAATTTAACAGTTTTTTACTACTTTTAAACTTATTAATTTCTACAGCCTCCAAAAGATCTAACTTCTTACCCTTATCACAAATATGTAAAATTTCAAAATTTGGATCGAAACAATGATTAAATTGGAATAGGTGGTTAGCATAGTTTGAATTTTCTAAATTTCTGTTATATGCTCTCATGTGTTCCTTTATCCGAGATATTTATTTAATTAATTAATTAATTCTTTATTTTGTTCCACCGTAATTTTAATTCACCATTATGCGTACACATCGGATAATATTCACTCAAATTTTCACATAAAAATTCTAATAGAAAATGTCTAATCAGTGATATTATGTCATGGAAGGAAATCGAACTCTGTGCGTCTAGCTCCATAACCCGAAAAGCAGACCAGATTACGAAGAGTGTACCTAAAGTTTAGTATTTTGCATATATTATCTGCATTGCAGACAAGTAGATTAATTTCTGTAACTAAATTAATTTATGCAACAAAAATCAAAGCCAACGAGTTACTGCATTTATATAAAACCGGCCTAAGTCTATTTCCGATATTCCAATGTTTCTGTGACTGTATTCCAGTTATCGATTTGTAAATAAATTTATATTCAACAACCCTCGAATTGTCAGTTGAAATACTGGAATAGTATAAAGAATATATTAATCTGCATGAATATCTGCTTCTCGACAATATTGTTAGAGAATTAGAATAGACTTATCGAATATTTTATTGAATAGCCTGGCTATTGTGCAAAATGAAGACTCTAAAAGCGCTGGCAACATATTGTATTACAATAGGAATAATGCAATGTAATCCTGGTATTATTACCGATAACATGAAATATTTGAGCTCCCAAGCGATCGATACTGGAATTAATCATAGCCTATTAAACACTACGCCATTACAGGCAATTTATTTGTGTATAGCATAGAGACAGTATCGCATCGCACAGATTCCACTAACAAGTCCCTGCATCAATGGCTTTAGTTTATCCCACTCCGCACTCAAAGTTTCATTACTAGGGGCTTAAGCTTCACAATTTTCCATATATTTTCCATATATCTTAATTTATTAAGGATATATCGAATGCCTTACATCGCTAATGATAAAAGACACGTCCAAAAATTGCATGCTTTGTAAAAATATACACCGTGTCCACAAATATAGTATCATACTTTAAACTACTACTACGTCGCTTTGGATAATCGTATCTAAATCAAATTGGTGACAATCAAAAGAGAAACTCAAAACGTTTTTCGTATATCTCATAGACATTGAATGTGGTCCCCACGAGTGACGCTGCAGACATTCACATTTAACCTGTCTGCTAAATATCTAACATTGAATCCATATCGACTAAAAAAAACATGATTAAATTTGGTTTAGTTTCTGTATTGTTGTCCATTATTCTCCATTGTTAACACACACAAAACGTTTTGAGTTTCTCTTTTGATTGTCACCAATTTCATTTAGATACGATTATCCAAAGCGACGTAGTAGTAGCTTAAAGCATGATACTATATTTGTGTACACGGTGTATTAACAGCAACAAAATTGAATATTTGCTGGAAATTTATTAAACATCATCTGGCCATAATAATTATATTTGCCATGTTTAATATGAACGCGTAAGTAAATGGTATGTTAAGAGCACTGAATGGTGAAAATTTTGAAAAAATGGAAAAGAATGTATTTTTTGTTTAATTGGTTTTCAATAACTATGATACTTCAGGATCAATTTCATGTATTTTTTTATTGTAGGAGCAAACTTCAGTCCGTGATGTAAGAGTTTAAATATCCCTGCACGTATGGTCAAGCATTACTACTTAAATTTCAATGTGTTTTTTTTTTCCGTTTCCATTTTTTGACATTTTCCAAAACTTAAAATGCTTCTTAGATGCAATTTTTATGCTATCAAAACGAAATGTTGTGGTTAGACTACCCAATAAATGCTAATTAAACTTTTCTATGCAGTTGCTAGTCTAAGACACATATGTTCTTTTAAATTCAGATCGAAAATACATGAGAGTGGATAAAAAATATTTTTAAAAAATCCAACAATTGAAAAAGAAGCAGTATCCTCCCTTTATGATTTTTTTGCATAGCAAACGTGTTTAGTGGAATCACAAAGACTCCAAATGTCAAATGTTATGAGAGATTATTTAAAAATGCATCGTATGGAGAATTTTTTAGAAAATATAAAAAAAAATATGAAAAATCATAATTCTGAAACTTATCTACTCATAAACACCAAACTTCACAGAACGATTTATATAAGCACATAATGTATACGATAAAATTTTCAAAACAATCAGATAAAAATAATTTAAATTCACCAGTCGGTCCCCTTAAGACTTAATGTTGTGTTGTCTCGGAGGTGGTTCTGGATTGGGTTGATCACTCATTTGAGAAGGGCCTCCTTATCCTTGTGTGGTCAAAAAAGTAAGCATGTGATTCAAAGTTTAAATCCCTATCCCTATTGGCTGAGAGTAAGGTAAGAGGTTAAATTACGATGCAGAATAAGAAAAGCATTTTCTTTAACGGAAGTCATAACACGTCAGATGATTATTGTCGCAATTCAAATCTGAGTGTGTAAAGGGCTGAAAGACTTTACTCGGGGGTTTCTTATTTCAGTTCTTTTACATGCCGTAAATGTGTCACAAGGAACCCATGGCTTCACTCCTCTTCTGAAGTAAGCCTTGCTCAAGATTTTTATGCCCTTAAAAATCATCTAAACACGCCGAATTTGAATTCACGAATCAAGAAACCAGAGACGATCAGGATAACGTCACGGGAACATACATTCCAACCGTGGCATAATGTTTTCCAACCATCCCATGTATTATTTACTTCCCTCAAATCATGGTTAATGTTAGTCTTCCACTTCATTCTTGGACTACTTACTGGGGGTTTTCTACTTGGTTTTCCAACAACGAGTCTACATTGCTCTCTTTAATACCCAATAGTGCCACATGTCATATCCATCGAAGACCACGAGACTTAACTGTTCATATTACATATTGTTACCCATGAAGATCACAGCTCATTGATATGTAGTAATCTCCATTCGACTGTCTTCATTTCTCCTTGGTCCAAAAATTTTCATAAGTAATGCCACGAGTGATTTCCAAATTATCGATAAATTCACGACTCACGAAGTGAGGAGTGAATTTATCTAGAGAATTTGGAAATCAAGAGTGGCATTTGTTAGGACTATTTAACGAATAAAATTAAGCTGTTTACTCACAAATCATTATTTAACTGTAGTTATTTCAAAATATTTATATATTTAATGCAAACGGCGATGTTTGAAAACAAATGAGAAACGATAGGTACGCTTCTACTGCTTCTTTTGTTTATCACTACAACCAGATCATACTATTTATTGCCAAAGGAACGCAATATTGTAAGAATGCTCTCTAGTGGAGAAAAAATGAAACATCAATCTGTATATTAATTCATTTCTGATGTCGTATGATGTAAATATTACAATTATATTTTTCTGGATTATTACCTGGGAAAAAATACATTTAAGAAAGTCAAACAGTGGTTTCTTTTTTTGGTGGTATAATAAATTGCTACAAATGTTGACATGTATGCACTATATATACAATCTGGTAGCCGTATTTCTTATAGGCTCAGTCACTGCAAAATAACGGTCAGACCTGTTCAGAATATTAAAAAGGAGGAGCTTTGTTTAATATATGGTAATTATAACACTGATAAATATTTCGTGAAACACGACTCTGATTGGTTGTAAAACAGAAATCATTGAAACGTGATTGGTCATTGACTCCCATTTGGGGCATGAGTTAAATAGTCCTAAAAATTTTATTCTCAAATACTTATAATCTTTTCTCCTCCTTTAAAGTAGATATATAGATGGAAAGCTCTGCGGCCATCACTTAAGTGCTGGCGGTGAGCGATCCTTTTTTTGGTTCTCCTTCATAGGTAAACCCCGAGTTTCTGTAAAATACTCCTTTAAAGTAAGAGTCAGTGTTTCGCATGCACATGTAATATAATTGAGAGAATAACAGTTTTATATATTTTCAGCTTAATGTTTTTGAGAAAAGTTGGGATGACAAGATACCCTGTAATTTATAGTAACCTGCATTTCCAGAATTTGGCCTGTGTATAATTTCTTTGTGCATCTCAGTTATATTTGTAATTACTGTTCTTAGGTAATTGGATTCAACTAAAAGCAGCATACAGTTATTCACCACGAGGAAAGGAAGTTTGGGAAGACCAAAGAAAATATGGAAAGAGCAGCAATTTGGAGCCGGAACAGGCTAGTAAATAAGCCTAAACCGTGAAGAAGAGGAAAAGAAGAAGGATTCAACCTATTTTTCAAAATCTCCTTCATTTGTCATTAACTATCCACTTCCATATAATAATGTATTTATATGTGCAAACAAATATTTAGTTTTATTGGTGCGTATTTTCAGCCACAATTTGTTTGTGTTACTCAACAGAGATTCCGTGTTGGTCCTTAGTAATCTCTTCGCTATCGCCTATTAATACTGCATCATCATAAGTAATGCCACGAGTGATTTCCAAATTATCGATAAATTCACGACTCACGAAGTGAGGAGTGAATTTATCTAGAGAATTTGGAAATCAAGAGTGGCATTTGTTAGTACTATTTAACGAATAAAATTAAGCTGTTTACTCACAAATCATTATTTAACTATAGTTATTTTAAAATATTTATATATTTAATGTAAACGGCGATGTTTGAAAACAAATGAGAAACGATAGGTACGCTTCTACTGCTTCTTTTGTTTATCACTGCAACCAGATCATACTATTTATTGCCAGAGGAACGCAATATTGTAAGGAGGAGCTTTCTTTAATATGGTAATTATAACACTGATAAATATTTGGTGAAACACGACTCTGATTGGTTGCAAAACAGAAATCATTGAAACGTGATTGGTCATTGACTCCCATTTGGGGCATGAGTTAAATAGTCAGTATAAATTAACAGCTAATTAATACCACTGAGTTCTAGGTCTTTTGTCTTCTACATCATCTAAAGATTTGATGGCGTGCTCTAATACAAAATTGAATAGTAGAGGACATCGTGCATTTTCTTGAATTAATTCATTGTGAATTTTAAAAGTATATAATTTTTTCCCCTGTACGTACCTTAACCTTTGGTGTCATTTACAACATTCGAATAAGCGTAACATTTTTTTAGGAATTCCAAACTCCAGCATGGTATTATACCCCCTAACTTCTCCCTATTAACTGAATCGAATGCCTTTTTGAATTCTACTTATAGTCGATCTACATTGTCATTATATTCCTATTTATTTTCTAAAAATCTGTCATACTGAAAACCTGATCTACTCCAGATATATTTCTTCTAAATTCACATTGATAATCGCTTATTACGTCGTCAATATAGGAAGTAAGTCTGGACATTAATAAATTCATTAGATGTTTGTACTAAGTTTAAAGTAATGAGATGCCCCTATAGTTGTGGAATCAGTATTCTCCTTCATTAATGATTGGTATAATAATTGATTCTTTCCATTCATTTGAAAGAGCTTCTTTTTTTTCCAAATTATATTAAGCAACATGGCGTAACATCATAAATAGTGAAGAGTTCTGAAAAGGAATATCTAACTTTGTGTATTTTAGATGTCATTATTGTAACCTATTTTATATTTTCACATTATTCGACTGGGACAAACCTCTGTATTGAGGAAAATTCTCATTAAAAAATATATATGTCCACCGCGCTGGTCTCGAGGTAGCGTGATGCCTTATCACGCAGCGGACCCAGGTTCGATTCCCGGTCGGGACAGGCTCCTGGGTGAGGTTTTTTTCGGGGCTTTTCCTCACCTATAAGACAAATTTCAGTAAGCGTAGAGACCAACGGTCCCCGAAAATCACCGGCCATCATCATCATAATCATCCTTCATCGGTGTGGAAAGCAACTGGAAGCTACCACACCTATAATATACTAGTAAAGCTGCAAAGCATAGCATGAAAATGCTATCATTGCAGTGAAAGACCTGCCCTCGGGCAGAATTACTATGGGTGGATATATATATACATCCATATCATCCATCCAAATTAATTCTGCCAGATGGCAGGTGTTTTACTGCTATGCTTTGCAGCTTTACTAGGGAATTATAGGCGTGGTAGCTTCCCGATATATCTTATTTTTCAATTTTTTTTCTCCCTAATTTTATCAGTTTTATTGGTAACTCATGGGAAGCTGATGTCTTATACATCTTTAATTTGCATCACCATTTCAATCTCTAATGCGCTTAGTTCGCAAATAAATTTGACCTATCACAAGGTACAAAATAAAAATAAACTTTCAAATAAATCGATTATTATCCTATACTGTAAAAACAACTATAATAATTAATAAATATTTCGAACGTCATCCATTTTTTGCTGAATTGTATTAGTATTTATGCATTATGCCAAGATTTAATTAGTCGTACAATGAGCTACAATTGTACAGAAAAATAAAGAATTAAAGTAATTCATAGCTGAGAGATGTAAGTGTGCACGACTGTTTGTAATTGAATGAAACATAATAAAATTTCTTCACATAAAAAGCTTTGTCTTTCAAATAAAATCTAACAACCTTGTGTCCGGGAAAACAAAGAAAGCCTAAATCCTGCTCTTTTATTTTCTATCCGCTATAAAAATATATTGTTAGTACAGCCGTAGATGGCGTGAGCCTCGTAAACATTGAAAATGATAAAAACAAGCACAACTGTAAGGTATAACACAGAGGTGCTAAAAAAAAGAGGAAGAAGATAGGAAAAGGAATCCATTAAGGCAGAAAGGCTATAGTTGTTTAAAGATACGGTAGAACTAGACAGAATCCAGCTCCTTTTCAAGAAAGACGATATACTTTTCTTTCTTCTTAGAACTTTAGAGATAAACTTGATACTAATACCATTACAACGACAACAGTGGCATTTTAGTTTATTCTCGTTTTCAACAAGGAAACTACTTCATAAATAACAGATTTATACGTGTCTGTTTTCTAGGGTAATTGCAGATAGATTTTGTATTTGTCGGATTCGATGCTTCACATGCTTTTTTTAAATTACAAAAATGTATTTTTAAATTTTGTTTTACAACCAATCACAGTCGTGTTTCACCTAGATATTGATCTAT
This sequence comes from Diploptera punctata, assembly GCA_030220185.1. NCBI lineage: Eukaryota > Metazoa > Arthropoda > Insecta > Blattodea > Blaberidae > Diploptera > Diploptera punctata. The sequence goes on from JASPKZ010008864.1 coordinate 266,663, forward strand.
TTCTGTTTATCATATTAAATAAAGTTCTTCCTTTTTAATATTCTGAACAGGTCAGAGCATGATTTTGCAGTGACTGACTCTTGAACAAATATGTTGACTGTAGAAAATAATTAACAGATTCTTTCTAACTACTTGATAATTGTGTTTTTTAAATAATGATTTTACGCAGTTGTTTCCTACAAAAATTATTAATAACCTACAAAGTTCGTTATAATATACATTTATGATGTGTTATATTTTTTCTTCACTAGGGGTGTATTCTTACTATACTGCGATCCTATTTGGCAAATAATATGATCGAGTTGCAGTGCATGAACAAAAGAAGCATAACCAAACATTTCTCATTTGTTTTCAAACATCGCCGTTTACATTAAATATATAAATATTTTAAAATAACTATGTTTAAATAATGATTTGTGAGTAAAGAGCTTAATTGTATTCATTAAATAGTCCTAAAAATGCTACTCTTTATTTCCAAATCCTCTAGGTAAATTGGAAATCACTCGTAGTATTACTTATGATAAATTAATTTGTCTTTCTCTGACAAATGAAGAGAATATCAAATAAATTAGCTTGGTTAACTAACTCCCGCAAGTGAGTACCCTTGCCTGACTTAGGATGTTCGGGCACAGGCAGTCAGAAATCTAGAAAAGCATGTTATATACTCGTATTACACAGTAAATCGTGGTAAGTATAGAAATTTAAAAAATATATAAATGGAAATGTATAGGCCTATGACAATGACATCGGCTATGCAATTAATGTATCTATAACGGCGCAGCCTAGTGTTGAGCCATAGCCTCTCATTTGTTAGGAATTATTAGACCAAGTTAACTATACCCTAGCAGCCGATTCTCCGGCTCTGAAGTTTAGGTTGTACGAGAGGTAAAGGAAGAATTCGCCCTCTGCTGCCAATAAGAAAATGGTTGTAGTGAGAGTGAACGTTTGCCACAACCAATCACTGCTATAGTTTATAAATATAAATTTCACATTCTATTTTAAAATTTTAAGTCATTTTGCATCTGGATTATTTTATTGTGTTCCAAATTTTTATGTACTTATTTTATTGGGGTATTCATGTGTACTGCAGTAATTCACTATATTTTAATTCTTCATGAATAATATAATTGTGATTAATGAGGGAAAGAATCATGATAAAAAGTTAAATATAAGATTTTCTTAGACTATTAAACAAAGCTATGATAAAAAAGCAAGTTTATTTGTCCAAGGATTTGAAATCGGGAGTTTCGCATTAAGAGTATCAAATGTAAACTATTGATTTAACTTGTTCAATATACAGGATATTCTAAGATCAAAACAGTATCGTAATATTTGAACTTTTTTTTTAAATTCTTACCAACAATTTAATGTTCGCAGCTTAATTATATTCCTAATCAAATTCAGAACATGAAGTAAATATTATACAGTATTCTGCTAAAAACGTTTTAATATCGGATAATAAATACAAAAATCGTAATATTTTGTCTTTGGATAGTTTCTATGTGCATTCGAATGAGAATGAATATGCAGCTGTGTTCTATTAAATGATATAGATCATTTCGAGAGGGGGGATTAATAAATTGTGAAATCGAGTTTTCCCCAACGTTGAATTGGCTATTCGGTATCAAAAATCTCATTATAAAGTTATTTCACTAATTACTCAGGAAACGTATTTATGGAAACCTACTTTTATTTACGATACATAGGCAGCTACTTTAGATTATCACACAGAAATACTGTAGATAGTGGAGAAAATTAAGGGCGAAAAAGATAAATAATGTAGATGCGTAATTTGTAAATCTACATGGAACGACTTTGACATAGACATTAGAGCTTAAAAATAGTATTCGGAATTTTAGAAGTTCATATACTGGTATTTGCCTAGAGGCTATAACTTATTTAAATTCAACAATGCATATACTGGTATTGGTCGTAAGTAATGCCACGAGTGATTTCCAAATTATCGATAAATTCACGACTCACAAAATAAGGAGTGAATTTATCTAGTGAAATTGTAAGTCAAGAGTGGCATTTGTTAGGACTATTTAACGACTAAAATTAAGCTGTTTACTCACAAATCATTATTTAAATATAATTACTTTAAAATATTTATATCTTCTTCTTCCTTTTCAAGTATTAGACCAAGGCCTGTTACGATTCTATAGAAAAATTTCCCTCCAGCGTTTCATAGGACGGCCCAGAGACTTTGGTCGTCATACGTTTCCTTCCGGGAAATTCTCGTATAAGACTTGAAAGCATAATGATAGTCCCTTCGATTGGTTGCTGGCCAAAGGAAGGCAAGACCAGTGATAGGTTGCCATCTTATAGTCTCTGGTCAGCCTTTTCTGGAGAAGAAAAGAAAATAAAGGAAAGAAGAAATGGAAGAAAGGAAATAATCCCTAGCCCTCGGATGCCCTAATAGCGTCGGGGTCGAAAAAACAAGAGTTAACCAAGAGAGGTTAGATCGTAAAGTTAAAAGAGTCTGGTATAAGTAAGCGGAAGAAAGGAAGAAATACCAGATCGGTCAAAGATAAAAGTAAGAAGCAAAACACAAGTAAGTGGAAGCAATTTATATATTTAATGTAAACGGCGATGTTTGAAAACAAATGAGAAACGTTATGTTTCATTTGTTCATCACTGCAACCAGATCATATTTATTGCCAAATAGAATCGAAATTTTGTAAGAATGCACCCTAGTGGAGAAAACACGAAACACGTCATTACAGGTTATTAATTAATTTCTGATGTCCTCTGGTGTAAATATGTCAATTTTATTTTTCTCCAACGTTAATTCCTGGGAAATAATACGTTCAAGAAAGTGCAAACAGTGATTTCTTTTTTTTATGGTATAATCAGTTGCTACGAATGTTTTTCTATTCTATATCGCAAGCAGAATGTGGTAACATTCGTAGACTATATATACAATCTGGGAGCCACTTGGTGAATTGAAAGCGATAAAATCGAGGTAAAAAACGACTGTGATTGGTTGTAAATTAAAATTCATTGAAATGCGATTGGTCATTGACTGCTATTTTGGGAATGAGTTAAATCGTCAATATAAATTAAGCGGGAATTTTAATTTCTTTATTTGAAAAAAAATGATACAAAATCACTAGCCTACTTTATAATACCATTGAACACACAACATATCCCTTTATTACAATAAACTGAATAAAAATGTATGATATGGAAGTTTGAGAGATTACGCAGCTACTACTGATAAAATTGAAGTAATCAGAAAATTTAGAGGGGTAAAAAGATAGACTCACTTCCACGTGATGTACCCTGGAAACGAAAATTCTTTTGGGCAAGTAGTCTATCACATAGCAGACACGAATTCACAACTACAAACATCAAATCTTTCTTTTAAGGACGACGAACCCATTATGGCACAATGGAATGTCCACTGTCCTGCACGCACACTATAACATGGACAGAAACAACCTGCTACAGTGTCAGACACTTCACTCTGCTACGATGAAGGATACATACTGGGAAGGAAGAGCTAATATTTCTGTTTTGCTATGATGTTTTAATTTACTGTAATCAGTTATTTGTTTACTCTTAATTATGGACAATGACTTGTGTCAAGTTCCCTCCATTTGTATAAATAAATAAAATTAATATTTAGAACATTTCCTTTCGATATACATTGCAAAAGCACACTAAATATTTATTAATTAAATAATAACACTTGGTTTTATTTCATTTTCATATTTATTAAGATATAATTCAGTGATAGGTGTTTCGGTACACTGTACCTTCTTCAGGCATGTAAACAAATTATGCATTGTGTTATTATGGTACATATCAACTGATCTAAGTAACAATACAACAATATTTATTTAAATTTTTTAATTTAACAAAATTTAACAAAATATTGCTAATCTGCACATGGTACTGCTTCACTTTATAAGGGAGAGGCTAAGGGCGGAGAGGGACTGAAAAGGGAATCAAATTTGCTAACTTAAAAAGTCCGTCGCCGTGGCGTAGTCGTAGAGTCCCTACCTTCCACTGCGGCGATCCGGGTTCGATTCCCGGCCGGGTAGGGGATTTTAAATCCCCACCTTCTGTCTGGGTGTGTATCCTGTCCTTGTGTCTATATGTAAGAATATAAGAAAGATAACAAAAAGGTTAAACAAGAAATAAAAAACAATGTAAACGAAAAGACGAAAAAAATGCAAGTAACAGATTCCTACATAGGTTGGATTTTTATAACCAGAATACACTGTATTTACAAACAGCGTCCTAAGCATGGTAATAAAAGTGGATAATGAATTCCAATAGGCTTTCATATTCGTGAAACGTCTCTTTATTATCAGAATAGATAAGAGTTGCCGTCTTGTTTTTTTAACTTCTAAATTAACCTTTAATTGGTATCAACTCGAAATATATTTCAATATTTATGATAATGGAGTAATTTAATAATTCGTAACAATCTTTGATAAAAGTGGTGAATGGTACTAGATTGGTAGATAAGCTAACCATGTTTACGTTTTCCACAAAATGTTAATGGATTCATCCGGATAACGTTCAGTCATTCTGCACTACTATAACATTTTAAGTTAGACACTTGTGGTCTGCCGAATTGTGAAAACATTCGACTCTTTGGGTTGAATTTTCAATTTCTAACTGATTAATAAAAATGAACCTAATAACCCTTTTTTCTTGGACATATTTTATTTCAGTTCCAATTGTGGGGAAACATTAGGACAAACAACAAGCAAAGAAAAATGTATGAACTCGAGAGCTATGAAGCTCGCCGCTGTGGTCTCGAGGTAGCGTACTGCCTTGTCAAGCAGCGGGCCCGGGTTCGATTCCCGGTCGGGACAAGCTCCTGGGTGAGGTTTTTTCGGGGTTTTCCTCACCTGTAAGACAAATGTCAGGAAGCTTAGGGCCGAACGGTCCCCGAAAATAATTCGGCAAATCATCATCATCCTCCTTATCATTATCATCATCCTTCACCGGTGTGGAAAGCAACGGGAAGCTACCACACATAATTCCCTAGTAAAGCTGCAAAGCATATCATGACAATTCTATGATTGCAGTGAAAGACCTACCCTCGGTCAGAATTACTATGGATGGATGGATGGAGAGCTATGAAATGAAAATTTCGTTTTTCAATAAGAGCCACATATCTCCGTAAACAGAAACTTTCTAAAAGTAACTTCATTCAGTAAATACTGTAGTATTTGGAAATGTCTTAAATTTACATTTGTTGATTACTGGAGTTTTTCATAAGCAGACGTAAATTTGTAGTTCCAAATATTGGTGTGTTTATTGAAACAGAATATTTTCATAATTAAATATCTTCATTACGTCTATTATGAAATTGTGTGTGTTTGTATGTATGTGTGTGAAGTAACTATTCAACCGAAATTAATCTGAAATATTTGAAAGTCATTAACATGCTGCCATTGTCCTAAATACGCTGTTGAATTTAGTAAGCAACATCACCTAGTAATGTGTTCAGGATTCTCGCAGTTAATTATTCTAGAAGCAATCCGTTAATGAGTCGCAGTTGTCTTAGAGTAAGCACTTGCTCTGTAGGGCTGTGTGAATAGCAATTGTTCCTATGACGAACTCCTTTTGTAACAACAGCCAATGAGTTGTCTTCTAGTAAGACATTCTTCTATACAATGTGATGAGTAACTTTACCGATAAACTTTTACACGTTTCTTGGATTTTGGCGAGATTATTTATTTATTTTATTTATTTATTTTACCTGATGGAGTTAATACCGTAAGGTCTTCTCTTCCACATCACCAGCGTTAAATTATACATACAATAAGAATTATGATTGATACATAATATAGATATAATAATAATAGCTATTATTGCAGCCAATGGTCATGTAGAAAGAACTGTTTTCATGTCTTACAAAAGTCTGTTATCGATGTTCCTATGTTTTTACACTGTAATAGGTGATATCGGTCGCAGTGCGACCCACATAGTTTGCACTTGCACTTTTCTTCTGGGTTATGGCGCTTCACTGTTGTGCATATCCTGTGGTGGAAACCATGGACCGCGACTCTCGTCACGGTGTGTCTCAGGTCGTATCTGACTGCTGTCCATTCCCTGTAGATCATCGCATCCGTTGCGTAGAACTCAGGCCATATCTGTTCTCTCTTCTCGTTGAGTTCCCACAGCAGTTCTTCGAAATTGCCTTCGAACACCTCAAATAATATAGATATAGACTACACAATATAAAGTTGACAAGGGTAAGAAAAAGAATAATAATAACAAAAATAATAACCTATAATTAGATTAAGTAAATGGCTTGGTAAAGAAAGTTTAAAATATAAAACGATAAAAGTATATATGGAACAGGGTTATATATTATATTGTCTAAGGAAATATGAAGCGAGTGCTTGATATTGACATTTTGTAGATGTAGTATGACTATTCCTCTATATTTCAATTTACTGATGAGGAAGATAATATAATATATATTTATCTAATATATTAAGTATATTTGACTTCCACTCAAAAAGTTTGTTCTTTTTAAACTGTTTTTGAGTCCGGCAGTCCTTGATACACGAGGGGAGGGAATTCCAGAGTCGCGTGGCTGAAACAAGGAAGGATGAGGAATAGTGAGATGTTCGATGTAGAGGAATGGCTAGAGTTAAATTGTTCTCTCGATCGTGTGTTTAGGTTATGGTGGGAGGATAGCGAATGAAAGCGAGTAGAAATATAAAGGGGTGATGAGGTGGACAAAGTGTTGTATAAGAAGCAGAGGCAATGTATCTTTCGCCTGTCTTCCAATCGGAGCCAAGACAACATCCCAAATAATGGAGTTATATGGTTTGATTTACGGTGGTTGAATATGTATCATGCACAAGCATTATGAACTCGTTGTAGTCTTTGTCCGAATGTAATATTCATGTCAGTTAAGAGTAAGTCACAATAATCGAAATGCGGCATAATCAAAGTTGAGACAAGTACTTTTTTTCAATGAAGAAGGAAGGACATTTTTCGGACTTTTAGGGAATGGAAAATTGAATATATTTTTTTACAAGTTTCTCTTAAATGAACCTGCCAATTAAGATTTTGGTCGAAATATACATATAATGTAGTGTTACAACATACTACGCCGCAGATATGTCAGACAATGAAGGTATGCATATTTGTCAGCTGTAGAAAAATATTAATTCTTCTGTGGTGATCTAAGGGTTAAGTTCCTTGCCTTTGATCCCAATCTCAGGTTCAAATCCGGCCGGATTTAACATATTTTTAGAATAGAAAAATCCATAAGACTTCAAGCCGTGAATCCCGAGTCTAAAAATTTTGGACATACAAAAAAAAAAAAAGAAAAACCTCGAGACCTCATTAGAGACGCTGAATAAATGTTAAAATGTTAATTGGCCTTTCTAATATAATGAATACCACACTAGTTGTCTCTTTTAGGTGAATATTTAACTCATGCCCCAAATGGGAGTCAATGTCCAATCATGTTTCAATGAATTTTGTTTTACAACCAATCACAGTTGTGTTTCACCTCCATATTGATCCACTTCTATTTATCATATTAAAGAAAGCTCCTCCTTTTAATATTCTGAACAGGTCAGAGCATTATTTTGCAGTGACTGACTCTTGAACAAATATGTTGACTGCAGCAAATAATTAACAGATTCCTTCGAACTACTTGATAATTGTGTTTTAAATAATGATTTTACGGAGTTGTTTCCTACAAAAATTATTAATAACCTACAAAGTTCATTATAATATAGAGTTATGATGTGTATTATTTTTTCTCCACTAGGGGTGTATTCCTACACAATTCCCTAGTAAAGCTGCAAGCATAGCATGAAAATGCTATGATTGCAGTGAAGGACCTGCCTTCGGGCAGAATTACTATGGATGGGTGGATGGAGGGGTGTATTCATACAATTTGCGATCCTATTTGGCAATATATAATATGGTCGAGTTGCAGTGCATGAACAAAAGAACATAACCAAACATTTCTCATTTGTTTTCAAACATCGCGTTTACATTAAATATATAAATATTTTAGAAAACTATATTTAAATAATGATTTGAGAGTAAAGAGCTTAATTGTATTCGTTAAATAGTCCTAAGAAATGCCACTCTTTATTTCCAAATCCTCTAGGTAAATTGTAAATCACTCGTAGTATACTAATGATAAATTAATTTGTCATTCGCTGACAAATGAAGAGAATATCAAATAAATTAGCTTGGTTAAGTAACTCCCGCAAGTGAGCACCCTTGCCTGACTTAGGATGTACGGATACAGGCAGTAAGAAATCTAGAAAAACATGTTATCACTCGTATTACACAGTAAATCGGGGGAAATATATAAAAATTTAAAAACGATATAAATGGAAATGGATAGACCTATGACAATGACATCAGCTATGCAATTAATCTATCTATAACGGCGCAGCCTAATGTTGAGCCATAGCCTCTCATTTGTTAGGAATTATTAGACCAAGTTAACTATACCCGAGCAGCCGATTCTCCGGCTTTGAAGTTTAGGTTGTACGATAGGTAACGGGAAAATTCGCCCTCTACTGCCAATAAGAAAATGGTTGTAGTGGGAATGAACGTTTGCCACAACCAATCGCTGCTCTTGACACAGCTATAGCGCGCTAGTAAGGTTTGAAATTGCTGAGATGTTGTCAGCTGTATGTCTGCTAATCGCATACATAAAGCGGCCACTCCCACTGAATATCCATATCGGCAACACTGTTGTGAAAACATCAAGGCCGGAGAATCAGTGGCTGCAGTGTAGTTGCCTTATTTGCTCACAAAAGTCATGGATGGCATGCGGTCAACATACCGATTCAATTAAATATTCAGCAGGCAACTAAGATATTACTAGGACGTTCATGCCGGTAAATTTTGTTTAGAGGACTGTTTTATTCAGGCTTAAGGATGTTTTACAAGCCTGAAGTCTTCAGACTCGGGACCCGGTTTAAAGTCCCTCCTGGAGGACTTTGCTCCTTGGATTTTTACGTCCTAAAAATCCATCGATCCCTAATGGGTTTGATCCTACGACTCTCGGAACCAGAGGCAATGAAGATAACCACTAGTCCAGCGCGGCCGACCTATGGAATTAATGAATTTCAAAAAATGTTAGTCGTCAGGAATGATAGAGAAATAAGGAGAAGAAGAAGAAGACCGAGGGAATCGTGGAAGAGATCGGTGTAAAAGAGCCAATGCCATGGGTGATGAAATTATAGTATTCTTAATACCAATAGAGTAAGAAGGCGATATATTGTGTCAGACCTATGTTCCCTGGAGAAATAAAAATAATATGACGATGAAGTCAGCTGTAGGCATTATAAAATACTTTGGAAGAAATTAAATGGCAAGATTATTTCTTCTGAAGTTATTTTAACATCTGAAAGAATCGTATTAAATAATTGTTAAAGAAGTTCACCATACTTATTTTTTTATTAACTCTTAGTATAAAAGAAATCCATTTTTATAGAGCTTTTAACAAAACGGAGTTACATCGCATGTTCTAGGAGCATTATAATGTAAAGTTTTATATGAGGGTGCATACGAAATTAATAGACTATCAAGGCATGCAAAAGAACATAATACATAATTGACACAATCAAACTAAATTACTCTGCATTACGGCACGGCTATAAAGAGTTTATGAAAATATCAATCATAGTCCTTGCACAACCTATAAATTGTGGTAGAGTTCGTATCAATTCTGTATTAGAGCGTTCTCCCAAACGTAGGTCTACTTACTATATTTCAACACTAAAAAATACGGTATTTAAAATGGCTTATTATGCACTTATTTTAAAGTAGCAATGAATACTTTTTTTGCAAATGCCCCAGGCCGTCTTTCGACATTCCTGGTGTTCCCTCATGGCATGGCGTACTTGTAACCCACTTCTGAGGTTGGGGCGCCTGGAAGGCGGGTTACGTTGCCCCGATGATATGATGGATGAATGATAATGACGCGCCAGGAGAGTCCCTAATCCTAAGATTAATCTAAGATGAATATGAGTGATGATGATTGCGATGGCCATATGATGCCGGGGACTGTTTGGGCTTTAACATTTTCCTGATATTTGTCTTACGGGTGAGGAAAAACCTCGATAAAAACCTCGCCCAGAAAAATGTCCCGACCGGGGATCCAACCCGGGCCCACTGCGTGACAAGGTAGCACGCTACCTCGAGACCACAGCGGTGGACTACAATGAATACATGCTTACATTTCGCCGTTTCCAATACCACACGATAATAAATATTGCCCAGGGAATCTCTAGGCGATTGACAAAAAATAAAAACTGCTATAATAAATGTATTCAAGAAAAATAGATGATCAGACAGGAGAATGGAGAAGACTATTTAACAGTGAGCTGCGTGATATAGATCTTCATAAAAACAAATCATAAAGATATACTTGGTATAATAGTTATTTAGACGACTTGTTACCGAACCTAATTTTGTATTCTGTTATCTACATTATAGGCCTATACTGTAAATTATATATGTTCAGAGTATTTTAGTATATGTTGTGTATTTAGTATATTTAATTAAATGTATTTATTGCGGAAACGACATGTTTAGAGAAAGCGTAATGTGGGCTTTGGACAGAAAAAAAAACAAATTAACAAACGTTGTTATATTCTGCAATTTTGGGCTCTAGTTTCAAATGTGAATTTAAAGTAAAAATGAGCGGAGAAGGTGATTTTCACGGTTCATCAGGAAAAAATTTAAAAGCAGTCCAAGATGAAACTATTAATATACTTCCAGAAAAGTTAAGTTTATTTATGTAGCTATACGACATACAAGGACTGGTGTGTTTTACGTTTTATTCAACCTGTATTCTATGTTTTGACAGCATGTTTTGTTACAATATAAAAATACAGGTTTTGTTGTCTAGTAACTACGAACTGAAGCGTCACTGATTGTTATAATAGTAGGGCCTATGTAAAATTGAATAAGCCTATATTAATTACACTGGTCAACATGATTTTTGTCTCATGAGTACCAATAGTTGTATTTAATGCAGATTTTTTTATCGTGTTTTCAAATATGTATTCGGAATTTCTCCATCATCTACATTTTTTTATTTCAATTTCAATCAATGGATTTAAATAATTAGTTTGTTAATAAACATTTTTTTCGTCCATTTGTCCATTGTTAAATAAAACCAAATGAGCTAACGCAAATTATTTCAGCTATGGAAAAGAGATATCAAGGCAAATGGAATCCTAATATGCTGGCCGATTATTGTTGGACCATCAAGAGGGATGCTCCACAGGCTAAATGTAGCAGAAAATCGTAATTTCTTACTTTCTAGGTGAGTCCGAATGTTAATATTGTGTAGTTACGAATGTAGAAAATATTAGTGTTTGAAATTATAAATGCCTGTCTCTGGGAAATTTTGCGTGATGGCGAAAAACCGATACCATATTTGAATTGAGGAGAAAAAATACTCTCAGAATCATATATTTTTCTTTCTGAGACAAAAAAAAACCTTTTTTATTGCTCCGTGTCATTAAATATCCCACTTTCCAGTCGGTCATACGTAAGAATAAACAATTAAAGGCTTTAAATCAGTTTGGCGTATACAAATTAATCTAGGATACCAGATATAAAAATAACAGTTAATTATCTTACACTGCAAAGGGCAGGACATTTGGCACGAATGGGAAATGAAAGAGGGCATAGAAGCTTCTTGTAGGAAAACCAGAAGGAAAACGCCCAGTTGTTAAACCAAAAATGAGACGGAGAATAACATTATACATGATTTGAGGAAAATAGATTATACAGGGGATGATTGGAAAATATTAACTCAGGATAGGAATGTTTGGAGAGCTTATGTCCACGCGGTCTATGGATTTGATAGTGCCAGTGAGTTAGTTAATAATGTTAAGAAAATTTACAAAATCTACACGAAATAGTTAAATGGAATGATGTGTGAATGATGTCCCATTAGCGTTGTGACTCTCTAGGTCAAACGAGAGTATGCCTTGCGTTTTTTTTTTATTTCAGGGTATCTGAAGGACATGATGTATGTATACCATTTGTACAGATCTTATAGCAGCTGAGCGAGCGGATAATCTAAGTCAGGCCTGCAGAACTGCTTCACGTTCAGTGACTTAACTTCACTAGAGGCGGATGGTAGTGTTTGACGCGGTGCACGTAAACAATAAACAACCAGTGGCGTAGATTTTCAAGATGAGAACGAATTAATATTAATAAAATTCGTAGTAAAACTCTCTTTGTAGCTTTACTTATAGCAATTCTCTTTTTATGCTGAATTTTGAAAGATTAAATTTTATTTATTATTTAAACTACATAAAGAATAGTTTATAAATGCAACTGATTAGTTTATTAGTTGTCCTGGCACAATATTAAAATTAGTCATCATATTAAAATTACAATAAAGAATTATGTACCTTACAGGTCCGTCTCCTCAATTAAAAAAATATTAATTAGACCTTTTGGGACTAGTCCCATCATCAAACATGTATAGTGATCATTACGTTAAAGTTGCTTCAACATAAGGCCCCAAATCGATGACATTGTAGAACGCAAGAAATTTCAACTCGTAAGTGTTTACAACGCGCAGAATAATATATAAACATACTAGCTAATACCCGGTGTGCGCTGCTACGCCTAAATAAATGATAATTAATGAGCTTTCAAGTTTAGTTGAATAAGTGAAAGACAAATAACTATACATTTATATTTTTAGATTCCCCATGTTGATTGCCCGGCGTTGCCCAGGAATCTACTTATCCCGATGTTCTTGACATAAATGAGCTGAAAGACAAAAATTAATGTACTTATTATGATTAGTTGAATAAGTAAAATAAAAAATAATTATAAATCTATATCATAATTATTTTAAGATTCCCCGTGCTGATTACCCGGTATTGCACGGGAATCTACTTATCTCGATCTTCTTGGCATAAATTAGCTAAAAGACAAAGTTCGTTATTGTGAGTTGCTGTAAAAGAACACCCACCATGAGCTACTATGCTTGCACAGGAATCTACGTACTTGTCTCGATCTTCTTGGCATCAATGAAACACAAAAATGGTTATTGTGCGTTATCCGTAAGAGATAAACATATGCTGTCGCGGACTTTTTTGTAGACCTTTTTGAGATATTCAATTCTGTGTACATTAATATTGTGTATTTATTATAGTTTAGGTCGTCCGTCACTGTGGCGCAGTCGGTAGAGTCCCTACCGTCCACTCCGGCGACCCGGGTTGGACTCCTGGCGGGGTAGGAGATTTTAAATCTCCACCTTGGGACTGGGTGTGTGTCTTGTCCTTGTGTCTATGTGAGAATTAAAAAAAACAAAAGTTAAACAGGTAAAACAAAAATAAAAAAGGTAAACAATAAGGAAAACCAGCATAAAAAGTAATTATATAAAAAAAGGCAGCGTAAGCCATTTAAGCGTCAAAAGAGCTACTTTTTTCACGTTTTCCACTACAAAGAGCGATTTTTAGGGTATAGGAGTTGAGTATCACAACTCTCTTATAGCCTATGTTCATCCCGGGAATCTCTTGAACATTTTGCAAAAAGCCCCATCACAATCGGATCAACGGTATGGTCGCGCATAAAGTACAAACAAACAATTTTTATATGTTAGATTGCAAAAGTAAAAATATTTAAAAGAATTATTACTTTGTTGTAAGGACCAATATATTTCGAGATGGATTAATTTGCTTTGTTATAAGATTATATCTCGTATATCACGCTACAGTTATTTCTATGTCAATACAAGTAATAAATTTATTGTTTTGTTGTTAATATTAAAATGAAGCGACAGTATCCACCACTGCATGTTTACATCAGAACACATCACCTGAATAGCCAGGGAGTGACATGAAGTGAAGGTCACGCACGAGATCTTTGAGCATTTCTCTGTGGCTAACTTAGTTGATCACACAGGTAGCACGGTTCTGGAAAAGAATATAGTATCGCGTGGACATCTGCCTTTGTCATAAATGGCGCCCCATCAAATATACAGTGAATGAAGTTAATGTTAAATAATTCTTATCTGCCCTACATTCAGGACATTATTTTAAATTAAACTGAAAATGTTGTAAACAAGCAATCAAAATGGAACATAGCATCAATTTGTAATGCTCCTAAAATATTTTAAGAATATAAACTAGTATCATATGTTGATTAAATTTGTTTATATCTATTGCCATAAGAGTGAGTCAATTTAATATTCGTCCACTTTATTTACCTACTCGAGGGATTCAATAAAATCGTACATGCAGTCATGTTCGTTATTCATGATGTTTAAAGCTAAAATAATCATTATGATATTCATTTATTTAGTAATACCTCTAAGATGATTAACAAGATACGTATAGGCCTGTGGGGAAAAGATGCATTAGCGTTATGAACTTAGTTTTTGTTATTATCGCCTCAACATGATGGTTGTCCAGCGGCTCGCTTTGTTTCCCCGCAGCTGTTATATATATTTAAATACAAAGTTGCCGACTACCGCCTGTATAATACTACCGCATGTTAATCATTGTCGCGCGGTACCCGCTTTTATATAAACGGACAACCATCATAGTGAGGCGATAATACCATCATATAAATGGTAAATGACAAGGCAAATAGCACAAATTTTAGTAAAATTACTGTTCGAGGAGTTCGAGACATTTTGTGAGTAGTGTAATACCAAAAAAGAGGACCAGCCCAGATAGAAAATTATTAACACAAAGAGAGAAAAATCAAAAAAATTTATGAGGCGAGAAAAAGAGTTCATACTATGGATAGTAAAAGTGAACCCGATAAATACTGTTCAATTTTGAAAAGAACTGCTTGAATTGGGGGAGGGGTTTCGTCAAGAAAGGAAATCCAGGAACGGATTACGAACTGTTATTAGAAAAACGAGGTTTATTTAGGTATAATGCAAGAAAAAAAAGGGCCATATGTAAGCGAAGTGATGGGAAAGAATATTCTTCAATTCACAAGAAAGGGTATATTAATAAGAATAAAAACTTGAGGAACGATGTGCTTTTTACGACGAATCTATTTTTTTTTGTTCTGATGGCAAAGGTAACAGTTTGCAATATACAATATAATCAATAACATATAAATAATTGCATTTAAAATAGTCATTTTTTAGCCAAAAAATGAATACCGTATATAAATTAACGTGTTAAAGTGCAACAAATTTTACTTAGTAAGAACCAGCAAAAGTTTAATATTAGATACAAAGAACATCTCAAAGATTTCAAATATGCGGACGGGAAATCCAGTTACGAGAAACATGTCGTTAAGGTAGGGTATAGAATATATAAAAAAACAACGCACAGAGAGTGAAATCCAGCAAAGATAAACATGCTGTGGGAAATTGAGATTCCAAAAGAAATCCATAAAACTTAATTTTAATAAGAACAGATCCATTTCATATAATCCTCTTTATAAAATAATTACAAATAAGCCAGTGGCTTCATCTATGGTCAGCACCAAATCAACCATCGCTGAAGATGGAACTAATCCCAAAAGGATATAGTGAAAATAATTTTATCAGTTGAAGATTGGACTTATAAGGTACCTAATTTTATAATTTTATATTTTTTTTATCTTGTACCATTGATGATTCCCTAGAGTTATAGAAGGAATAAGATGAAATAATTGTTTTATTCTTATAACTATTCAGCTGTACACTGTAAAGTAAATGATGATTAGAAAAGCAGAAATTTGCAGACCAAGGTTAAACATGGTGGATGCGACATCATGGTGCAGGTACAGGTATAGGTTATATGCTCTTAATTGATTGTAGAATAAAACAGGAAGATTATCTAACAAAAATAAAAAAAACATGTGTTCTTGAACTTGGATATTAAAGACGTTTTAAATTCAACCAAGACAATAACCCAACATGTGAAGATTGGAAAACAGAATGTGTTGTTTATCTGTCCGTAAGTCATTAAAATGCCACCCCAGAATCCACATCTTAACCCGATAAAAATGTTGGCATTATTTCCAAAATAAAATTGCATAAAACGCTAATAAAGACAAAAAAGTGATCTGAAAAGAGGTTAGAGAATGGGTTTCTATTTTCCAGCATTATATCCAGCAGAAAATAAAATCGATAAAAAAAAAAGATTGAAAGAGTTATAAGAAACTAATTCTACAATTTGTTTATATTATAAGAAAAGTTTAATTTTTACAGCCAAATATTAAATTGTACCTAATAATGGTGGTGTTATTCTTTTCTAAACAAATTGTATTTATTTAAGAGCAAATTTATAATTATTTATGAGAAAAATTATGTTTCTAAGAAATGCATTTCGTTATCGAAATAAAAGCAATACTTTCATTTACGTTATTTTTACGTACGAAATAAAGCTATATGAAGAGGGAATATAATTATAATGTTGCCCGGTTATTAAATTGGTTCACTGTATGTCGATGTACATGAATTCTTTAAAAGTTAAGTTTCACGTTATAGTAGTATTTGTGTAATAAATTCATTGTAGCGGTCACAGAAATATTCCATTTATGTAACGATCATCAAGAATATTCATAAGTAATGCCACGAGTGATTTCCAAATTATCGATAAATTCACGATGTCACGAAGTGACGAATGAATTAATCTAGAGAATTTGGAAATAAAGAGTGGCATTTGTTAGTACTATTTAACGAATAAAATTAAGCTGTTTACTCACAAATCATCATTTAAATATATTTATTTTAAAATATTAATATATTTAATGTAAACGGTGATGTATGAAAACAAGTGAGAAATGTTTGTTATGTTTCATTTGTTCATGACTGCAACCAGATCATATTTAATGCCAAAGGATCGCAATATTGCAAGAGTGCACCCTACTGGAGGAAAAAATGAAACAAACTGTTTATAACCACCATTATAGGTTATTAGTCCACCGCTGTGGTCTCGAGGTAGCGTGCTGCCTTGTCACGCAGCGGGCCCGGGTTCGATCCCCGGTCGGGGCAGTTTTTCTGGGTGAGGTTTTTATCGGGGTTTTTCCTCACCTGTAAGACAAATGTCAGGAAAACTTTAAGGCCCAAACGGTCCCCGAAATCATATGGCCATCATCACCATCATCATCCTTAACATTATCGTCATCCTTCACCGGTGTGAAAAGCAACGGGAAGCTACCACACCTACAATTCCCTAGTAAAGCTGCAAGCATAGCAGAATTACTATGGATAGGTTATTAATTAATTTCGGATGTCCTATGATGTAAATATGCCTGGGAAATAATAGTTTAAGAAAGTGCAAATAGTGGTTTCTTTTTATTATGGTATAATTCTTTTCTATTATATCCCGCAAGCAGTTTATTACATTCGTGCACTATATATACAATCTGGGAGCCATTTGCGTTCTGGGATTCTTACATCTTAATATATAAATTGCTATACTCAACATATTTCTTTTAGGGTCAGTCACTGCAAAATAATACTCTGGCCTATTCAGAATGTTAAAAAAAGGAGGAGCTTTCTTTAATATGACTATTTAACTCATGCCCCAAATGGGAGTCAATGACCAATCACATTTCAATGATTTCTATTTTACAACCAATCAGAGTCGTGTTTCACCAAATATTTATCAGTGTTATAATTACCATATTAAAGAAAGCTCCTCCTTACAATATTGCGTTCCTTTGGCAATAAATAGCATGATCTGGTTGCAGTGATAAACAAAAGAAGCAGTAGAAGCGTACCTATAGTTTCTCATTTGTTTTCAAACATCGCCGTTTACATTAAATATATAAATATTTTAAAATAACTATAGTTAAATAATGATTTGTGAGTAAACAGCTTAATTTTATTCGTTAAATAGTCCTAACAAATGCCACTCTTGATTTCCAAATTCTCTAGATAAATTCACTCCTCACTTCGTGAGTCGTGAATTTATCGATAATTTGGAAATCACTCGTGGCATTACTTATGATAAACTTATTTGATAAATTCCAGGTGAAACAGGATTGTGATTGGTTGTAAATCAAAATTCATTGAAACGCGTTGATCATTGACTCTCATTTGGGACATGATTTAAATAGTCTTTATAAATCAAATCTGAGTGTGAAAGAGCTAACATATTTTGCACATGGATCTCTATTTCAAGCTGGAATTTCTATTAATTACAGAAAATCTATGATGCACAGCTTTGCTTCGTTTCCGAAGAAAGCGATAGCGGGGGATTTACAATAATATGCTTCTATCTCTCAGACATAATCACAGTCTCCTCCGCAAGTACTTGTGTTTTTTTGTTAGGCATCTAGTCATAATTATGGTGATGTTCATTTTTATTCTGTAGGAATTATATTTCATTCCTTAAATGGAAGATCTATGGATGAAGTCATCCAGCTTTGGCAAGTTATATTCGCATTAAAATATAAAAAAAGCATCTGACTAAATTTGAATATCTCTATATTATTCATCGGAACTCATTAATACTTCATTATGCGAGCTAATCGCTTCTGTTTCAAAGTGAAATCCACATTAGACGGACGGTTTCTTCAATTCTAATCTAACCCAATATATTACAAAGGTTTTGAATGAATGTATTAAAATACGACAAGAGAATAATTAAACTTACTAAATTAATACAATTAATTAAAAACAACTTGGAAATGTAGGAGTATAATTATTTTAGGTGCAGTACCGGTACTTCTTTATCAATCTGTCCGATTTATTGTAATTATATTTGGGGTCGGCCCAAGAAGAAAGATAAACGCACCTTGTATTTGGTGCTGCCCTGAGCGGTTGCAAAATAATGAAAATGATATTTCAATTATGTGTTTCCATGAAAATATAAGTTTTTAATCCCTTATTTCTAGTATATAAGATCGTTTCTTCAGTTATTTGATAAAATGAAGTACCGTAATTAATTTCACGAATTATAAAGTTAGTTTCCGGAAAATACACAGTAAAATATTTTAAGTAAATAGAAACATTTGTGTCAAAATTAATTACGTCACACTATAATCTATGAAGATGCATAGAGAAAGCAGTGCCTCAATTCATTAGTGATAATTTCTATAAATGTCCAAATCTGTAAACTTTATAAAAATATTTTGGTAAACCATTGACGAATTTTTGAGCATGTATGTTGTATTCTATGGTTAGGATTTTTATTAAGTTTTACTTGATGGAATATTTAATAGAATTTTATCAACATATTTAATCTAACCATAAAATGTAATACCAATATAAAGAAATAGATACAATATAATTCAATCTATAGACCTATAACACTGATAAACAGTGGTTTTCCTGCCCTTGATATAATATTAATTTCGGACATATTTATGCTCGCAATTCATAAAACTATCAATGATTTTGGAAAATTTGCTCTGGTTTATTCTTAATCTTTATTTTCATTTTGCACTAAACAAAACAGAAAATAGGAAAACAATAACATTTATGATATCAACTGTTTGTTTAAATTAATATATACTGACGTAAATAGGAAGACATATGTCGAAAACTTATGTTATACTTCAGTAAAACGACTTTTATAAGATTTTCTTCTATAATGTTTAAGAGCTCATTCAGCACTTTCATGAATACATTCGTAAACTGTTCACTTTAAAACATAGAAATTCGCAGAGATATCCCGCACATTTTTTTTTATAGAGCTGTGTAATTTATGCATCTCTTACTTATAAACGCTTTTAACGTGTAAGGCAGATCGTATCGAGAAGAATCTTTAGTTGTATCAATAAATGTTGTAGGTCAAGAGTTATCTATAATCCACTAATTTTAATTTTAATAATACAAAATGAGTCCTGATAATAAAATTCAAACTCGGCAGTCTCTTGACCAATATTTTAGTTTCTGTCGTTACACCGTTGTCAGTGTTTGTATGCACGCGACTTACGAAAATCTAAATTCTGGTTCAGACCTCAGAGCCTCCAGTCTTCAATGTAATTTCTGAATCAACTCACTCGGAAATATGTATTTGAAGGTTTTTGGAAGTAGTTATCAGTAGTAAGAATGTTAATTTAACGATGTTCTTTAACAGTCAGGACATTAGCTCGAAATTCAATACCGGATGTAAAAGGGCAGCCAATTATTTTCCTTTTTTTTAAGTTTTGCCCATAGTCAACTCATTTCAGACTTAAGGTCCTTTTACGTTCTGTAAATATACGACACGATACACAGGATTTTACTTGCTTCTCGAATAAGCTATGCTCTGTATTTTACGTCTTTGAAAATCTATCAACCCCGGGCGGATTTGAACCAGCGTATCTCGGTACCATAAGATTCTTCGAAGTAATAAAGAGTCGTCTTACTTCTGTAAGTGTATAGTAAATTATTACAAACACAAGTAACATAATACATTTGGCAAAGACACGTGTTAGTAAAATGTGATACACCAACCTTCTTCGAGAGAAGTATACATAATGTTCAATAAGTTAGAAGAAAATATGTAACATATAATAACGATAGGTTCAATACTACTACAATTTATGATAAACCAACTTTGAGGTTTCGAGAATTACCATAAAATATTAAGACCTTAAAATTCGTACCTGATCTTTCATTCTTTCAGTCTTCTTCAGCTAAATCAAATTTCAGCTAAAAACTTCGCCAATCATAATACATGTAGAACTTTCAAATCCATGTCCCATGGGATCAACATATGAAATATTACTCCGAGTAAATTATCACCTTTATGACCATGTGGTAATAATGAATTTAATTGCAAGAAATATGAAAAATACACGATAATATATTCATGAACACATCACCTTACAGAGCAAAAAAACATACAAAACACCAAAAATCACTAAAATATGCAGATTCGTACGATAACATGCGGTTTTAACATTATTTTAAGTGTAGCCTCTCATTTGCACTGCTGGCTTCTACTTGCTTCTTACGTCACAGCGAGAGTCAATGATTGATGCAGATTACCTGATAACGAAT
Source organism: Diploptera punctata (assembly GCA_030220185.1). Classification (NCBI taxonomy): domain Eukaryota; kingdom Metazoa; phylum Arthropoda; class Insecta; order Blattodea; family Blaberidae; genus Diploptera; species Diploptera punctata. The sequence continues at coordinate 287,550 of JASPKZ010008864.1, forward strand.
CACCCCACCTGCAGCTGTGTAACTCACAAGGTCAGAGTACTGCGACCTCTCTCGAACAAATAAAAAATTAATAAAGTACAAAAATTTACATAAGCCGATCTCGGTGGTCACATTGGAAGACTACAGAGGAATAAAATAATATCGATTGCCAGTCCATAGATTACATAGGACACAATAAATCTGGTCTTCAAATATTAAAATACAGGGCTTTTTAAGATAAGATATAAAATTAATAATTATAAGATACCGCCTTCCTCATTGTGTTTAAATATTTAAAAAAATCAACAGAAAGTTGTTACCATCTCATCATCAACAATCACGGATTAAGTCCTTGTGGCTTGTTCCGGTCTCATAGATTCTTATTCAAGAAGTTGAATCCATCTCTTTTTTCGCTCTACCAACATTCCTGTCTTCTTTTGGTCAGTATGTATGAGACTTTTAGTAATAATATTTTCTCTGGGTACGTTACTGGCGTTCCGCAGAGTGGGATGTACGATGAGATTTCCATCTTAAGGCTAGACATCACAGCCCCAGTTGTATGAACCCCAAATGGAGGGCTTCCGTTCTTATGGACCGTTGAGGACTTCTCTCTTGTTACCCCGGAAATGAGTATCCAAATTTTTACCCTGGAGAAAGGGCGGTTTCTCCGCACATTTATTTCTGTCCTTTGAGGTCTTCACACGTTACCCTGTGCAAGGGACCTTTGATCAGGTCTTCACACCGGGCCAGTGTGACCTGAAGCTCGCGAGGGGAAGGGACGCTAGACCCTTTGATGAGACTGCCTCATAGAGGGTTCTCATCCGCTACTCATACTGCCTGTTGCTTGAGCTAATTCTCTAGGAAGGGTTCCATGTGAGTGTTTGTTCAAGCGAAAAGAAAATATTTTTGGAATATTTTATGAAACTCGAATTAAAATGCTATATTATTAACGCTGTGGTCTAGGAATAATGTTATTTTTTCTCAAAGAATGGGCCCTGGTTTGAATCCATATCGGATTGAAATTTCTGGTTGAAATTTATCAGGATTTTCATCAACTGTAAGGCAAAGAACAAGAAATGAAGTAAAAAAAATGTTCTTGTTAAATCACTTACAACATAGTTACCGTCATTAATTCTCATAGGGAATTAAGACAGACGAATAATCTATTTCGTAATGGGAATAGAAATAGATCACCATAATGAGATAAAACATCAGAATTACCGTCTCCCTTGTGAGAATTTAATTACGTACCTAAACCAAATACACAATATGGCGGGTTTATGAGTGTAGGTGCCGCGATGGTCGCTACGGCCTGAATAGAAAAGACCACATTATACCGCATGTCGTAGCACTTTGAGGATCACTTCGATCGGGATACCAGCTGACTAAGGTGAAGGAGAAAGCCCAATTTAATATACTAACAGAAAATATTCTTGTGAAATCTGGACATTAATAAAGGCTGCTGAAATGAAAATGTTGATAGCAATAGCAGGATACCAAAGGACAGATAAAAAGAAAACGAAGATATAAGAACAGAACTTAATATATGTAATCTCTGTGAAACAATAAAATATTATCAAAATGCTTACCTTCAGCACGTATTACGAATGAATGAACAGCGCATACCAAGAAGAATGTATAATTATAAACCAAAAGGGAGAAGAATGTTGGGAAGACCATTGAAGAGATGGAAGCACCAATTCGACTTGTAATGAGATCGGAACAGGCCATTGGGCTTAATCCTTGTTGTTGATGATGAAATATTCTTGTATATGGATGCGAAACATGGGCTCTTACTTTAAGTGAGGAAAGGAGATTACGAGTATCTGAGAATAAAGTATTTAAGAAACATTTTGGACCAAAGAGAGATTAACAGACAGGTGAATGGAGAATACTACATAAGAGTGGTTCTTTATAGGAAGCCAGATATAATAAGAACAGTTAAGTCTCGTAGACTGCGACGGGCAGGACATGTGACACGAACGGAGAATGAAATACGTTCATGGAAGCTTCTTGTACGAAAACCAGAGGGAAAACGCCCAGTTGGTATACCAACAATGAGGTGGGAGAATAACATTACCTATGATTTGAGAGAAGTAGATTATACTGGGAATGGTTTGAAAACATTAGCTCAGGATAGGGATGTATGGAGAGCTTACGTCCGCTTGGCCATGAACCTTCGGGTTCGATAGTACCAGTGAGTTAGCTGAGTTAGACAGAAAATATTCATAACGTGGACAAAAGTCACGCTATGACCACTGTAGACAAGCAACTTCAAATAGCAAACAAAAATACCGCATGAAATACATAGCCTACTAAATGTCAAGGAAATCAATTTATTTCGTTTTTAGTGTTGGAATATTGACTGCATTTATAGAAACAAACTAATTCTTGGCTAAAAGCATAAGAAAAGAAACAAAACTAAAATTTTATAAAGTAGTGGCAGTCCCCTTACTATTGTATGGAAGTGAATTTTGGGTTTTAACTAAAAGAGAAGAGGAGATCATAGAAGCAGCTGAAATGAGATTGCTGAGAAGTGTGGCTGGTTGCAAACTTCTAGATAAGAGAAGAAGTGAAGATATTAGAAATGAGCTAAATATCTTTAAACTATCAGATAGAATAAAATAATCTAGAAAAAATGGAAAGAACATGTTCAAAGAATGGAAGATGATCGCATTCCCAAAATTATACTTAAATACAAACCAAAAGGACGCAGGAATGTTGGTAGACCGAAGAAGAGATGGATCCAACTTTTGAATGAGAATCTATGAGACCGGAACAAGCCACATGGGCTTAATCCGTGATTGTTGATGACGACTAATTCTTGGCACCGATACTATGTAAATGAAATTTAGAGCTAAATTTATCATTATAAAATCAGTTTGAAACTTTATAATTATTCACTGTACCTCTGAGTGTCAAGTCTTGGTTGTCTCAATGTAGGGCCATGGTATCTGAATTCAAATTCGGCAAATTTTTGCAGTCAAGGATTAAGGAATATAGCATGAGTATAATAACATAACATAGCTTACTTTTAAATGTTTAATACTAAATAATTTTACTACTAGCTTGTTTAATTTACAATGCAATTATAACGTTATCTACTGTTTTGGATTTAATATTATTACTAGGCACTGTTTTATTGGTACGGACTGTGAATAAAACGTAAGGTTTGCGGGCCACGCGATCTATTTGAAAATAACCCTTGGAAAAACTGCACATAAACTAGCGTGAAATGTTTTCAAAGTCCTATAGAACAACAGTGCGCATGCGCCAGAGTTTATAGAGCCAGCGATAACCCACAATCGAACCACATATCGATTATCATCCTAGATTACTATTCGTCACTATGAAATTTTAATGACCAATATTTGCAATAAAGGCCCAAATCTATGTTCAAAAAATATATTATTAATATTGAAATTACCAAACGTTTATTAAAAATGGGTGTACACTTACTTATCACTCCCTAACGCTGATCCAACCAGCGATAACCCAAATCAGCAATAGAAAAATTATAACTAAGTAATATACTCTGTGGAGAAAATAGCAGTTAGCATCACAACATTGTCTTACAGTGTCATAATATTGTGATTTGCATATTTAAATAAATAGTTCAAAATTGTCTAATAATGTTATAAAAATTGTTTGAAAAAGTTTAAAATATTAAATAATGTTAGTAAATACAGAAGAAGAGCTATAGTTTACAACAATATAACAGAAAAATCAAGCGCTAGTAGAAGTGCAGTTGAGCTTAATCCTGTATTGTACTACAATTTTACTCTAATAAAGACCTACTACCACTACTACAAATCTTTCACGTTCTGATTACTGATCGAAGTCGCGGTGTTGTAATCGTGTTTTGACTAGAGGACACAGTTGGAGATGAACATCAGATTATTCAGTACAGTGCCGTCTGAAGATTAGCTAACGTAACCTGTCCCGTATAAACGCCTAATACAAAAGGACGAATCTCGTAGCGAATTTAATGCGACTATTTAACTCATGCCCCAAATGGGAGTCAATGACCAATCACGTTTCAATGATTTTTATTCATAACCAATCACAGTCGTGTTTCGCCTAGAATTTACCAACTGAAGTTTATCATAATAAAGAAAGCACCTCCTTTTTAACATTCTCAATAGGTCTTAGCATTAATTTGCAGTGACCGACTCTGTAAGAAATACGGCTACCAGATTGTATATATAGTGCATGAATGTCAACACATAGCGCACGTGGGAGTTAATATAAAAACATTTGTAGCAATTGATTATACCACCAAAAAAAAGAAACCACTGTTTACACTTTCTTAAATGTATTTTTTCCCAGGTAATACCATTCCAGAAAAATATAATTATATTTACATCATAGGACATCAGAAATGAATTAATATACAGTTTGATGTGTTTCATTTTTTCTCCAGTAGAGTGCATTTTTACAATATTGCGTTCCTTTGGCAATAAATAATATGACGTGGTTGCAGTGATAAAAAAAAAGAAGCAATTGAAGCGTACCAATCGTTTCTCATTTGTTTTCAAACATCCCCGTTTACATTAAATATATAAATATTTAAAAAAAACTATATTTAAATAATGATTTGTGAGTAAACAGCTTAATTTTATTCGTTAATTAGTCCTAACAAATGCCACTCTTGATTTCCAAATTCTCTAGATAAATTGGAAATCAGTCGTGGTATTACTTATGATAAATAAGTTTAACGATTGAATCAGTGCAGCGATTCATTCCTATTGACCTGTCCTATACAAGTACCCTCTCTATGTTCCCCTTCCGACTTCAATAGTTCCAACTTCTGCCGTCGGTAACGAAAACGTAACAGAGCTATAATACTATTTCAAAACTCCATGGCGCAACAGGCCTAGAAAGCCCTTGGCCTACCAGCCGGCTGCTGGCCTCACATCCACGTGTATTATTCACAGATATAGACCACCATCTAGCCAATGTAGGGGTGACATGTAGTCAGTATTTCGGTCCCCAGCTGGTTTTATTAATCTGGAGCCGCTAATTATTATAGCTACACACATGCCTGACGATGCTGGGTGAGCACCGGTCCCATACTGGCCGAAATTGCACATTTCGTCCCCTATACTACTACTACTACTACTACTACTACTACTACTATACTACTACTACTACTACTAACTTTCTATTGGTCATTTTTTTATTTGATCGGTCATTTTTTTTTTGCATTTTTAAGGCCATAAAATCATTTTTTATTTTGCATTTTTTACCAATTTATAGGTCATTAAATGCCTTGCCCTACTTATTAGTGTATGGGATGAATTAGCCTATAAGTTGGATAAGTATCATATAACAAACGGGGCTCTCACATTGAACACCTATGAATTTATAATGTAAACTCTGTCATTTTACAAGAGTTTTGTTTCTGTCAGTTAGTTAAAGCATAAGTCAACACCTTTAAAATTGCTATATTCTTTTATGTACGCCCGGTATTAGGCTTAAATGAAGGTTTTGTTGATGGAAAGACATGTAATGAAGGCTGAAGGTGGAAAAATCGGCTCTCTTCTCAGGGAGGACTCAGAGAAATCTTTTAGTGTGCTAGGTGAATGACTTACACTTATTTATAGTTACAAATAACTCTTAGGATTTTTCTTTATTCACAAGTTTATTTTACAAATACTTAACTTTTAATGAAATCGGTTCACCCGTGGAAAAATTTTGGGCCAAAGAGAGATGAACAGACTGGTGAATGGTGAAGACTACTTAACAATGAACTACACGGTCTTTATAGGAAGCCAGATATAATGAGAACAGTTAAGTCTCGTAGACTGCGAAGGGCAGGACATGTGCACGAATGGAGAAAGAAAGGCTTGCATGGAAGCTTCTTTTAGGAGAACCAGAGGGAGAACACCCAGTTGGTAGACCAAGAATGAGGTGGGAGAATAGCATTAACTATGATTTGAGGGAAGTATATTATACAGGGGATGATTGGAAAACATTGGCTCAGGATAGGGATGTATGGAGAGCTTATGTCCGCGCGGCCATGAACCTATGGGTTCGATAGTGCCAGTGAGTTAGTTTCTTCAACTCTTTATTGAAAATCTAGCATACATTTAAAATATAATTTGAAACTATATGCCAGAAGGTATTTTTATAAGTTGTTTACTCAAGGCAAATTACGTACTGTACGTATATGTTTGTACAATTGACTCTTTTATCTGAAACGGACTACAATGTATATTCTATAGGGATTCAATTAGTAACCGGTTAACAATTTAAATTCAATTTTCTTATAGGGGAATGTTCTACAGGATCTATGCAATAATTGATCTGAATCAAATGTCATGATATTATCATACAAAATGGATTAACAATGAATCATTCCAGACCTATGCAAAATGCAGTAAATTATTCAAATCAAATATGACAGTATTACCATATAAAATAGTTATATACATATATCACAACTACAACATGAACTCACATGATTCAATGCCTGCTTCCTGACTAGCAAATTCGGACGCGAGGTTGAAAATTTTATTCGTAAATTTTACAACATTAGGGCTAGTAGATGTTGCGGTGAACAATTTTAGTCCCTAGATTGTACAATAAGATTAACAAATTCCTCCACAACACATATGTTGAGAAGGCATATTGTAACTGCGAGCAATTCGTCCATCGGATAGGGACGTGCAGCTAACGAACTCTTTGGAGCTACAGGATTAACTTTCCTACTTATTTTCAGAATCATTCCTCACACAATACACATTATACATAAACACTTAAACTCGCCTACATTTTTTTCTGTACACAAGTAGCCTAAATATAACCTATGTAAAGCAGTCTGCCGAAGTGGTGCATAAACTGAAATTAGATAGCATTAACGACATCTGTCTACATTGAACGATTCTGATCCACTAAAATAGCAATAAGTGATACTGGAACAAGCATGCCCATATATGTCATAAATATTCCCGAACGATATCTCTGGGTAAAATGAATTACCAACACCTATGCATATAATCCGAGTGTAGTTATTCTTGAAATAGCAGAAAAACTCTGAAGCTCTTTACAGAGAAATTAGGGTACATATTAAAAATTCTCTATTAGGGGAAAATCTTATATAAACTTTAAATAAATTGATTAAAATTAATCGTACATCCTATCACCTCATAAACTCTATGATCTTCACAGCACAGGACCGCGGTTTCACGAACAGTCAGTCGTCCCTCTCTTCAGCTAAATGTTCGACTTTTGAGTCGAAAAGAAGGCTGAAGACAGGAACGACTATTCCTGAAACCCAAAACACGTAACAGAAAGATCAACGCAAGCAATAAGGGTAATAAATGATATACGCAATATACAAGCTCTAAGGCTTGAAACGATTCAATGCAAAGATCCTCCCATAACTTACGGGATACAAATCATATGGCCACATCTCTCAGAAGCTAATCTAAACGCGCTGGAAAAAGTGAAAGCTACATACATAAAAAGAGCAATAGGAGTTAAAAAACGACAAGAAGCCGTCTAGTGTACCTACTGGCAAGGGAGACTTTCCTTAACGAGGACTTGAAAACAGCCTACCTACTACCAACCAGGGAACCCTATGAATATGCGCTACAAAGACTACGCAGGAAAAGAGAGGAAGTATGGCCGGAATTCTTCAGCACCTGAGCGATGATAGACAGAAACTGGACAGAAGCAAATTTCCAGATACGACACGTCATCACAAGATTGAGCGTGCATTGATTCCACCTCCTAATGTGTAGAGATAAAACATTCCATAACCCGAAGACGCCATGAATATGCGAAGTGTGTGAACAGAAATGCGGAATATATCACTTCGAAACATGTAAACAAAGAACAAAAACAATTAGTGATTACGCAAGACAAAGCTAAAGTGTTAGTGATTGTTAAAGTGCTGTGTTATCACCTTTGCACATTTGTGCGCAATCCATTTATATACTATTTCTGAAACCGCGGTCCTGTGCTGTGAAGAGCACGGAATGCATGAAACGAGACGATGAACGACTCATTTTAATTTGATTTATTTAAAAGTCTCGTAATGTTAATATATATTATACATTTTAAGAAAAAAACTTCAAATTGTTGTCCTGCAAAACATCGAAAATTCAATTAGCCTCCGTTTTCCACTGACGACTTCTCGTCATAAAGTGATTTTAGATAGACTTTGCATTTATAACAAGTAACTAACTCATTGGCACCATCGAATCCGAAGGTTCATGTCTGCGCGGATATAAGCTCTCCATATATCCCTATCCTGAGTTAATGCTTTCCAATCATAGTGCCTCACTGGCACAATTGTATTGTATTGTCCTGACAGTCCATGTTCCTAGCAACATGTCTCTATGTTTGAACATTTGCCAAAGATTTCCTGAAGTAGCCCCGCACGAAGATCCGAATGGAGGACTGTTTTTCCTCCGGAATATGTTACCCCAGTGGATCCCCTTTCCTCGTTTCTTGACGGGTGTATTTTTACGGTGAAATATTGTAACTGTTTTGACCAAGGTACCTTATTTCGTCTGACTTATTGCCTTTGACATGTCCGGCATGGGTAACCCTTTCGGCAATGCTGCCGCCGGCATAGCTCTCGGAGTCATTCAAGCACAGAAGCCACTCCACTAGGCAAGTTCAATGTACCATTAACAGGAGCGTTTATAAATAATTCCAATGCAATTATTATAGAACATTATATGAAACTGGAGTTTGTCTTAAATCTCGGGCAATAGTTCTTATTCTGAATCTGGAGTCATAAAAACTCCAATGTTTACTCTTGTAGAAAGCGTTGGCTGGATATAAATAATGAATTAAAACTACTTATAGCACATTACCTGCAAGCAGTCATTTATCTTCCGGTCCAAGTAATCTTTCTGTAACTCTAAACGAAACCATATATTGAGAGCTGTAAGTAAATATGAAGTACTTAAAATGCAATTAGGTAATTACAATAAGAAATAGTTGGAGTGTTGAGAAAATGCTTGTGAGCTAAGAAAAACCCTTGGCAGACGTGTCTGGATAATTAAACAGTTTTAAATTCTTTTAATAATCACCAAGGGAGTTGTATATAAATGAGGGATCAGACGAGATTTTCAGATTAAAATAAAACGAGGAACTGAGGTTTTTATTTTTTAAATTGAATGAGAAATGATTATAATTAGTGAACACTTAGAGCGGAGGAGGATTGGGCGGGGGGGTTGTTGGATGGAGAAAATTGAGAGGAAATTGTAAATGGAGGATTACTTCCTCTAGAGAGAGGAGGGGTGGCTGTCAGGAACAGAGAATAAAATAAAGAAGCAAGGAGGGAGAGATTCAAGTACGTATCAGTATTCTTGCTAGAATTAATACAGATCTAAATACCGTACATATATATAATAGTTACTGAGTTTAAAGCATAGAATCTGCGCATGACACGTTCTTCCATTTATATGTCTGCATAATATTTAGAGTTCTTTTTTTGTTTCTTTTTGTGAAATTGTAATATTTTATTCTGGAATGAGTGCTAAAATTGTATCTTACATTAAAGGAAGAAACCAACTAAACGTATTCGATATTAGGATAACTAACTAACTAACTCACTGACACTATCGAACCCATAGGTTCAAGGCCGAGTCAACAAAAGCTTTCCTGAGCTATGATTTCTAATCATCCCCTGTATAATCTACTTCCCTCAAATCATGGTTAATGTTATTCTCCCACCTCAATCTTGGTCTACCAACTGGGCGTTTTGCTTCTAGTTTTCCTACAAAAAGTTTCCATGCCCCCTTTCGTTCTCCATTCGTGCCACATAACCTGCCCATCGCTGTCTACGAGACTTAACTGTTCTTATTATATCTGGCTTCCTATAAAGATCATGTAGTTCACTGTTATCTAGTATTCCCCATTAGCCTGCCTGTTTATTTATCTTTGGGCCATCAAAGTTCCTAAGAACTTTATTTTCAAATACTCGTAATATTTTCTCCTCCCTTAAAGTACGAGTCCATGTAATATAACTGCGAGAATAATAGTTGTACATAATATTATCGTAAGTAATGCCACAAGTGATTTCCAATTTATCTAATGGATTTGGAAATAAAGAATGGTACTTGTTAGGATTATTTAACGAAAAAAATTAATCTGTTTACTCAAACTCATTATTTAAATATAGTTACCGGTATTTTGAATATATATATATATATATATATATATATATATATATATATATATATATGTTTGAAAACAAACCGGATTCATGTCGCTATATTTCATTTGTCATCCACTGCAACTTCATCATATAATATTATTTATTGGCTTCTACTGAAATACGATCTCAATATTGTAAGAATGCACCCTAGTGGAGAAAAAATGAAACATATCAAACTGTATATTATAACTAACATTATAGGTTATTAATTATTTTTTTAGTAAACAGCTCGGTAAAATCATTATTTAAAAACACAATTATTGAACATACAATTATCAAATTTGTAGTTTGAAGGAACCTGTTCAGTATTTGTCCAAATATGGCGGCTTTATTGGAGATTGCAAAATAATACTATGACCTGTTCAGGATATTAAAAAAGAGGAGCTTTCTTTATAATGATAAACAGAAATCGATAATTATCGAGGTGAAACAGGAATGTGATTGGTAGTAAAACAAAATTCATTGAAACGTGATTGATCATTGACTCCCATTTGGGGCATGAGTTACATAGTCAGTATAACGTTTTTGAGAGAATATGTGGCAAGAGTCATTTGAAATTAGGATACTAAGGCAAATATTCGGTGCCATAGTCTGATATGGAGAATGGAGGAAGCTTCTCAGTGATAAAACCCATTCTTTTTAGTTTCATAATATTGTCAGGGTTATGAAGAGACTAAGCTGTATAGATCATATACGACAGAATGGGTGACAGTAGAAATCCTTTCAACATTTTTATTGAGAAATCTTAGGGAAAATACCATTAGGAAGGCCTATACTTAGAAGGAATGATATTTGGATGGATCTTAGAGTACTGGAAAACGGAAACGTGGTCTGGATTCAGATAGTTGAGTATAAAGACCAGTTAGCAATACGTCATTGAATCTAGAGTTAGTTGCTTATAAGGAGATTCTATCTATAAGCCGAAATTATTAAGGGGACCCGGAACGTCCTATACTTATAATGTTAAATGTAAGGAACATTTTCTCCTGAACTATTAATCCCATCAAGTTGAAATTTTTACAGTGGAAAGGTTCATATATTTAGAGTCTTATCATAAGGATTTATATAGATACGCATTTATATCAAACATTTTTTTTCTTTACAAATATTTTGTTTCAGTTGTTTACACTGTATTTTGCAACCTAAGTTCTTTAATTACTGAGTTATCACAACATCAATATGGTAAACACTGTATATGCGCACTATATTGAAGCCCTGAAAATTTCAGGTCTCTAGCTTTAATAGTTTAGAAGCAAATGTTCTTTATATATTGAAAAAATGAATGCTAACTATGGGAGAGAGTTGACGGCTCACGCCCACATTTTAAAGGGACGGGAAATATTTAAAACAAATAATAAACACACTTAGAAACAAGATATAGGCAATATAATTATTCCATATTAAAGAGGAATTTTTCTAGTATTTTAATTGATAAAAATGAAATAAACATTTTTTCATCACATCTGACCTTCCGGGTCCCATTAAATTAGATTTCATTCCCTGGAAATGAGTCTAAAACTATCTTCTACCTGTTCCTTGGATTCCAGGCAAGTGCCTTGGTTCCAAATATGTGGGAAACAAACTTTAAATCTATTTTTTTATTTGCCTAGAACTTCAAATCACGATTTTCATGTCCTCAAATCACGATTTAAGTATAGATCATAGTAACTTATCATACAACACCTCTATATTATGAACAGGGAAAGTACTTTGGTTCATTGTAGTGCTCTATAGTGAACACATGTTACCTGAAACCGGAGTACACATGCGATGTGACGAAGCAAGGCAGCCTATTGCGCAGCTGCGGTGCATACGAGAGTAAACAGAACAGAGATGCAATGGTTCTGTGTGTAGTATACCTCATTTCCCAACCAACTAAGGTACTTGATTATGAAAGTCTTACATGGTGTTGTCCTATTGAACATGGATTTCCCTCTCTTTTTCATAATAGAAGTTAATAATTTTCTATCTAACGTTAATAATATGTAGTGAATCTGATATTCAATATGGTTTTCTTCAGTTTATATATTTTTTCTCAATATTATCAACTACCTCGAAACTCGTGGATGCAAGAAATAAGAACTGGAATAAGAGCAAGAGGACTGGAGGAATGGATTGGATGGAGAGAGATGAGTGGAGAAGAAAAAAAAAACTTTAGGCACAGAAAGATGCGTTAACATTAAAATGATGTATATAAATAAAAATCAACTACCATTAAACATGATATGTAAATATATATATATATATATATATATATATATATATATATATTCTATTGTTTAAACATCCATCCATAGTAATTCTGCCCGAAGGCAGGTCCTTCACTGCAATCACAGCATTTTCTATGCTTGCAGCTTTACTAGGGAATTGTAGGTGTGGTAGCTTCCAGTTGCTTTCCACATCGGTGAAGGATGATGATGATAATGATGATGATGATGATAATGGCCATATGATTTTGAAGACCGTTTGGGCCTTAAAGTTTTTCCTGACATTTGTCTTACAGGTGAGGAAAAGCCCCGATAAAAACCTCACCCAGAAAAACTGCCCCGACCGGGGATCGAACCCGGGCCCGCTGCATGACTAGGCAGCACGAGACCACAGCGGTGGACTGTTTAAACATATAAGAATGTATTGTACGCTTAGATTGTTATTGGCAGAGTTTGCGAGAGTGTCATTGCCTTAACTCAGCCAATATAAATAAAGCTTAATTGTTATTGTTATTATTATTATTATTATTATTATTATTATTATTATTATTATTATTATTATTATTATTATTCTGGAAATGCAGGCTGTTATGCATGACAGGGACTGTTGTCATCCCAACTCCTTACAAAAAAAAAACAAACTGAAAAAATATAATTCCTGTATTGATACACTTAAAAATATTACAGAGAGATATAAATAATTTAATTATTTCTTCACTATATACAAAAACTGGTACACCGCTGTGGTCTCGAGGTAACGTACTGCCTTAAAAAAAAAACTAATCCACGAGCCTGTCACGAACGGGAATCGAATCTGTAGCGAATAAGATACGGCCCTAATCTAGTATGGTGGTTAAGAAATATGATTAATCAATAAACAAAGAATGAACTGAATATAGTATAAAAAGTAAATGAAGTAAACAAATTATTGGAAAAAGTTCCTACAATTAGCGGTAGGAAAACCTAAATAACAGAGGTCATAAACATGTAACTCCCAAAATTATACCTGAAATTCTTAAGCTGAGTCTAGCTTGAAAAATCACGTTTGGGAGAAACTTCAAACTCCAAATTTACAACCGCGGGAAACACAAACGGTAAACATGCTCCCTAGCCGTGAGAAGAAAGTAAGAAATAAAAGTACAAAATGTAGATGGGAAGTAAATACACTTAAGCCTATAGAATACATGTGATTGAATATTCTAACCAATCAAAACCAGAGTTAGGGGTGTACGACCAAATATGGGAATAAAGGGTCCTGACTTCGATACGAAACTCATGAGGACAAATTAACTGACTTATACTCGACAGTTCGTAGGGATAAGACTTATATCAAGGATTTAATAGGTTCTATACTCGGGAACGGATCTAAAGTCATGGGACTTAGAAATTCCTGTAAAATTAATCATTCTTGAGCTAAAAGTGAGAGTCCACGTGCAGTTAGGCATCCAAAGTCAACACCAATTCAACGATGCACAATATATCCAGTGTATTTTAAGAGCTTATTTCATTAATTAAATAAAATAAAGTTATTTTCACTATTAATAATAATAGGTATCATTGCAGCCAATGACCATGTAGAAAGAACTGTTTTCATGTCTTACAAAAGTCTGTTATCGATGTTCCTATGTTTTTACACTGTAATAGGTGATATCGGTCGCAGTGCGGCCCACATAGTTTGCACTTGCACTTTTCTTCTGGGTTATGGCACTTCATTGTTGTGCATATCCTGTGGTGAAAACCATGGACCGCGACTCTCGTCACGGTGTGTCTCAGGTCGTATCTGGCTGCTGTCCATTCCCTGTAGATCATCGCATCCGTTGCGTAGAACTCAGGCCATATCTGTTCTCTCTTCTCGTTGAGTTCCCACAGCAGTTCTTTGTAGGCATCTGTTGCCGGCACGAGAAGGTCCAGGTGGAGCTCTTCTATGAAGAATGGTTCCTTTGTCAGTATGTATGTTAAGCGTGAAGGCGTGTATTTTGATACGCTTAGCGCTATCTTTAAAAAGTGTGCTTTGACTTTCTCTATTTCCTCTAGGTTTGCCTTATTTAGGTTCTTCCAAATTCGTGATTGTATGTTCCCACATAATTCTTCTTCCGACCCTATATAGATGGGAATCTCAGCGCTCACCCTGAAACAAAAGGAACCGACTAGCTACCGAGGTAGGGAATCAACTATTTACAATAATTCAGAATAATTAAACCAGTTGACTTAGTGACTAATTAACAACCGCCTCAACGTAACAGTGGGCCCGGTTTCGATTCCCGGGTCGGGACAGGCTCGTGGATGAGGTTTTTTCTGATGTTTTTCCTCACCTGTGAGACAAATGTCAGGAAGCTTAGGGCCCAATGGTCCCCGAAAATCATTCGGCCGCCATCATCATCATCCTTGTCATTATCATCTCATCATCATTATCCTTCACCGGTGCGGGAAGCTACCACACCTATAATTCCCTAGTAAATCTGCAAAGCATAGATTGAAAATGCTATGGTTGCAGGAAAGATCAGCCCTCGGACAGAATTACTACAGAATGGAATACAAAAACAAGAATATAACCTTTAAATTGCACTTATTGCAAAATAATAAAATTCGTATATCTGGGATCATAATTATTGATCTTGATATTGGTTTTGTAGTAGAAACAGACAATGACTTAAATAATTAAATGAAATAAAACTGAAATTGGCGAGTTTGGACACATTAAATTTTTTTGCGGTTTAAGCAATTTCTCCACATCAAGGATTCTGCAGATTTTGAACTGGACGTGAGGAAAGTGAACTCCACTTAATCCTTGAGCACTAACGAGCGCGACAAGAGTGTGTAGTCTATAAATCTGAAGTTCACTAAATCTGCTCTTCTAGAGTTACATAAATTTCTCAACCACGTAGTACGTCACTGGCAAATTACATGAGGCGTCTAGAATTTCAAGTTTATTCGCCATGTATTCTATATTGGACATATGGGTAAGTCAATGAGAGGTTGTCCAGTTCAGTAAATTTTTAAATTGTAAATTTGTTACATGAAAGCGAATTCAAGGATCATGTTACTTATTGCATTTATTTTGTTTTTATTTAAATTTGGATAGTATTCTCTGCGAAATGTGAAATACAATTTATATAGGCCTATATAATAATTTTATTACGCTTTACGCTAATATGTTAGATGGTTAATTCATACTCATGTAAGTGTACACAGAGCTGTATGATCTTTATAAGAAACCAGATATAATAAGTGCAATCTCTACGAAATGGCCATGGACAAGACATGTGGCACGAAGGGGAATGAAATAGGGGCATTGAAGCTTCTTGTAGGTAAACCAGAAGGAAAACACCCAGTTGGTACACCAAGAATGAGGTTGGAGAATAACAATAACCCTCATTTAGAAAAGTAGATTATACAGGAGATTGGAAAACATTAGCTCAAGACAGAGATGTATGGAGAGTTTATGTCCGCGCGACTACGAACCTACGGGTACGATAGAGCCAGTGAGTTAGTTTTTAGTTAGTACACAATTAGGCCATATATATATAGTCCACCGCTGTGGTCTCGAGGTAGCGTGCTGCTTTGTCACGCAGCGGGCCCGGGTTCGATCCCCGATCGGGGCAGTTTTTCTGGGTGAGGTTTTTATCGGGGTTTTTCCTCACCTGTAAGACAAATGTAAGGAAAACTTCAAGGCCCAAACGGTCCCCGAAATCATATGGCCATCATTATCATCATCATCATCCTTCACCGGTATGGAAAGTAATGGGAAGCTACCACACCTACAATTCCCTTGTAAAGCTGCAAATCATAGCATGAAAATGCTGTGATTACAGTGAAAGACCTGCCCTCGGGCAGAATTACTATGGATATGGATATATATATATATATATATATATATATATAACTTTTTTCAGACTTAGGTTAGGGCTATATGTAACTTTTAATTATTACATAAATATATTATACGACTATGTGTAATTTTTTTTACCTTTACGATCATATGTAATATTGCAAAAATCAGTCTGAATGGAAGATAAGGTCTATACATATATGCTTGTGGAACTATCTAATTGACACTATCAATCCCGTAAGTTCATGAACACATGGACGTATCCATAGATCCATATCATGAGCTAATATTTTTCAGTATTCCTTGTATAATTCTAATTCACCTTCCTGTGCAATTCATCTTACTTGCTACGTCGGATATCTTGTAAAAAAGATAAAAATTGTAATAGAATTAATGCACAGCTTTAATTAGTTCAGAAGCGTAAATATTCTTGAACTTCAATCAATACAATGCATAAGTAGGCTACTCTTGATCTCCAAACTAAAATTATCTCCCCATAAGTATTTCACAAATAAATTAAACGTCAGTCATAAAATAACTAGAATAATGACTTCGGTTACGAGAACAATCTTCATTCGGTATTATTTTTAATATTCTAAACTCAGCCTCTCGTAGTTATTTGTTTATAGACTATTTACTGGTTTATTTTCTTCATTCCTGACCAATATAAACGTGTCACTTTGGGTCTTTACATGTTTAGTAGACATTAATATGAATAATAACATTTTTATATTAAAAATCCTTAAGAATATTATATCTGCTTTAAACTTATTCATTCTATAAAGGATTCACAGGGTATCCGTTTTATGGGCGATCTTTCTTTTCAAATACCTTCAACTTCATCTTGTTTAATAATTTCTAACTTTGCGTTAGGCGGGATACCCTTTTTGGCGGGATTTTATTCTAAGGACTTAATTCTGTTTTATTTTATAAATATGCTCTATTTTCTATTTGATTTAAACTGGGAGGACAAATTGCCCTAGCTCTGCGACCTAATGTATTGCGCTTTCTCAGCTTTATGGAATGCAAGTCTACGGTATTAATTGTTTGTTATGGGTCTTCCTCATGGTCTGACATATCAAATACTACACTCATGACTCATACCTCCATTATTTGGGTTGTGCCCATGGGCGCGAGGAGCCCTGTTGTTGGCTGCTATTCTGAACCCTACGTTGTTATTCAGGCTCGGAATCATGAGGACGCGCACTTGTGTGAATACCATTATATCCCCAAAACCACATATTTTCAACACATATGTTTTCCCAAATCAAACTAATTTTTACCTAACATGACTTGATGAAATGAAGAGTGATAAAAATGAATGAATGAATGAGAAATTACATGACATGGAAGGGTAGGAAAGGGAAGCGGAAAGTGTTGGTGGAATGAAATTTGGGAAACGGGAAAACTCCGACAAAAACCTGAAAAATTCCAGTCTGGCCTACCACCAATACTGCCAGAATTCAAACCTGGGATCCGAATCCACGCAGCCTCGCGAACTAACCACAAGTCCACCGAGACGGTACTATAAACATATAAAATCTCATTTAAATTGTGGAATATTGTCATGGGAGTAACAATACACCACCTCAAGCTCTTTTTGTATTGGAAAAGAGATTAAGTGGACTAATAGGCTATTTTGTTTTACACAATACATTATAAATCAATCTTTATAAGGGCAAATACTCTTACCTTGGATCTATACTTATACTGATACACCAGCCTCATGGGCAAGTGGTCGGCGTTTATGACTACAGTTCATGAGGTCCCGGGCTCGATTCGCGGTCAGATCATAGCAATTTATTCTTAAAGGGAATTATTCCTGTGCTTGCCCATGAACTTGAATTTAAGTTAAAGACTCTCCTAGCGCTTCATTATCATTTATCACCCAATATATCATCAAAGTAACATAACTCCGCCTTCCAATTCCTCCAAGCTAATAAATGGATTACGATTTCGCCAATGCTAGGGGAGAAAACCAGAAATAACATAAAAGACAATCTGGTGGCATTGGAGTATAGGCTATATATATATATATATATATATATATTCCAATGCCACCAGATATATATATATATATATATATATATATATATATATGTTATAATTAAATATTTAACATTGAGCAATGTAAGCTTAATATGGTATGATAAGAAAAATAAATGCCTGGACGGGATTCGAACCCGGATCTCTGAGTCTGTACCTCAGAGATCCGGGTTCGAATCCCGTCCAGGCATTTATTTTTCTTATCATACCATATATATATATACATATATATATATATATATATATATATATATATGGTGTAACAGGACCTCATCGACAAAATGATGGGAATGATAGGCCATGTAGAGAGGCTCATTTTTTTAGTCGCAAACACGTCGTTTATGAGTTTTGCGCAGATGAAGGTGTTCACTCATAAGGGATGGAAATGAATACAAACAATTATAAACGTATCATTTTATTGAAAAATACATGTATTTACAATAAGTGTTCAAACAGTCAACCATGTGCCTCATTGCATGCTTGATATCGTTGCAGCAACGATCGGCCAGCATGGCCGATCATGGCAGGATTCTTTTGGACGTCGCCAAAACACTTATTGTTTGAACACTTATTGTAAAAACATGTATTTTTCAATAAAATGATACGTCTACAATTGTTTTTATTCAATTCTGATTCTTACGAGTGAACACCTTCATCTGCACATAACTCATAAACGACTTGTTTGCGACTATATGTTCCTTCACAAAAAAGATCCTCTCTGCATGGCCTATCATCCCTATCATTTTTTGTCGGTGAGGTCCTGTTACGCCATATATATATATATATATATATGCTTTCTTTGAAATTAATGTCATTAGTTTATACACTTATGATATGATACATAAATAATATACACGTGTTAGTCAACCAAGCTCAAACAAGACACGAGGGATGGCGTTGCAACAGCACCCATTCCTTTGAAAACAACCTAGTAGGGCTAGCTCTCAATGTCGCATTGGTAATCAGATCTTCTCTGACTAATAACTGTTCTTATTTCTACACTAATAAATGTAGAAACACGACAATACAAATATATATCTGGTTGTATTTTTTTTAAACTGTTTTATTGCCTTTCATTATATTTATGAATTTCTTTCATTTAATGTATTAAGAGAAATATGAGAGAGGAATTAATAAAAATTCCTAGATTTCTGCAGACTATATTCCTTAGATTCCTTTGATTATGTTGTCCGAGTGTCTCAACATCTATATTATTGCCTTCTCGCCACCAGCTCTGAATAAATTTACCATCTAATGGCGGAAAAGTTGAAAACTATCGGATGAGGAGAAACCCGGACGGCACTAACTCTAAAAGTCAGAAAAGCTTTGTTGACGAATCCTCTAAAATGTGGACGAATTTTATAAAATCAATCGTAATATTTCACAGAGTTTATGCGAATGCAAGACGTTTATAAATAGTCTATATATGGCTTAAACTAATCCTATTTTAACGAAATATGTAATTGGCTATTGTAAATTTAAACATTATCTTGTAGAATTTAAATATATGGAACAGTGAATGATTCTGTGTTTCGGGAACTCGGACAGTCAGTTACCTTATCATCGAATGCAATGTCTTTTTGATAACATATTTTGCACCGTAGGAGCAAACAAAACAAGAATGTTCTGTTTCGTATTTTATACGTTTTACTTCATAAGAAATTGTCAAATTGTTTGAAGTAAAAATAAAAACGGTTTAATATATATCTTCCTAATTCTCTTCACTTTTGAATCTCAACAATGAGGTTTCGTACATCCTTTCTCCCGACACTGTTCCCATTCTCCATCTTACACGGTCCCACCGTTGCTAAATCATTTATCCAATCCATCAGAAATTGGCGGTCGCTACCAAGAATTAAACATGAACAGTAGTATATCTATTAACTCCATAATAAAATAATATATCACGTAAATATATCCTAACTTTGTTTTGTTTTAATTTATGTTACGGTAGTTTATCAAATTAATTTCTATTTAACATAAACTATTTTTATTCATACGTTTTTAACCTTTTGTCTGTTAACTTTATTGCACTCATATTCCATTATAATAATCAATACATATATGTTCAAAGAATTTATCTAATATATATATATATATATATATATCGTTTAGCGTTATACAGTATTGTTATACTCTATATACACTATCGTTTTATTATTGTATGTCTAAACGTTTACGCGACCTATTAATGTTGTACATTTTTATTAGTATTTAGATTATTAAGTAACATCTATTAGTTCTAATAGTGTGGAAAAAAGGTCTTCAAATAATAAAAAATATATTAAACGTTAGGCAAATCAAACACAGAAGTTGCGTCTCAAATGCGTCGAATACTTTATTTACGTAGTTTGAGTTATCGGAAATAAATGCAATTTAGAGAATTCTGCCTCTTCCAATGTCAATGATTCCATTTAGTTTGGACACGAGAACTTGTTTCGCTCCCTCCAATGCGGCAAGAGTATTGAGAGTTGAAATCGGTGGAGCAATAATGATAAGACAGCACGCTCGACTGAGTACGTACTGAATATAAACCTAGACTGCATCTAAGATTAGCTTTTTTCTCTGCATTGCATTTGTGTTTGTCACGTGAGGACACGAAATGGTTTATGCACAGTGCGTGATGAAATAGTATCGATCTATAAAGTTAGCGGTTCTGTTCCCTCGACGCTGGAAAAACCGCTGCCTCATTCTGCTACTCAATATTGGATAAGCTGAACGTTATAAAACTAATATTACAAGACTACATTGTAAATAAACTATTTTTCATTTCTTACTTTGCTCTCTTCCAACATTAGCTCTTTTTATATGTATGTATGTATGTATGTATGTATGTATGTATGTATGTATGTATGTATGTATGTATGTATGTATGTATGTATGTATGTATGTATGTATGTATGTATGTATGTATGTATGTATGTATGTATGTATGTATGTATGTATGTATGTATGTATGTATGTATGTATGTATGTATGTATGTATGTATGTATGTATGTATGTATGTATGTATGTATGTATGTATGTATGTATGTATGTATGTATGTATGGATGTATGTATGTATGTATGTATGTATGTATGTATGTATGTATGTATGTAGGTATGTATGGATGTATGTAGGTATGTAGTAGTAGTATGTATGTATGTATGTATGTATGTATGTATGTATGTATGTATGTATGTATGTATGTATGTATGTATGTATGTATGTATGTATGTATGTAGTATGTATGTATGTATGTATGTATGTAATGATGTATGTATGTATGTATGTATGTATGTATGTATGTATGTATGTAGTATGTATGTATGTATGTATGATGTATGTATGTATGATGTATGTTGTATGTATGTATGTATGTATGTATGTAGGTATGTATGTTTTCCCAAAGTAATGGGCATTTTGGGAAGAAACAACACACTGCGTGCAAAAATACTAATTAGAGCTGCAATTATTGAACAAATATCCGCATTTAAATATTTTTAGGAATTTGACATCAAGCTATGGATATGATAAAGATATCTAACATAAAACTCGTCATTTTCAAGCTATATATGACACAATTGGACCAAATGTGAGGAAGAAAATGACAGACAGGTTGAGTGGAGAAGACTGCATAACAATGAGACTACATGGTCTTTATAGGAAGCCAGATATAATAAGAACAGTTACGAGTCTCGTAGACTGCGATGGGCAGGACAATTCGCACGTAATTGGGATGAAAGACTTGCATGGAGCTTCCTTCTTGTAGTGAAAAGCCCGAGGTAAAACGCCCAGTTGGGTAGACCAATAATGAGGTTGGATAATAACATTAACTATGAGTTTATGGAAGTCCATTATACAGGGAATGATTGGAAAGCATTAGCTCATGATAGGGATGTATGGAGAGCTTATGTCCGCGCGGGCCATGAACCTACGGTTTCGATACGTGCCAGTGAGTAAGTACGTAAGTATATGACCCAATTAAGTACAACATTGAATACTAAAGCCCATAAACAAACAACATTAACATTTTATAAAACAATGGCGGTCCCTGTCCTTTTGTAATGGGAGCGAAATCTTGGATTATTACTACTACCAAACAGAAAAGTAAAATCCAAGCAAGCTGAGATGAAATTTTAAGAAGAGTAAAAGGATGCACTAGGATGGAACAGATAAGAAATGAGGATATCCATGAAGAACTGCAGATCTACTCGATAAAATAAAATATATTTAACAATAAGAATCAGTGGAAAGAACATGTAGAAAGAATGGAAGAAAGTAGATTACCAAATAAAATCTTACATTACTTTCCAAGAGGAAGAAGAGATGTCGGATGCCCTCGGAAGAGATGGTCTTAGATCTATTAGTGAAGACGGAACAGGGCTAAACCAAGTGAAGAAGAAGTATAGCATGTTCCATACGTCCCACGTGGGGAAATGGAAGTTTCTTATCTAATTTACTTATGCTTATTTACCTACAGATGTCAACGAGCGACATGTGGTTAGCACATCGCCACAATGAGACATCTAGCAGGAACAAAGATATTACTTGGATGGATGAAGGTCGGTTAAATTTTGCGCAGAGGCACTTTTATTCAGGCTTGCGTTTATTTTACGAGCCTGAAAATCTTCAGACGCGGGACATAAGGCACAAAGACCCTCGCGGAGGAGTTGTTCCTTGGACATTTACCATCCTAAAAATCCGTCGACCTCGGCCGTGTTTGAACCCGCGATCCTCAGGACTACCGTATAAGCAAGGAACATAACCAGCAGACCACTAGACCACCGCAGCGGACCACTAGACCACCAGCCGACTAACTCTTTTAGATATGTTTATTTGTATATTATGTTTGCATAAACTTTTTATCTTACTAATAGTATTAATGTCCACCTCTGTAGTCTCGAGGTAGCGTGCTGCCTTGTCACGCAGCGGGCCCAGGTTCGATCCCCGGTCGGGGCAGTTTTTTTGGGTGAGGTTTTTCCTCACCTGTAAGACAAATGTCAGGAAAACTTTAAGGCACAAACGGTCCCCGAAATCATATGGCCATCAGAATCATCATCCTTATAATTATCATCATCATCATTATCATCCTTCACCGGTGTGGAAAGCAACGGGAAGCTGCCACACCTACAACTCCCTAGTAAAGCTGCAAAGCATAGCATGAAAATGCTATGATTGCAGTGAAGGACCTGCCTTCGGCCAGAATTACTATGGATGGATGGAATAGTATTAATAATAATAATAATAATAATAATAATAATAATAATAATAGTAAATAATAATAATATATCGGTGATGATGGTAATGATGCACCAGGAGAGGCCTTAAACTAAACTTAAGCTAATTAGTCGAATATACAGGGTGGACCGCTCGAATGGACCTAATTTCAATTGCTTGTTACTGGCAAACGGTTGAAGATAGAAACTTAAAACAACGTTCATATTACAGAAAAACTCACCAAGTTTTGATATCCAGATCACCACATCTCTATATGAGCCCCAGCAGTCACTGTGACGATATCAAAGCGATGAACAATTTCTTGCCAAGTACGTTGGAGTATGTCTTCTGGAATGTTCTCAATAGCCTCTATGATGCGCTCACGAAGATCACGAAGGTCTTTGACTGGGGTGGTGTAAACTTTATCTTTGACATAGCCCCAGAGAAAGAAATCCAGTGGTGTTAAATCGGGAGATCTCGGGGGCCACGCGATTGGTCCTCCCCTACCAATCCAACGGCCAGGGAAAATGTTGTCCAAAGTCGTACGAACTTCATTGGACCAGTGGGGAGGAGCACCATCTTGCTGGAAAACGATGTTAGGCTGCAGTTGTTCAATTTGTGGAAAGAAGAACTGCTCCAGCATGTCAAGATATGTGGTACCACGAACAGTTTTCTCGGCGAAGAAAAACGGTCCAATGACCTTATTATGTGACAAACTGCACCAAACATTCATCTTCGGACTATCACGAACATGCTCTTGAATAGCGTGAGGATTCTCCGATCCCCAGATCCGCACATTATGCCGGTTTACCTTGCCTGACAAATGGAAAGTGGCTTCGTCCGAGAAGAAAATCTTGGTCATGAAGTCAGGATCAGCGCCGAGACGGTCCAGCATCGTATTGGCGAATTCCACTCGTTTCGGCATGTCATTCGGCTCCAGACGTTGCACTAACTGCACTTTATATGCGTGCAGTTTGAGGCGTTTGTGGACAATCCGTTGTAATGTCGATTTTGGTATTTGAAGTTCCCGCGAAGCTCTTCTTAATGACTTCCGGGGGCTTCGCTCAAATGCGGCTTGAACATTTGCTACCATTTCATCGGATGCTCTGCGACCACCACCATGCTTCTTCAACACAGATCCTGTAGCTAATAATGTATCACGCCACTTCTTTATGCTTCTAGCAGTTGGAGCATCACGGTTAAACACACGCCGGAACTCCCTTTGAACTCTAATGATTGATTTAAACTCCGCATACCACAAAACAGCTTGCGCTTTCATCTGCGGAGTCGCCATTTTCACAAACAATTAAATCTAAGAACGAGAAACGTATCTTTGTGCCATCTACCGACAGGATTCGAAACTTGGTGAGTTTTTCTGTACTATGAACGTTGTTTTAAGTTTCTATCTTCAACCGTTTGCCAGTAACAAGCAATTGAAATTAGGTCCATTCGAGCGGTCTACCCTATTGATAATAATGATGGTCAGATGATGTTAGGGGATCGTTTGGGCCTTAAACTTTCCTGACATTTATCTTTCAGGTGAGAAAAATCTCCGAAAAAAAACTTCACCAGAAAACTTGTCCTGACCGGGGACCGAAACCGGGCCCGCTGCATGACAATGCAGCACGCTACCTCAAGACCACAGTGGTGGACTTCAATAAATGTATTGTATTGTTAAAATATAGTATGTGATTGTGCTAATAGTATGAAAACATAAGTAATGTGATATTATTACATATTGGCTCTTTATGTATTTTGAGTTTAAAATCTGTGTCAAAAATAATATATTTTCTTAGTAGGCATGTTAATTAGTCTAGTAATTCTTCTTCTTCTTCACTTCACGGGCTAGGCAAAAATTGCCTATTCCGCCTCACAGTTGTTCTGTCCAACTTTTCACTGGCCTTCCCACATTCCTTGAACCTCTTGGCTTGTAGTTGAATGCTGCTCTTGGTAATCTTGTTACATTCATTCTTTCCACATGTGTAAACCATTTCTCCCTATATTCTCTGGTTTAGTCTAGTAATATAATGTATTATTATTATTATTATTATTATTATTATTATTATTATTATTATTATTATTATTATATTATACCCTCCTGAGACTCACTAATCCTCGGACCAAAGTCCCTCGGCTTCATTCCATAATCTTCGCACTTGTCATTTAGCTCCATCAGCATGTTCCTCAGTGTTATTTCATCTTCTGCTAGCAAAGCCATACCATCAGCAAATCTTACGCACTTAATTCTTCGTCCTCCCATGTTTACGCCTCTCGTATTCCTGAAGCAGGTCTTCATCAGGTCTTCCAGGTAGTTGTTGAAAAGAGTTGGTAATAGAGGACGTATTTTCTATTCTCATTAAAAGTTGAAGATTTGCTAATATATGTCTCCCTTTACAACCTCATTAGCAGAATCTTCAGTTTTTATTTACGTATAAATTTACTTAACCTGGTGGAGTTAAGATCATATGGCTTTATCTTTCACTTTAACAGGGCAGACACATAAAAATACAAAATAACACTTTTAGGAATTTAATTTAATCATAATTTTCTTATAGATAATATAAAATTCAAGGTAAAAAATGTTTTATGATACCTTAATATATTCAACATAATTAACTAAAATGTATTATATTTTCTCAGGTATTTGATATATAGTCTGTTATGCCAGTAAACAGAATGTATTGCTTTTTCTTGTTTATATTTAGAAACCAGGAAGTATCACTATCAATAGAAATTTAAAATTAGATATAATAATGTTTGCTGATGATCTTGTTTTACTAGCAACATCTGAAGATGATTTACAATGGTCAGTACATAATTTAAATTTGATAGCCAAGAAATATTCAATCGAAATATCTACCAATAAAACTAAAATAATGGCCTTTTGTGGAAAATCCCCAATACCAAGCAAAATTTGTTTAAATAACAAATTTTTAGAGAGAGTTAATAAGTTTACTTATTTAGGATATAAACTCTCTTTTGTTGAAAATTTGAATTTACCAGAGAAAATTGCGAAATTCAACAAATCAATGGGAATCATTAATAGAGTTTTAAAACCTTCATTAGTGCAAAAGTCAACTCGTACTCGTCTTTATCAAATAATGGCTCGACCAGTCCTATGTTATGGGAGTGAAGCGTGGACTATAAGGACGAGAGATGAAAGCAGACTAACAGCTTGTGAGATGAAATTTATGCGCCGAACAGCTGGCTACACCAAATGGGATCGAATGAAAAATGTAGAAATCCTTCAAGAACTTAATGTATCACCAATACTGGACTACATCTCCAGATATCAGCTAAACTGGAAGGAACATGTCTCAAGAATGGCTATATCCAGAATCCCCAAGGCAATAATGAACTACTGTCCAAATGGGAAACGATCACTTGCTCGACCTATGAAAAGATGGCACGAAAACCGCTTTCTCAGGCCGTAACAGTTCTTCTAGGACTAATACCTGGCAGGATGATGATGATTTACAAACCAATCAATGTTCTCATATCCAAACCTACTTTCAAATGTTGTTGATGAAATAATAATCTGGTAAGGATCCTACGTATGTTCAAATATGTAACTATAAGAACCTTAAAAAAAAGACTGGAATGTTTTCTAGCATATCAACTGGACAGTGGCACTTGAGCAACCGCAGACGCTGTCTGCTGCTATATCCTGGCACTCATTCTTCTCTGCAGCAACGTCTGTCGAATCGTAATGCTTAAATTTCACAGCTGTTTTCGAGAAATTGAAATCTATATTTGGTTATTTACAGTTAAAACTCGCAGTTTTTTTTTTGTCCCTTGCCTCAAAACAGAACGGAGAACCTGTTCATAAAAATTTCACGATAGTTTCCGATATGAGAAAAATCACACTTCCGTTATTAACTAACTAACTAACTAACTCACTGGCACAATTGAAACTCGAGGTTCTTGGCTGCGTGGACATAAGCTTGCCATTCATGGCTACAGGCCAACTGAGTCAATAGTTTCCAATCATCCCTGTATAATTTACCTCCATCAAATCATGGTCAATATTATTCTCGCAGCCAAATGATTTACCCATCTACTGGCCGCTTACTCTGGTTTTCCCACAGGAAGTTTCCACGCCTCTCTTTCATTCCCCATTCGTGGTACATGTTCTGCCAATCGCAATCTCGAAAATTAACTGCTCTTATTACATGGCATTTCCCAAAAATATCATGTAGTTTCCTGTTATGTTAATATTTCCATTCACCTATCTGTTCATCTATTTTAGTTCCTTTTAAATGAATTAATCATTAATGCGAAATCTTAACAAGATGATTTTAAATGTCTCAAAAATGTTGTAAATGGCCACTTCCACAAAACCTTTCAACTGAAATTTTTAGTCAAAATTGGCCATGTTATTTACATAATTGAAATACGTACGAAAAATATATATATTTCATTCCATATTAATTCTGCCCGAAGGCAAGTCTTTCACTGCAATCATAGCGTTTTCATGTTATGCTTTGCTGCTTTACTAGGGAATTATAGGTGTGGTAGATTCCCGTTGCTTTCCACACCGGTGAAGTTTGTTGATGATGATGATGATGATGGTCTGATGATTTTCGGGGACGGTTGGGCCCTACGTTTCCGGATATTTGTCTTACAGGTGAGGAAAACCCCGAAAAAAACTTCACCCAGGAGCCTGTCCCGACCGGGAATCGAACCCGGGCCCTCTGCGTGACAAGGCAGCACGTGACCACAGCAGTGGACTAACTATATATATATATTTCACAATTAATGCAAATGTCTGTTAATATCTCTTTGTTATTGTTATATTAAATAATCATTTATGCGAAAAATATCAAGTCCTAACAAGATGATTTTCAATGACTCAAAAATGTTGTAAATGGTCACTTCCACAAAATCTTTCAATTGAATTTTTTCATTACAATTGGTCTTGTTACGTAAGTCAGATACGTACGAATAATATACCGTTACATAAAAAATATGTATTTCACAGTGAATGCAACTGTTTCACCAATTACACTTCTCAAAATTTTATAAAAGTCATGCTGACATTAAAACAAAAGCGATATTTCTGAGATTGAAGTAGCATGAGCGAAAAAAATGCGTATCAGCCAGAGGGATGTAACGGAAATAATTAGTGGTGACGTGCACACAAAAGAGCGACGTGATCTCTTTAAATCCACGTTTTCTTACAGGCAGCGTTTCAAATGATACATGCCACCTCACCCCTTCTAACCCCTACCCTCTTGTTTGGTTTCCATAGAAACCTTGTAAAGACTTTGGCGACTTGTTGACGGGCGTCAAACAAAAGAGCGTCTATACTGCCTCACTGTCCTGACATCTATCTTCACAAAATCGCATTTCACTTATTTAGTTTACGTTTTGATAGAGGCACTAGTTTCCTTTTTGAAAACCTCTTCTTTGTTTCTCAAAGGAGATGGTCCTTGTAAAATTGGCACTTATGACTGTATATTCTATATTGTTTAATATAGAAACGAATAAACAAATTGTTTTCGTGTAACCGTGTTGTTTCATTTCCTTCGTATCTTGAATTTCATTCTAGAGCTAAATTAAAATAATATCTTCGTTTCTAATTTGATTAATTACATACGTATCTGTGAAGAGTCTTCGTCAGTTTTACGATTCTAATTATTTCATAAATCCCTTACTGAAAATTATTCACATTTCACGAATTAAATTTTCTATTTATTTTACGCAGATGTATTCAAACAATTCGTATTATTAGAGCTCGGATTTGTATGCAAAACAAAGTACTAAATATGCATGCAAATATGCGTGAAACATGTATAAAATATGCACACCAAATATTCAAAATGGATCAGAAAGCTGGATAATAAATGAAAGGATGCAGAAAAGAATCTTGGCGACAGAAATGGATGGATTACGGAGAAGTATGAGAATATCCAAGCTACAACATATTCGAAATACATATATCAGACAAGAAATGGATGCACAAGAAACTGTTATCGATAGGATAACAAAGAGAGCTCTACAGTGGTATGGACATAAAACAGGTGTTGGATTGGATGGTACCAGGCAGAAGGAAGAAGGGGAGAAGTAGAAGAGCATGGTATGAGGAATATGATGCCATGATGAAGAGGGGTATGGAAGATGGACAATGGGAAGAAAGGAATCTCTGGAAGGCAGGAATCAAAGGCAAACTTCTGTAAAGTGGAAAGCCTGTATTAAGTATTAAGTTTAATATTCAAAAACACATTGTAATACAATTAATTAAAATTATTTGCTTTGTTGGCAATCTCAACGTATTCCTAGCTTTTACAGTAGATACGGAATGTTTTCTTGTGTGAAGCTCCTTCGTCTGTCAGTGAAGAAGATTTTATGCAATGAAAATGTCCTTTCTACATCACATGATGTCACACGTGCACGTTAAAAACACCACAGTTCTTCTTCGGTGAATTAAGGTTATATCCAATTGATTGCAGAGACTGTATTAATTAAAAAAGTAATAAATAATAATTAATTACTAGTAATTAGCTGAAGGAAAAATTACAATTTAATACCCATTTAGGAGTAAAATATGCATTTATGCATTAAAATCTAAAATAAGCATTTTCATCCGCGATGTGCATTTCTATGCAGTATAAAATACCGCTCAAATTGTCTGTGAAGGGGCCACTTAACTTGTACATCATTTGAGGTTCCTTTTTAATGCGTAAAAAAACATGAATTTCGCATACAAATCCGGGCTCTATTTATCATCTTATTTGAATTAATTAGTACCAATGATTCTTCGTAATAAATGCTCAAATATCAATGAAAATAAACTAATTATTATGACTTACTCTTCGCTTTAAAATGCCAGTACAACAATGATAAAGGAAAGGAAATTCTGAGGTGGTACTTTATATAGCAATATATTATTTTAATCGCCGACTAACAATATAAACTGTCAAAAAAGGGGAAATTTAAAATCGATAGAAGGCAGATACCGTCATTGGATTACTGTTTATTGGTTTATAATACGATTTTTGTCCAATGTCGCTAGGTTGCCTTACGACGTTTCTATAGTCGAATTCTGGTAACTGTAGCAGCCTTGGTGAATCCAATGGCGCGTGGCAGCTGGGACATTGCCGAGTGGAGGAGAGAACTAGTGACCATGCAAAAAAATATTAATAATAATAAAATACATTGTTATAAAAACAACGTTATTCTATAATGAACACTTCAAACGTGTTATACAACAAAACTATTCACTAACACAGAATCACACTCAGATTCAACCCAGGAAGTTACTGTGTGTTTGGAATAGGGAAGTGGGTTGCCATTTTAACAGTATTTACTTGAGAGAAATCCTTATATAAAACTGAAGATTGCAACACAGCAGGTACATAGTAGTAAGTTGTAGTCGTCCAAGCCACCCCCTCTTAAAGAAAGAACAGTTAACATTTGTCACTGGGCTCTTGCAGATCTGTACTATCATATGTGAAAGTGTCGATTCTCATATTTACTATAAAACTAATCTGCATGCCGTAAAAAAACTGTGTTTTTTAAATGCATAGTACAAAGATTTGGAAAAACTACTGCTAGCCTTGCCCCTCTTCCCCTCCATAACAAACAAATACCGTTATTATGACTTTGGCAACATCTACCCCTGTAGGTAGGGGGACACTGGCATAGCCCATAAGATCTGCAGTAACTTCCTCGGTTGAATTAGAGTGTAGTAGATAAGAAAATGCAACGTGTAGTAACTATTACGTTTTCAAAACAGAGGGTAGTT
This sequence comes from Diploptera punctata, assembly GCA_030220185.1. NCBI lineage: Eukaryota > Metazoa > Arthropoda > Insecta > Blattodea > Blaberidae > Diploptera > Diploptera punctata. The sequence continues at coordinate 318,740 of JASPKZ010008864.1, forward strand.
TCTGGCAGTACCTACAACTCGCTCTCCCTTCTTACCGCACCAAACACCAAAGACCCCTCAAAAGCGGCTAGAAAAGCCAGAACTGGACTATAGCAATATTTAATGACCCTGGCGGAATTGTAACTCACTTCTGAGGTTGGATTGCCTGGAATACGGGGTTAAGTTAATCTGATTACATGAAGGGTGGTAAATGATAAAGAAGCGTCAGGAGAGTACTTAAATCTAAACTCAACCTAAATTCCAGACATTGGCAACATTAGGGAAAATTTCTGTAGTCTGAATGAGAATCGAATCACAAGACCATGCGGTTTGACACATTTTAAAATTTAATGAAATTATTTTCCTTCTACATTAATTTCAAAATCATTTCATTATTATTAACAAATTGATTAAAAATATGTTATCATAATTTCAACAGTCTTTTCAAAACCTAATTTATAATATTACCTTTATAATGATTTATAAGCATACACTTATAGCATACTCTAAGTGTTATTTCCATTGTAGTAAATGAGAGTGATTTAAATATAAGAAGAACAAATATTAGTCAGTAAAAATAACTCGGTAAAGTTAGAGGATCAGGTTTTAAACTCGAGATCTTTTGAATAATAGTATAAAATGCTGTCATTTTAATACCTCTTTCGGAAACATGACAATGTCAGTACTTTATTTAATGGCGCCCTTTAGTAACTCAGTTATTAGTGTCACGACTGAATAGCAGCCCAGAACAAGGCTGCAATTCTTAATTTATTTATAACTTGAGTTTTATAAAGAAATAGCTTTTAATATGACTTGGAACTTTTCCCGTAAGAAAGCCTTGTTTTAGGCGGCTATTCATTTCAAATATATTGTCAAAGGGTTGTCGATTTTTTATATAAATATTTCTAAAATTTATAAATTAGTTAAAACCATGTAGGCCTATCAGAACACGTTCCATTTCCCGCATGTCATTTGGTATCTTCTGTAAGGATTCAGGTTGTTTCATGTACAGTAAATGCACGACCTAAGTCATATGGCGAAGAAACCTATATTCGAAAATATTTACGCCCTTAATCCTTAAATTGGCGAAACAATAATTTCTCCTGCCAGTTATTTGAATGTTTCGGACCGCAAAGAAAATAAAATAATGTAAAACGCTTAAGTTGTTAATAATAACAATAATTCATTATCTCGGTCAAATATGAATTATATTCAATAATTTGTCCACGTTTCAGTCTCCAAGTGTGAGATCATTTTCAGGATATTTCATATTTCCTGTTATCCATTTTTATTGTTGTTTATACTGATTGACTGAGGTAACGAATTAATTATGTTATTATTATTATTATTATTATTATTATTATTATTATTATTATAACTACTCAAGGGAATATTACAAAGATTGTATCAATATTTTAAAAGGAATAAATCAACCATACAAAATGGATAACTGGAAATGTCTGAAAATGATCTCACACAATATTGAAACGTGGAAATATTATTGAATAAATTGAATATTTGATTGAGATAATGCATTTATTATTATTATTATTATTATTATTATTATTATTATTATTAACTACTCTCAGGGAATAATCTAATAACAAATTCCATTTGTTACAGTACAGTCCGATCAGTATGGCATTGGACAGCAGACGCGGGGACGCGGAGATTTCACTATTACTGCTGGCGTACGCGCGGCGGGGAACGGACAGCGTAGGATCGCCGTCTCCAATGCTATACTGATGGCACTGTATATTACGATGCAAGGTTGGGAAAATGTTTAAAACCGAGCGATAGCGAGGTTTTTAATTTCCGATATTCTGTAAAACACGTCAGAAACGTGAGTTGTACATTATTTTTTGCGCGATGGTGTTTTCAAAATAATAAATACTAGTAAAATAATAACATATTTGTTGGAAATATGTGCGTTCATTATAAACAATTGCGTAACGTTAACAGTTTGGGCAATGTTTATTTGTTGAAAGTACAGGAGACAGTGAGACCATTATTATTGACACAATGGCCGCAAGTACGTATTTATTGTTTTATATTGTTTCAGTCCACCGCTGTGGTCTCAAGGTAGAGTGCTGCCTTGTCACACAGCGGGCCCGGGTTCGATCCCCGGTCGGGGCAGTTTATCTGGGTGAGGTTTTTATCGGGGTTTTTGCTCACCTGTAAGACAAATGTCAGAAAAAACTTTAAGGCCCGAACGGTCCCCGAAATCATATGGCCATCACCATCATCATCATCACCCTTATCATTATCAGCATCATCATCCTTCATCAGTGTGGAAAGCAACGGGATGCTACCACATCTACAATTCCCTAGTAAAGCTGCAAGAATAGCATGAAAATGTTAAGATTGCAGTGAAGGACCTGCCTTCGGGCAGAATTACTATGTTAAAATATTGTTTCAGATGAAGTTCAGTTCATTTAAAATGAAATGATTTGTTTCGTACGAGTATAATGTATATTAACACTACCTTTGGATATTTTTTGTATATACATTGTACGTAGTATATATAGAGGGCAGTGGTTTTACTTCCCGCACGTGGGTGTAAATGTAATATTACAGTATAGTTATTTAGGTTGACAATCCCGAAATGTAGGAAGTTGAACTTCCAATCATGGTCTCCATTGCTGTAAGTACGACAAAGCGCAAAAAATATTAAACGAAATTAATGTATATTATAGGATACATTGCAAATTTAAGAGTTAAAACTCCACCAATTTGAACACCTGAACTGTGAAGCCTAGGCGAGCAAAGTAATCACTATTCCATCAAAACCAACCCCATAACAACGTAGAGTTACAGATATTTATATTAGATATCGCTCTACATTCCGAAATAAAAGTCTAAATTTTTCTATGGGCAAAAAGTGAAATCCACATAAATCTCTGTTCAGTTTTAGAACAAGTGAATTAGGGCACACACATACTTAGTTCCAATATAAGGAGGAAAAATTACAAATATACCATATATGAATTCACGTATTTTACAGTGGTACCGTAATCTCTGATGACAGGTACATAGGTTAGAGAACACAGCATAGACAGTGTTATTGGTCGTAGACAAGCATGCAAACAAGGGAGTGATTTGTACTATTGAATGCACTGCATGTTATGGATGGAATAACTTCCTCCACTGATCAAAGTGTAAACACCTCAGAGAAGGAGAACTCGATAATTGCAATTCAATTAATCAATATTACAACACATCCCTGGATTCTCTTACATCAAGTAAGAATTGATACGTGTTTACTTAATCAGAGCAATTCTCTATTGATCTGAGATTAATTGTATATGTAATTGATATTACTCACTTTAATAAGTATTTTATGTATATACAGATTTTAATGTTTACACATCGAAAGATGTGTAAACATTGTGGAATTTATTTGTTCGTGTTTTTTTTTTCTATTTCGCAGGATTTAGTATGTTAAAGAATATATTTTATAATTAGTCAAAACGCTGTGCTTTTGAGAATTTAACCTTAAAATAATAATAATAATAATAATAATAATAATAATAATAATAATAATAATAATAACAATAATAATAATAATAATAATATATCTATTAATTAAATAAAAATAAAACTTAGTTTTATTTGATTTTCATATGTATTAATATATAATTCAGTGACAGCTGTTTCGGTACACTGTACCTTCTTCAGACATGTACCGAAACAGCGTCACTGAATTATATATTAATAAATATGAAAATCAAAACTAATGCTGCCATAGAGCAAATATTTAGGTTTGAAAAATGGTACCGACCTTTGGAGGTCTTGACCCAGTAGTTTAAGTGCTTTTAATGAAGTGTTTTTTTTTAAGTTTAGTTTGATGACAGAGAGAGTGTTCCTCTCTCTGTTTTTTAGCTTTAAGTGTCTTGTTTGTTGAGGTTTAAATTTTTGTATAAGTGTATATGAAAGATTACTGTTTTATTTTTATATAAGTGTCTTAAGATTTCTTTTATCGACGAGGAATATTTAAACTCAAGTAGAAAGCATAAGTAACTCTTTTTAAAATTTCTTAATGTGTTCTGTAGTATATTGTGAATTAAAGTGTAATGTGCATAGGTGTTCTGTATTGTAGTGTAGTGTAAATTCGTGTATTCCCTATGTCGTGTATTAGTCTATTATGTGTTAATATTGTGTCTCTCTGTCTACGTGCTAGGTGTTTAATGTGGTCTGTTATGTAAGAGATTTCTGTGATTTCATGTAGTAGAGAGATCTGAGTTTGGTGGTCTGCATGGAGTATTATTCTTAGGGCTTTTATTTTGAGCTATTTGCAAATTTTTAATGTAAGAAGCTGCTGCGTGTCCCCAGGCTGGACTGGCATATGTCATGATTGGTCTGATGAGTGCTTTGTATAAGTTTATTTTGTGTTTTAATGAAAGTGTACGTGATGTAAGTATAGGAAATATGTGTGAGGTTCTGGTTTGTGCTTTAGTTTTCAGTTGTATGATGTGTTGTTTAAATGTTAATTTTTTATCAAGTGTTACTCCTAGATATTTTAACTGAGTCTTTGTATTCAATGTTTGTATTGTTTATTTGTAATGTAGGTGGATTTGGTCTTCTTCTTGTAAATGTGATGGCTTGTGTTTTCTCAGCATTTAGTCTGATTCTCCATTTGGAGAACCAGTTGCTGATCTTGTTAATATGTAGCTGTATTTTTCTAGTGGTGTGATGTATGTCATGATGTGTACAGTATATCGCTGTGTCGTCTGCATATTGTGCTATTTTAGTATGTATTGAAGTTGGGAGGTCTGCAGTGTATATGTTGTATAGTGTAGGTGCCAGTACAGATCCTTGGGGAACGCCTGCTTTTATCGGATGCCAGTCTGATTTTTGTCTGTTAAAGATAGTTCTGAAAGTACGCTTATTTAAAAAGGAATGAATTAATTTAATGTAGCTGTCAGGAATTTTATATTGAATTAATTTATGTAATAGACCTGAATGCCAAACGGAGTCAAAAGCTTTTTCTATGTCGAAGAAGACTGCAGTTGTGTATTGTCTTAGTAGGAATCCTGTTGTTATGTCGTCCATAAGTCTAGTAAGCTGTAGTGTGGTTGAGTGTTCAGATCTAAAGGCAAATTGTGACAGAGGTAGTATCTGAGCTATGTATGGAAGTAGTCTCTTGAGTATTAGTCTTTCTAGTATTTTGCCTATATGGTCGAGTAAGCTAATAGGTCTGTAGTTTTGTGGGAAAAGAGGATTTTTTCCGGATTTGAGAATGGAAGTGATGTTTGCTTGTTTGAAAGGAGTTGGAAAATATTGTAATTTTAGTGCGGAATTTAGAATTTTAGTCATGTGAACTAGTCCTTTCCTAGGGAGTTGTTTTATGGCAGTTGTAGTTATTCTGTCTTGTCCTGAGGCTTTATTGTTGTCTAAAGAGTTGACGATTTTCTTTATTTCATTTGTAGTAGCTATTGGTATTTGGAATGTCGTAGGTGCGTTTAAGTAGATCCTTGTTTGTCTTCTAATTTTTGCTTGGTAGTGTTCATAGTGATTGTTATTTGTCCTTGATCTAAATTGATTTTCTAGGGTATCTGCAAATGCGTTAGCTTTGTCTAGGTCGTCGTAAAGTAGTCCGTTTCTTCCATGTAGAGGTCTGTTTCTGGTCGTTTGCCTATGTGTGAAATTTTTGATTATTTTCCAAATTTCGTCTGTCTCAACTGCAGCTTTAGTTGTTCGTTGAGTTGTTCGAATTTATGATTTTGAATAAGTTGATTTATTCTTTTTGAGATTAAGTTAAGTTGTCGTTTGTCTTCCTGTGTTCTTAGACGTTGCCATGTTCTTCTTATTTGTCTTTTCTGTTGAAGTAGTTCAGTTAGTCCTGGGATGTTATTTGTATTTTGTTTTCTATTTGAACTGATGGTGGTAGTACTGTTAAAGGTTTGTAGTAGCGTGTCTTGGAAAGTTTTAGTGGCTAGGTCTAGTTCTTCTGTAGTGTTTATCGTAATATTTGGAGTTATGCTGTCATTTAATTTTTGTCGAAAAGATGCCCAGTTTGTTGTTTTAGTAATGTAATTTCTAGTCTGAGTTCTGATGGGATGTAAGTCAATTTCCATTATTACTGGACTGTGGTCTGAGTTTAAGTCATCAAGAACGTCAATATAGTTTATGGTTTTATTTTTATTGATTAATGCATATGGATTTTCATCAAGTAAACACCAACTCAATTAATTAAATAATATATTTATATACAGATTTTCAATGTTTGCACATCTTTCAGCGTCTACAGCTTTATTTTCCTTTTCCAATCGTCCCTATACATCCACTCCATTTCCTCCAGTCCTCTTGTTGTCATTCGAGTTCTCATTTCTTGCATTCGTGAGATTCGAGACCTTCCTTTCTTCCTTCTTTCAGGTGGACACCATTCAGATGTTTTTCTGGGTAAATTTTCTTCTAGCATTCGTCGTGCATGCCCATACCAATATAACTGCTTGTATGTTGTATATACTACAATTGAATATTTAATATTCGTTTTTTCTCATATGACTTTATTTCTTATTTTATCCAATTTTGAACATTTTGCTGTTCTCCTCGAGAAATCAATAACCATCGACATACATTTTCTTTCTAAGTTTTTGTTGAATTTCAATTTAATTCTTTATGCTTTTTAGCATTGTTATTTTTTATGATGAACAGGGAGTTGGATCGATTCATCAACCCCAAACTTTAAGTACCACGTGAATTTGGTCAAGGTTTTCTTCCTCTATTCTTTGTCAAACCAATGACGAACTGCAAGGCAGAAGTATGTATACCCTAGATAATGGGACCTTTCTGGGTACCATCAGCTGAACCCAGATTTAATGAGGTTGTTATTCCTCTCCTCAGATTTTAATAGCAAAAGCAGAGGACGGACTACAAAGAATGCTATATAAACTAAATGAAATATCAAAAAGATACAATATGGAAATATCCTCACAAAAATAAAAAACAATCGCCTTCAAGTGTGCTCATCCAGTTCGGACAAAGATAATATTAGAAAATAAACCAATAGAACAAGTAGTAAGATATAGCTTCCTAGGTTGCAAAATTTCATACACAGCGGAAACAGATATAAATAACAAACTAAATAAGTTTAATTATATAACAGGAACACTAAAAAGAACTTTGAAAATTAAAGCCAGGAAAGAATCTATAATGAAATTATGCAAGACAATGGCAGTGCCTATTATTACTTATGATTCCGAAACATGGACAGTGACAACACAACAATCTGCCGGAATACAATCTGCTGAAATGAGATTCCTCAGACCAATAGCGGGATATCAAAGAACAGACAAAAAACATAACACAGAAATAAGACAAATAAAAGTTGAGGAATTAAACACAACAGTAGAGAAATACAGAACAAACTGGAAAGAACACTAGGCAAGGATGACTGAGAATAGAATACCAAAAGCAGCATACACCACGAGGAAGAAGAAGTTTGGGAAGACCAAGGAAAAGATGGAAATAGCAGCAATTTGGAGCCGGAACAGGCTAGAAAATAAGCCTAAACCGTGAAAGAAGAAGAAGAAGTTATTCCTCTCCCTCGCCTTTTACCTACCTGGCTTGGGACAGGATTTGGCGTTTTTTTAATACATATAACATTATAATTCTTATTTCATGAGTGCGTAACGTGGTGCCGACTGAGAATTCTAGCAGTCATTCAATTAAGAAGTTTCATGCTGTATTTGAACTATTAATTGTCCCTTATCAAAATGTTGTAATTGTGATAAAAACTAACTTATTTGTAACCGAATATCACACTTTCTTGCATACGCTAATGAAAATGCCATATTTTTTAGCCCTCAAATTCTCCTTCTATGAGACGTTTAACTTACTGTGTTAGTATTTGTTTGTAAGTATTGTTTACCGCTATAGGCCCTAATTAGTAAGTGGAAATGCTCACTAATATGCATTTTATTTTATTGTCAGATTTTACTGATTTCCTCTAGCGATTGTGTCAGATTCTTGAACTTAGAATAGTCGTACGTTTTGCACTCACTAACATCCCTGACATTAAAATATCAGCATTTGTTGTCTAACGTAAGTTAGACAGTGAAACGTGTCATAAGGTCTACAGGTGCTCATAATGCGTGCATTCGATTTGTAATCAATCTTCATCGTTATAACCACGTGACTCTTTCATTTCAGGCCTTATCATGGCCACGTCTAAATGACAGAAGAACTCTACATTCACGTGTTATGTTCTTCCAAATTCTGCACATAGATTTACCAAGTTATTTATCAACGCGTTTTTAAAATGTATCGGCTCATCACAATTTAGACACAAGTTCCACAAGATACTTCTCTTCTTTCGATACCACAGCACAAAGCATGTTTATATTCTGAATATTACAAAATATCTAAGTTTAGAGATGGAACTCACTTCCCAGATAATTATTTACATCAGAGTTAACTGATATCTTAAGTTCGACACAGTATCATAAAAAGGCAGGGACATTTGATGAGGTTTTGAATGAAGGTGTTAAATCCCCAAAAAACATTCTGGTTTATTTCAAAGAGACACCATTAGAATCTAGCAGACTTAGCCAATAATATGATACTACTATATCAAAATTATGTCCACCGCTGTGGTCTCGAAGTAGCGTGCTCACTTCTCACGCAACGGCCCGGGTTAGATTCCCGTCGGGACAGGCTTCTGGGTGAGGGTTTTTCGGGGTTTTTCCTCACCTGTAAGACAAATGTCAGGAAGCTTAGGGCTAAATGGTCCCCGAAAATCATCCGGCCATCATCATCATCCCTCACCGGTATGGAAAGCAACGGGAAGCTACCACACCTATAATTCCCTAGTAAAGCTGCAAAGCACAGCATGAAAATGCTATGATTGCAGTGAAAGACCTGCCTTCGGGCAGAATTACTATGGATGGATGGATATCATAAAGGTGACAGCCGCGTTGGACTAATGGTTAGGCTCCTTGCCTCTAGGATTAAATCTCGCCAGGGTCGCTAGGTTCAAACACCGGACTGGGTCGACGTGTCTTTTAGGATGGAAAATGCCAAGGAGCAAGTTTTTTCGTGAGGGACTGCAAGCAGTGGGTCCCGAGTACTTAAGACAATTTTCCTGGCTTATAGAAGATCCTTCAGTCTGAATAAAAGAGCCTATAAGCAAAATTTACCGACCTCAACATGCTAGTAATATGCTTCAGTAATGCCTGATTAGATGTAATCCATGGCCGGGTCGGTATGTTGCCCGACCATACAGCATATATGGACAAATCACTCACTCACTCACGGCCTCTATCGAAACGGTAGGTCATGGCCGCCGCGCGCGACGAATAAGCTCTCCATACCATCCCTATCCTGCAATGCTAATGTTTTCCAATCATCCCCTTATAATCTACTTCCCTAAAATCATGAATAATATTATTCTCCCACCTCATTCTTGATAAACCAACTGGGCATATTCCTTCTGGCTTTCCTACAAGAAGCTTCCATGCACCTCTTATCATCCACCATTAGTGGTACCATGTCCTGTCCATCGCAATGTCCTATGAGACTTAACTGTTGGTATTATATCTTGGCTTCACCCCGTACATAAACATGTAGCCCTATAGCTCACTATTAATGAAGGTTACCTACCGTTCACCTAGTAATCTATGGATACATAAGGTAACTAAATTAGCTTGGTCTAGTAACTCCTAACAAAGGAGAGGCTATGGCTCAACATTGGGCTATACCATTATGGACAGATAGATATCATAAAGGTGGACAATTAATTTTAAATGAAATTATAACAAGCTGCAGCTTTACTATGAGGTAGAACCACAATTTGGAGGTGACGTGACTGCGATTTTGAGTTTTGGATGCAGAGAAGTTCGCTTTCCACTCTGTGTCACATTTATCCCTCAGCACAAACAAACCTCTTGTCATTTGCTTTTCCAAACTTACTCGAGAGGAATCGATTAAACTAATGGTTCGAGAAATCGACTAGAATTTGGTATCAACCACCAGTAATCCTTGTAAAGTCTGTTGAATTCCTTTTTTAGATTAAATTTCCCACAAGAGCTGCCCTAAGTTTGTTTACACCACTTTGCGATTTTTATCGGTTGACCAACGAAACGCAAAGAGATCGATGGCACCATTTCGCTATGGAAGAAGAAAGACATTAAAGGAAGTTTTTTCATTAAACCCAAGTTTTGTTTCATAAGATTATTATTATCGACCACTGCTATAGAGTAGGAGTAAGGTCATTGCCTCTCATGCAGTGGGCTCAGGTTCCTTTCTCAGTCGGGTTGAATTTTCTGATTGAGTTTTTCAAGGATTTCCTCAAGTATAAAGGAAATTACCTGCTAAATAGGTTAACAACTTCCCTCATAATTATCGATAATATTCATAAGCAATTGAGTTCAGGTAACAGAGCATCCAGTTCAAATAACTGAACCAAGCCATAGTCCATCAATGACTACCAGTTAGCATCGGGTCTGAACAGTGATTGCTTAAACCTTTTTCGACTCGCTAACCCCTTCCACGACGATCTGAGTTGGGTGAACCACTGACTTTTAAATATACATACAGCAGACATGCATTGCTTTTAATTCTAAGCAAAAGGTTTGATAATCTTAAATTAACTTAACCCTTTACGGTTAAAAACCTACTGAGGGATTCGCGGTAAATATTGTTCAAATTATGTGATAAATTTCCGATCTTACACATATGTAACAAGGAATATTATAGGGTTAATTTAATTTTAAAATTAATAATAATAATACTATTAATAATAATAATAATAATAATAATAATAATAATAATAATAACAAATATATATATATATATTTTTTTTTTTTTCAAATGCCCAAGGTATGTCTTTCGACATTCCTGGTTTCTCTCCTGGCATGGCGTACTTGTAACCCACTTCTGAGGTTGGGGCGCCTGGAAGGCGGGGTTACGTTGCTCCGATGATATGATGGGTGATGATGATGATAATGGTGCGCCAGGAGAATCCCTAATCCTAAGCTTAGCCTAAGATGAATATGAATGATGATGATTGCGATGGCCATATGATTTCGGGGACCGTTTGGGCCTTAAAGTTTTCCTGACATTTGTCTTACAGGTGAGGAAAAACCCCGATAAAAACCTCACCCAGAAAAACTGTTATTAATACTATTATTATATTGTCCACCGTTGTGGTCTCGAGGTAGTATGCTGCCTTGTCACACAGCGGGCCCGTAAAAGGAAATCTATTACGGCGGTTGCCCATGGTCTGGAATTTAGTTTTAGTGTAGGATAAGGACTCTCCAGACACTTCATTATCATTTATCACCCATCACATGATCGGGGTGCCCCAACCTAAGAAATGGATTACAATTCCCCCAGTGCCAGGGAAGAAAGCCAATAATGTCATAAAAGTCAACCTGGTGGCATTGGACAAAAAACTAAATATTCATCTATAAAGTTTCCAAGTGTAATAATATCTTTATTCCGCTCGCCACAAACATAATCTATGATTCAAAATATTATTTTTCTTTCTAAGTCCTTGTTTCCCTCAACGAGAATTAGGCGCTCTCCCCCTACAGGGAAGAAATTGAACCATGCTAATTTAGTTACACTTGTTTTCGTATCGATGTCATTGGAGTGGCCCGTGGTCAGCGTTCCGCCTCATACTGACATCTAGAAAACCAAGGTAGTATTAGGACTGAAAAATTATGTAAATTTTACTTCGAGGCCTTTTTATTCAGGCTTAAGGATCTTTTACGAGCCTGAAAATCTTCAGACTTGGGACCCACGGCATAAAATCCCTCCCGGAGGACTCGCTGCTTGGATTTTTCCATCTTAAATAAATCCATCGACCCCGGTCGGGTTTAAACCCGCGACCCTGGGACCAGACTCAAGGAGTATAACCACAAGTCCACCGCGGCCAACTCTATAAATATTGTAAATTTAAATATATAATTTAAAGCCTACCAATCGATTTTTAAAACCCATATTAAGGTATATTTATTTTTATTTATTTCGGTTTGTGGATCTTCACCTGAATATATATATCTCATCCTATTCTTATATGCTTTTTTAACAAGAGATTTCTAACAAACTTTCGCATTTCTATTTTTTCTGTAATTCTCGTTAATAATTATGTACATTCACAATTATAACATAGTATCATAATCGTTGGATACAGCAACTTATATAATTAATTGAAGTTTGGAATGGTTTCGTATTTAAGTTAATTCACTCAAGTATATAACGATGATGCAGTAATATAATAAATCCTTGTAAATTAATTCAAGCGTAACATAAATTTCTCAAACTTTGTTACAGTATTGTAACTCAAGAGTCGAATCAAGTGATCTGGAATGTAGTTCATGAGATTTCAGCATACTAATTTGATTCATAAATGAATTACTGCTTATACTTGAAGGCAAAGGAATTCTATGAAATGGAATTGACAAACTTCTGTAGAATATTCATCAAATCTGATGTGAATATCTTTATTTCTTAACAAACAAACACATATGTAACATAATACAGATGATAATAATAATAATAATAATAATAATAATAATAATAATAATCTTCTTCTTCCTTCCTTCCAAGTATTAGGCCAAGGCCTGTTACGATCCTATAGAAAATTTTCCCTCCAGCGTTTCATAGGACGGGCCAGTGATCTTCGTCCTCTTGGTATATAATTATAAACAGCTTTAGATATCCGATTTGAACTCATTCTTTCAAGATGGTGTTTCCAATTTAGTTGGTACTGTTTAATATATTCCAAAATTGGCGTAGTCTTCAATTCTTTTAAGATATCGGTGTTCCTTTTCCGATCCCATCTGGTGTAACCCGCTGTTCTGCGCATGAATCTCATTTCACAAGCCGTTATTCTGCTTTCATGTTGTTGTTTTAGTGTCCATGCTTCACTACCATAGGTCAACACTGGTCTAGCCAAAGTGTTATATAAACGTAATCTGGTGTTTTTTTGTACAAGGGATGGTTTCATAACTTGATTAATAATTCCTAAACTTTTATTATAACTAGTAACTTTTTCAGGGATATCCTTTTCATCCCAGATAGAGAGATAATATCCAAGATCATCTAATTGATCATCTTTATAGTTAATCCCTTGTACATTCCATGTGCTAAAAAGCAAAATATTTTTTTTCTTCCAAGAGTTGTCCTTTTTCATGCTTTGGTCGCATTAGTTTGATCCTTCCGGGAAATTCTCGTATAAGACTTGAAAGCATAATAATAGTCCCTTCGATTGGTTGACGGCCAAAGGAAGGCAAGACCAGTGATGGGGCTGCCATCTTATAGCCTCTGGTCAGGCTTTTCTGGAGAAGAAAAGAAAATAAAGGAAAGAAGAAATGGAAGAAAGGAAAGACTCCCTAGCCCTCGGATGCCCTAATAGCGTCGGGGTCGAAAAAAACAAGAGTTAACCAAGAGAGGTTAGATAGTAAAGTTAAAAGAGTGCAAAACACAAGTAAGTGGAAGAAATAATAATAATAATAATAATAATAATAATAATAATAATAATAATAATAATAATAATAATAATAATAATAATAATAATAATAATATTGGAGAAACAATTTTACAAAACGTACGTATCAGTGTATTGAAAATAAAAAAAAAACAATTAAGGCGTCAACTTTAAATAGTATATTACGATGTGAGATTGGGAAGTGGTTTTTAGAGAATCGAGGAAAATGTTTAAAAACCGAGCGATAGCGAGGTATTTAAATTCCAAGATTCTGTAAAACACTACACAAACGTGCATTGTACATTTTTTTTGCGCAATGGTGTTTTCAAAATAATACATAAATGTAAAATAACAACATCTTTGTTGGAAATAATTTAGTTCATTATAAACAACTGACTAACGTTAACAGTGTAGTGTGGACAATGTTTATTATTTGAAACTACAGCAGGCCACAGACCAATTAGTGATAAAATGGCGGCAAGTACGTATTTATTGTTTTATATTGTTTAAAATAAAGTTCAGTTGATTTAAAATGCAGTGATTTGTTTGGTATAATGTATATTTACACTACCTTTTGAAAATATTTTTGTATATACATTGTATGTAATATACATAGAGAACAGTGGTTTTACTTCCCACACGTGGTTTGTAATATGTAATATTACAGTATAGTTATTTAGGTTGGTAACCCCGAAATGTAGGAAGTTGAACTTTCAATCATGGTCGCCGTTGCTGTAAATACGACAAAACGCAAAAAAATATATCATCATCATCCTGCCAGGTATTAGTCCTAGAAGAACTGTTACGGCCTGAGAAAGCGGTTTTCGTGCCATCTTTTCATAGGTCGAGCAAGTGACCGTTTCCCATTTGGACAGTAGTTCATTATTGCTTTAGGGATCCTGAATCTAGCCATTCTTGAGACATGTTCCTTCCAGTTTAGCTGATATCGGGAGATGTAGTCCAGTATTGGTGACACATTAAGTTCTTGAAGGATTTTACATTTTTCTTTCGATCCCATATGGTGTAGCCAGCTGTTCGGCGCATAAATTTCATCTCACAAGCTGTTAGACTGATTTCATCTCTCGTCCTTATAGTCCACGCTTCACTCCCATAACATAGGACTGGTCGAGCCATTATTTGATAAAGCCGAGTACGAGTTTATTTATTTATTTTTTGCACTAATGAAGGTTTTAAAACTCTATTAATGATTCCCATTGATATATATATATATATATATATATATATATTTAAAAATCTAACTCATTTTCTTTATCATACTCTGAAGTTCTTGGCCGCTCGGACATAACTCTCTATACATCCCCATACTGAGATAAAGTTTTCCAATCATTCCCTATATAATTCATCTCCTTCAATAATAATAGATTATGTTTTCCCCCCTCATTTTTAGCGTACCTAATGGGCGCGTTTCCTCTGGTTTTCTTACAAGAAATTTCACGGTCCAGTTGCATTCCCCATTCGTGACATTTGTCCTGCCCATCGCAGTCCATGGGACTTATCTGCTCTCATTTAATCTGGTTTACCATAATGGCCATGTAGCTCACTGTTATGTAGTCTTGTCTATTCACCATCTATTAGTCTCTCTTTGATTCAAATTATCCTAAGAACTTTATCCTGAAATGCTCGAATTTCTTTTCTCTTCCCTTAAAGTTAAGTATATGTTTCGTATCCATATAATAAATTGAATAAAAGTTGTACATATTTTTATTTTAACGATAATTGAAAAGAGTTAGGATGACAATTGTCCTTATAATGCATAACAACATACATTTCTAGAATTGATCCAATATTTAATACCTTATATCTCTTTCCTGTTTGCAAATATTGTTCCTAAGTATTTGAATTCAGCCACTTCTTCAAAATGTCTCTTATTTGTGATTAACTGTTAATTTCCATTAAAGAATACATTTCTAGTGTGACCAAATATTTAGTTTTATTCATGATTAACTCCCAGATCCAATGTCTCAGTTTTATTTCATATAGTGTGCGTGTTGGGTCTTCATTACCTCATCGCTATCGCCTAATAATACATCATCAGCATATACCCACAGCTTATTAATATCATTGAGCTCTATCGCCTACTTTATCCTCTAGACAAAGATTTTATTGCATGTTCTAGAATAAAAGTGAATAGTACAGGCGATAGCACATCTCCTTGCTTTAACCCAATGTCAATTTAAAATCATCTGAAAACTGCTTCGCTATCCGCACCTAATATTTATGCCATTTAACACGTTAATTGGAAATGTATCTATAGTAAAACATCAATTGGTTCGATTTATTTAGTATTATTAATGAAACGAAAAAACGAACGAGTAGTAATTATTTAAATGTGTGTCGAATTACACAATAAACCTAATAATAACATTCATGCGTGATTTTGTTTTCAGTGCCATCTGCCACATTTAAATAATTGGCATTAGATATTAGTGTTTTATCAATTAAAGGATTAAACACCTCCGAATAAGGTCTAGCCAATGTTTTAGGAATTCCGAAGACCAGCAGGATTACCAAATTCAATCGTATGCCTTTTTGCATGTCATTAACAAGAAAGAGAGGAAGAGTAGCGCCTTTCTCCGTATCACAGTGTAGTCACATTCTACAAGCCAATAACGAATTTTGGTTAATGTAGTTTGGCTACACAAATACATAAACAATAATACAAAATACGGTAACCAGCCCTAGCAGACTTCTGTATGGAGAAAGTGGAATTATTTGACCGTTTCTGTTCGCGGGATTCAGTCTGTTAAAGAATGTGTTTTTGAATTCTTCAAACCGTTGTGCCGTTAACGGTTTGACTCTAAAATAATTAATAATAATAATAATAATAATAATAATAATAAAAGTTCTTAGGATAATGTTTGGACCACAGAGAGATGAAAAGACAGGTGAATGGAGAAGACTACACATCAGTGAACTACATGATCTTTATAGGAAGTCAGATATAATAAGAACAGTTAAGTTTCACTGTTAGTTTATGCTGATGATGTAGCACTACTGGCCGATAGCGAGGAGATACTAAAGACCAACACGCACACACTATTGAGTAACACTAAGAAATTAGGACTGGAAGTAAATATCAGTAAAACTAAATATATGGTCACACGTAGAAATTCAGTATATAATGGAAATGGACAGCTAATGACAAATGAGGGAAATTTGAGGAAGTGGCTGAATTCAAATACCTAGGAACAATAATCACAAATAGGAATGAGATGCAAAAAGAAATTAAACATAGGCTCAATTCTGGAAATGCGTGCTATTATGCATTGCAGAGACTTTTGATGTCCCAACTCCTTTCAAAAAACATTAAGCTGAACATATATAAAACTATTATTCTACCAGTTATATTATATGGGTGCGAAACATGGACTCTTACTTTAAGGGAGGAAAGGAGATTACGAGTATTTGAGAATAAAGTTCTTAGGAAAATTTTTGGACCAAAGAAAGATGAACAGACAGGTGAATGGAGAAGACTACATAACAATGAACTACATGGTCTTTATAGGAAGCCAGATATAATAAGAACAGTTAAGTCTCGTAGACTGCGATAGGCAGGACATGTTGCGCGTATGGGGAATGAATTCGTGCATGGAAACTTCTTGTAGGAAAGCCAGAGGGAAAACGCCCAGTTGGTAGACCAAGAATGAGGTGGGAAAACAACATTAACTATGATTTGAGGGAAGTAGATTATACAGGGAATGATTGGAAAGCATTAGCTCAGGATAGGGATGTATGGAGAGCTTATGTCCGCGCGGCCATGAACCTTCGGGTTCGATACTGCCAGTGAGTAAGTAAGTAAGTAAGTAAGACTGCGATGGACAGGACATGTGGTACGAATAGGGAGTGAAAGACCTGCATAGAAGCTTTTTGTTGGAAAATCAGAGGGAAAACTCCGAATTGGTAAACCAAGAGTGAGGTGGGAGAACAACATTGACCTTGATTTGAGGGAGGTGGATTATACGGGGAATGATTGGAAACACTAGCTCAGGATAGGGATGTATGGAGAGTTTATGTGTGCGCGGCCATGAACCTATGGGTTCGATAGTGCCAGTGAGTTAGTTAGTTAATAATAATGGCAACAATAATAATACATATTTACATTACTTAAACTTCAAGTTAAAGGACTAGAAAATTGTAAGACAACCAGCTCTATTAGGCTTGACATTGTTAGTCTATGTCTCTAAAATATTTTAAACTTAATAATAAATTATTTCATAAATTATAAATAACGTAACTGTTAACACCATGTTTCCATATTCTTTAACATGTCTGTTGTCGAACTGGGGTGTAATACATACTAGTACTAAAATGGGATATGTGACATAAGGAATGGTCACAAATTAAACAATATGGCTTTTCATTATGCAAAACAAACAAAAATATGTTTTCCTACTCTTGATGAACAAACCGTGGAGCCTTTGTGATGGTCTGCCACATACTACTACGGCATCGTTTTGAGAAAAATAATTATTCCTTCTGCTGAACTCTAGTGGGATGAATGAAACAGCTGACAAGTGGTGGTGGCACAATTTAGCCAGTAAATGATACACATGATATAGTAGATTTACTTTGCCGTGATAACCCCATTTCTTCTCTAAAATCTCTCTTATAATAAAATCTGATCTATTGTAAACCTACTGTTTCTAAATGCACATTGTCACCTATTAGGTTAATATAGGGACAACATCTGGATAGTAATATATTTGTGATAATTTTGTACGAAGGTGAAAGTAATGACATGGCCATATACTTGTTAAAATCAGTTTTCTCTACTCTCTTACAGTTTATTATTATAATCGGTTATTTCCGTTCAATTGGATGATCCCCTTTTTCTCAATTCACACTAAGCAACCGATGTATGTATCTTGTCCATCAATTTCTCCCCTGATTTTATCATTAAAAATGTCTACATCCATTTATTAGAAAATATACCAATAGCGATGGCTTCTGCCCCCGCATCATTGTATTCGGGGATAAATCTTAGGACTGTTAATGCCTTACACTTAGACTGAAAAACAAAAGAAAAATGAAGGACTCTAAAGAAATTTCGTCAATGGTAAGCCTATACAATACATTTATGTCATAAAATCTGTCCAGTCGCTTGAATAGGCGTAGATTGATAGTGTTTCCAGGGAAATTAACTAATATAGGTGTTACTATTTTAATCACCAATCGGAGATATTTCTATAGTGTCGCAGCAATCTATTTCATTGCATGAGTACTCCCACGTTCCTCATCATCCCCGGCAAAATTTTATTAACAGAACGCCATTCTTTGTAATTTACTCAAAATGGATGTCTATGTAGGAGTAGAGTTTTTAGTTCTTAAAACATTTTGTGCTCTTTATACATTTAAAGAGACCGCCCCTGAAATAATACCGCATGCTCATACAAATACAATAATTGCATATGCCACTAAAAATGTTAAACAATCTTGTTCAAAGAGATTTTGGATTCTCGATAATATCATTTTAATTTAATACATACACATTGAAATGAAGACTCCCAACTGTTCTAGTTAACTTTCAGAACTGTTAATTTGTACCAAAAATTACAACAGAACACGGATTAATTTCGGAAAATCACTTTCGTAAAGTTAATTTGATTAACAAAAGACTAGAAACACGAGATACAAACTCTGAACCTTTGGCAAATCTAACTTCACTTCTCCTTTGAAGTCTTGGAGATACACAGAGAAGATACGCCTTAAAGATAGGCAAACCGCATGCACGCAATCAGGCTTACCATCCTTTGCAAGTTAAAAGGAATCCCTGCAAAACCACACACAAGTCCCTGCCAACTCGCGGATTAGAAAGGCAAAAGGCTAGGCTTCTCTAAACATAATGTTTCATTGTGCTAGCAAAATCAACAGACTCAGCTCCTGCAGCGATATCATTGATAAACACGTCTCTTTCACCAACTTAAAATTATCACATTTTCAAACTGGAAATCCTCAAGGCAAAACAGGATAAGAAATTAAACTATGTAAATGACATACAGAGTAATACGAATTGGTACAGGGCTAGAAGTTCATTTGCAGTTGTGGCAACATGGAACATAGTAGACATTTACATAATAATACATATTATTCCTGTTTTTATTTATTTCTTTTACTTGAAACCAGATAGAAAATAAATACGGGTGAGAACATCTGGCAAAACATCTTCAACATTACGATGAAAATGAAGAGAAGACATTTTTATAGAAACTCCGATCTAAATATCTAATAAATTATGATGATATTACTGATATATTATTGACACGACAGCTCCGGAGAGTCATAGCCCACTGAAATTATTATCACTAGCTTAGGGAGTAAGTAATTAGTATAATGGAGTTTCTTAACCTTAATTTCAATTTTCTGAACTGGATACTACTACTCCTCATGTTATGCAGTTACTCGTCATAGCGATGCTGATTAGATAATCTTAGACTGAAAGAAAAATTGCTATATTATATCTGGCAATCGAAACTGGGATCCCAATCAGTTAAACTACAAAATATTAATATTAATAATAATAGTGGATAATAATAAAATATTTAAAAAAATAATAATTTATTGATAGTCAACTTCTCCATCTATCAAAGATGCATATAAGATAGATAAATCTGAATGAGTTGGCTCAGCCGTAGTGTTTGATACTCGTAATACTCGTATTCGGAAGGTTCCGGATTCAAACCCCGAAAAAGACCAAACCGTAGTTCTTTTGTTTCTTTACCTCCGTCTTCAAGACAATATATATGGGTTGGAATTTCAATTACTAGTGATAATTTAATTTCTTCATAGTTATAATTTAATAATATCATAAAAAACAAACCAGTGAACTTTCGCAACGATACATGCCTGTATACAATACATATATGCACAAATTACTCGATAGAATCATCATACAAATATTATGATTTAAAGTGTTAATGCATCTATAAATAAGCATTAAGCAAAAATAAATTCCCTTAATAAATAGAAGAAACTCATGTTGGTGTATTGATGTTTTTACATACGGATTTGGGAATGTACTGTATGCATGAATATGTACAGGGTGGACCGCTCGAATGGACCTAATTTCAATTGCTTGTTACTGGCAAACGGTTGAAGATAGAAACTTAAAACAACGTTCATAGTACAGAAAAACTCACCAAGTTTCGAATCCTGTCGGTAGATGGCACAAAGATACGTTTCTCGTTCTTAGATTTAATTGTTTGTGAAAATGGCGACTCCGCAGATGAAAGCGCAAGCTGTTTTGTGGTATGCGGAGTTTAAATCAATCATTAGAGTTCAAAGGGAGTTCCGGCGTGTGTTTAACCGTGATGCTCCAACTGCTAGAAGCATAAAGAAGTGGCGTGATACATTATTAGCTACAGGATCTGTGTTGAAGAAGCATGGTGGTGGTCGCAGAGCATCCGATGAAATGGTAGCAAATGTTCAAGCCGCATTTGAGCGAAGCCCCCGGAAGTCATTAAGAAGAGCTTCGCGGGAACTTCAAATACCAAAATCGACATTACAACGGATTGTCCACAAACGCCTCAAACTGCACGCATATAAAGTGCAGTTAGTGCAACGTCTGGAGCCGAATGACATGCCGAAACGAGTGGAATTCGCCAATACGATGCTGGACCGTCTCGGCGCTGATCCTGACTTCATGACCAAGATTTTCTTCTCGGACGAAGCCACTTTCCATTTGTCAGGCAAGGTAAACCGGCATAATGTGCGGATCTGGGGATCGGAGAATCCTCACGCTATTCAAGAGCATGTTCGTGATAGTCGACGAAGATGAATGTTTGGTGCAGTTTGTCACATAATAAGGTCATTGGACCGTTTTTCTTCGCCGAGAAAACTGTTCGTGGTACCACATATCTTGACATGCTGGAGCAGTTCTTCTTTCCACAAATTGAACAACTGCAGCCTAACATCGTTTTCCAGCAAGATGGTGCTCCTCCCCACTGGTCCAATGAAGTTCGTACGACTTTGGACAACATTTTCCCTGGCCGTTGGATTGGTAGGGGAGGACCAATCGCGTGGCCCCCGAGATCTCCCGATTTAACACCACTGGATTTCTTTCTCTGGGGCTATGTCAAAGATAAAGTTTACACCACCCCAGTCAAAGACCTTCGTGATCTTCGTGAGCGCATCATAGAGGCTATTGAGAACATTCCAGAAGACATACTCCAACGTACTTGGCAAGAAATTGTTCATCGCTTTGATATCGTCACAGTGACTGCTGGGGCTCATATAGAGATGTGGTGATCTGGATATCAACACTTGGTGAGTTTTTCTGTAATATGAACGTTGTTTTAAGTTTCTATCTTCAACCGTTTGCCAGTAACAAGCAATTGAAATTAGGTCCATTCGAGCGGTCCACCCTCATCATCATCATCATAGTACATTCACGAATTTAGGCCATTTGTTGACCTGTTTCGGCCTCAAGAGAAACACCATCCAAAAGTCTTTTGAGTGGACATCCTGGTCTTCTTCTTCCTGCAGGTTGATATCTTAACATTTGTTTGGGTATTATGTGATCTTCCATTCGATGAACATGTTGCATCCATCTTGACTTATAATCAGAAATTTTGTTTTCTAAAGATTCCATGTGTAATTCTTCTAAGATGTCTTCATTTTTTTGTGATCTAGTAGTGTGGAATCCTGCAGTCCTCCGAAGATATCTCATTTCAGCAGATCTAAGTATCTGTATATCCTTCTGTTTCAACGTCCATACTTCGCTACCATACAAAAGAGTTGGAAGAGCCAGTGTTTTATACACTTTTAATCTTGAATGCTTTTGGACTAACTGTGGCTTGAAGATAGAATTTATTAACCCTAAAACTCTTAAAAATTTAGATATTTTTGCATTTACATCATTGTCTTCTTCATATGAGATATTGCATCCTAGATATGTAAAATTATTCACCTGCTCCAAAATTTTATTGTCCAGTACTATTTTACTTCTGACAGGATCTATACCTTGAAATGCCATAATTTTTGTTTTTTCTGTAGATATCTTCAAACCATATTCTTCTGTAATTTTGTTAAGTTCATTTCTGTAGATTATCTTCGGAATTTGCTATTATTATTTGGTCATCTGCAAACAGTATAGTGTTTAATTTTCTATTTTCTGATATTCGTATTCCAAATTTATATTTTTTGTTCCAGTAACATATTACTTCATTGATATAAATTGCAAAGAGTGTTGGGGATAGGGGGCAGCCTTGTCTCACACCACGATTTAAAATTCCTTCTTCAGAAAATCTGTTATTTAATTTAATATTTATGGTGTTTTCTTTGTAAATATTTTGTATGTTCTGCCGAAGTAAATTTGGTATATTTCTGTCTTCCAATATATTTAAGATATATTTGGATGGGGAATTAAACAGTGATATAGAAACTTCTTGTAGGAAAATCAAAAGAAAAGCGCCCAGTGGAACGTTCATAAATGTGGTGAGACAATGACATTAAATATTAACACTACTCGAAGGAGATGAAATATACAGAAAAACGATTAGAAAACATTATCTCAGAATTAAGAGTGTAGCGCGGCCACGGATCTCCGAGTTTGATAGTACAAGAGAGCTGGATATTTTGTTTCAAATATACAGAGTGTATCAAAATTGATAGAGGAAACTTTAACGGTTGAAAGTATACTATAATAGAAGCAAAAAAAGTTCTAGCAAACATGGGTATGCAAACAAGCCATGTGAGAGATATTTGCAAAAGTGTGATTACAAGCCGCCACTGACTTCATTATGAAACATCGTCCTAATTAGTAGAAATTAATTTGAGAAGTAGATTTTTCGTTTAACTGACATTCTATGTTTCAAAATTCACGCATATTAACCTAAAAAGGAACACAATTATTACTTTACATGTTATACAGTGACACTGGACACTCGTATCTGTTAAAGGAGGTGTTCAAAGTGTCATCATTGCATCTGGTTGCAGTTTTTTAAACCAACGCCACCAGATTAGTCGTTTATGACACTTCTGGTTTCATCCCCTGGCATTGGAGGTATTGTAATTAATTTCTTAAGTTGGGGCACCTGGAAATTTAGTTACGATACCGCGTTGATATTATAGGTGATTAATTATAATGAAGCACCAGGTGAGTCCTTAAACATTTACTTAACCTATATCCAGGCTATGAGAGACCACAGAAATAATTCCGTTAAAAAATTCCTATGGTATGACCGGGAATCGAACCCGGGGACCTCATGAACTGTAATCAGAAATGCTGATCACTAGCTCATGAGGCTGATAGATTAATATACAAGTCCCCGTTTCATATAACGCACAGCAACTATGTCAAGATAGGACGGCGAATTCCCGAAATCATATAATAAACATGTAGTCCACCGCTGTGGTCTCGAGGTAGCGCGCTGCTTTGTCACGCAGCGGGCCCGGGTTCGATCCCCGGTCAGGACAGTTTTTCTGGGTACAGTTTTTATCGGGGTTTTTCCTCACCTGTAAGACAAATGTCCCCGAAATCATATGGCCATCGCAATCATCATCATTCATATTCTTCTTAGATTAAGTTTAGGATTAGGGGCTCTCCTGGCGCACCACTATCATCATCATCACCCATCATATCATCGGGGCAACGTAACCCCGCCTTCCAGGCGCCCCAACTTCAGAAGTGGGTTACAAGCACGCCATGCCAGGAGAGAACACAAGGAATGTCGAAAGGCAACCTGGGGCATTTGCAAAAAAAATAATAAACATGGATTGTGATTGGTCAAGAATAAGGTGAGCCCCTACACGTGCATGATCACCCACGAGCTGACAAACCCTTTCTATGATTTCACGGGTGTAGAACGATTTAGAATGAACCAGAAATTGTTATAAAATCTAGGGAAAGTTAAGTAACTTGCTGCAAAGTAAATTGTTACGAGAGAGAGAAATGTTTTTGTATAAATCAGCGGAACCGGAAATGACGAGGGACAAATGAGTTGTGTGTGGCGCCTGTGTGACGTCATAAGGCGCCGTTCGGGCGTCTGCAGAAGATGAGATGAGAACAGCTGCAGTCGATTCATTTCATCTCGGGATACAGTTAATTCTGTTTCATTATCATCATCTGTTACCACTAGCCCTCGGGGATATCTAAGATAAATTGCGGATTGCGATTTTCTCAGCTTATCCATCACATTCAAGGGAATTTAATATACTTTTATTTAGGACTACATAAATTTGAACTCTAATAATGACTACGTAGAAGCTTTGGCTGATGAAAAAAGAAAGATGGAGAATGGACTTTAATTACTGGGCAATGAAAATTTAATTTAATTTAGTTTAATTATGTACATTAAAACATTATTTAATTATATTGCAAGGTCAATTTATTTCGAACACTCACATCCACTGATCTTGATTTTTACAGTTTTCCTTTCAATTGATAAAATATCCAATTTTTTATTGAAATTATAACTTTTATACCAGAAAAGAATATAAATTGATTATTTTATTAAAACAATTTAAAATAGAAAATCTATTAATATTCGACTACATATATGTATAATGGTGAAACAACAGAATGTAGAGCCTTAACCTCTCCTATGTAAAGAGTTACTAGACTAAGTCAATTTAATTTGGTTTATTTCCCTATAAATATCATGAATAGTAAGCGGTCAAAATACCGATCCATTTAGACATCTAGTAGGCAACTAAGGTATTACTAAGATGATGACGGTAGGTAAAGTTTGCTCTTATTCAGGCTTAAGGTTCTTTTAGGAACCTGAAAATCTTTAGAACTCGGGACCCATAGCTCAAATACCCTCCTGGAGGACTTCCTTATTGGATATTTTTCAATCCTAAAAATCCAATGACCCCGGCCGGGTTTGAACCCGCGATCCTCGGGACCGGAGGCATGGAACATAACCACTAGTCCACTGCGACAGTCACAAAGGAAAACAGATTGTCAGAGTTATTACGTAGACTATAGAAATAAAGTTCAAGCTACGATTGCAGTGTCACAATATTTTTTTTCGCAACTACAAATCCACAGCAATGTTTATAGAACCATGATGGGAGATCAGATCTTCGTTTTTAAATTAACAGAAATTGACTTTCAGATTTCTTAAAAAAACATAGAAACAATCAGATACCGCATTCATGTTTTCGACTCAGCAATTGCTTGACATTGTGTCAAAAAGATTGAGATGTGCTGGTCAAATTGCTTAAATGAGTGACAGCAGAAATATTTTCTAATTTCTACTGCGAAATCCGTCGGTAAATTAATATTGTCATTCAGACAAAGACTGCAACGAGTTCGTAATGCTTGTGCACGTTATAAATATACAACCTACGTAAATCAGACCACATAACTCCAGTATTTGAAATGTTGTATTGGCTCCGATTGGAAGACAGGAGAAGTATACATTGCCTCTGCTTCTTATTCAACACTTTGTCCACCTCATCACCCTTTTATATTTCTACTCGCTTTCATTCGCTATCCTCCCACCATAACTTGAACACACGATCGAGAGAAAATTTAACTCTAGCTGTTCCTCTATAACGAAATCTCACTATTCCTCATCCTTCCTTGTTTTAGCCACCCGACTCTTCATTTTCCTCCCCTCATATATCAAGGACTGCCCGACTGAAACAGTTTAAAAATAAACTCTCTTTTCATATTTCCTTAGACAATGTAATATATAAACGTGTTCCATTCATACTTTTATTATTCCTTTATAGTTCAAACTTTTTTCACTAAGCCATTTATCTAATCTAACTATAGTTTATTATTTTTGTTATTATAATTATAATTATTATTACTATTTTTCTTTCTTACCCTTCTCAACTTTATATTGTGTAGTCTATAATTACCTATTATGTATCATTTATCATAATGTATAATTTAACCCTAGTGAAGTGGAAGAGAAGACCGTATGGTCTTAACTCCATCAGGTAAAATAAACAAATAAATAAATAAAATGAAACAATAAACATTATAGAAATGGATGACAGGGATATGAATTTGATTCAGTTGGCTCATGATAGGAATAAATGAGGGGCTTATTGAATTCGGCAATGAATTTGAGAGTTCCATAACCCATTATTGGTTAGTCTCTTTATTATTAGAGAATGAATCGATTCTTCCTGACATCAAAATACTATAATGTTCCAAGAAATGTTTTACTTCCTTAGAATGGAATTGATTTTTCCCCATAGAAATTCTTTTTGTCTTCTTCTTCTTCTTCGTCTTCTTTTGCTTCATGAAATTAGGCCTTTTGACCTGTTTTCACATCAAGTGGGATTTAAATTCTTTTTGTAAACGTTATTATTTGGTTCACATTGCTTGAACATCCCACGCCTATCTAATATTGAATTTCGTAGGGTAATGTTACATTTAAATCATTCTTACGGATTAAAGATTTATAATGGTTCAATTTAAAAGTGTCTTCAATTTCCACCTGAAATCCCTTAATTTTAAATTTCATCCCCTGATGTATAACAATGCTTGATCTATAGGAATTAATGATTCTAGTCAAACCTTATCTTGCTTTAAGTTAACCTAACTAGAGAGTAAAACTTCGACTTCAAGCGGGATTTGAACTAAAGATCTCTAACTTTAAGCGCTGGCATATTACTGTTGAAAATTACTTAACCACAAACTCTTGCGCCAAGCCGATATTTTTTGTATTTAAATCCAAATTACACACTAAATAATGCAATTGAATTCACAAGCTTTATTTTTTGTTGATGCAGTTCAACTGTTTCAATCCTTTACAATGGCGTTTCGTTGTTAACTCAACTAATTATGAAATGTATATTGAAATTAATACCAACCCATAAGACACAAAGCAAGTTTTTTTTAAAACTTTGGTAATGTTAATTTAGGGTCCTGCGCCGTTGCCGGGTGGTTAAGGCAACATGCTTTGGCACAGAGCTACGGGACTTGCGCTGGTTCGAATTCATATGGGGAAAGAAATTTTCTCATGGAATTTCGGTCAGTATGGGACCGATGCCCACCACATCGTGAGGCAGTTGGGTAGCTACAATAGGTAGCGGCTCTATGATGAGAAAACCAGTTGTAATGGCTGGGGGACCCGATATGCTGACCACATGTCACCCCTAAACTGCTGGATGATCGTCTATCTCTGTGATTAATACATATAGATGTGAGGCTGGCAGGCCAAGAGCCTTCTACGCCTATCACGCGTTGGAGTTTTTTTCCTTGTTAATCCAGGATTTAGTTTTAAATTTTGAATATCTTAACATAATATTGAAATTAATGTACTTAGACTTGCTATTCGCAGGCAGTAGTTAATATAAAGAAAGATAAAAACTTCTGCCTAAACCGGGTTTTGAACCCAGATCTCCAGTTTTACGCAGTGGCTCACTAAACCACTGCACTACTTAACGAATCCAGGACGAGAGACAAAATACTTCTCAACATGAAATTCTCGTATACCCATATTAGTGAACTTCTATTCACATTACAACAGGGTTGCTTCAATTAAGGAGACATTAAAATGGGAATTTACTGAGTGCCATATGAACTAATTAGAAACTTTATATTGAAATAAATTTATTCAGGCTTGCTGTTGGTATGCAGTAGTTAATACTCCGTATAACTACAGACATTCTCTCTAATTACGTTTTTAATTAATTTATACAAATTCCCATCATAATATCTTCTTAATAGAAGCGAACCTGTTAAAATGTGAACAGTCCCACTAATGGGGATACGCGGGAATTTCAAGTAGAGAACGATTTCTCACTCCTCTTTCATTGCCTAAGTAGCACAATGGTTTAGTGCGTCAGCGCTGCAAAGCTGGAGATCTTGGGTTCAAATTTCGGTTTAGCAGAATTTTTATTTTTATTTATCTTAACGTGGCCTATACTTTAAGACAAGGATTATCAAATATAATGTTAAAAATAATAAAACTTAGGATCGAAGCTCTGGAGACCCATGATTGCTGTTACCGGATAGCAGAAGACATGTACTCAGTTGGTTCGTGTCAGTTAGTCCCTGAATATTAGTTTCAGCTTCCTTGGCCAATTTTCTCTACATCTCAAATTAAAAAATAGTCTTTAAGGTGATCCATGAGATCAAGCGAACCTTCTTAAATACAAAATAACTGAAATCTTAAGTTCCACACAAATGAAAATATTAAATGTATAACAACTACATTCAGCATTTTGTATATATCTATAAATATTCATTTAGAAAGCTTTGCTACTATTTTATTTTATATTATATAATTTTATTCCATGTTTTGTTAGTAATTGCTAATATTAGACCACATCACCAATATCGTCTTCGTATTCCATATTTTAATAATATTTATAAATTGTAATAAGTATGTAATTTTTGTATGATTTTATTAATCACTATGTGAATGGAAGAGAAGGCCTTATGGTCCTAACTCTGCCAGCTTAAATAACGCATTATTATCAATATTATTATTATTATTATTATTATTATTATTATTATTATTATTATTATTATTATTATTATTATTATTATTATTATTATTAATTTAGGAATTTTCCACAATACAGTGTTTCTCCTTCAACCCAAAGTGAATTGTCGCCAGAGGTTCCTGTCTAAAGCATCTTCTTCCCTCAAATCTCTAGCTTCCATACTTCTCTTCACTCCATCCATCATCGTTCTCATGGCCTACATCTTCCACCTCTTCCATTATCTTTCCAATTAAGGATCTTCTTTGGTATTCTCTCTTCTTCCATTCTTATGAGGTGTCCATAACATTTGAAACGTTTTTCTTCTATTTTTCCTAATATATTTTTTTCAACTTGCATAATTTCCCTTATTGTGTTGTTTCTGAACTTATTCCTTCTTAAAATTCTTGTCGATCGCCTCAAAAATCCATTTCTACTGCTAACAGCTTGTTGGCTTGATTTCTACTTACTATCTAGGTTTCGGATCCAAATAATAAAATGCTTTGTATTATTATTATAAATATTATTATCATTATAAATATTATTATTATTATTATTATTATTATTATTATTATTATTATTATTATTATTATACTGAAAGAAAACTTTCTATGATGTACCAGCAAATTGAGCACGAGATCCCTCGGGTGACATGAAAAAAGTAAAACGAAAAATCACCACCATGAAATTAAAAGTTTACAGAATTTAAGATATAATTTAATTTTTAAACTGTGTTTTAATTAAAGTAGCACAAGTTGTAGAGAACGTGGAGTATTTAGAGGTAGAAATGCCTCTAGGGTTGAAGTGATGGACTAAGTGTCAAATAAATCGGTTTTATAATGGAAACCAACAGCACGATGTGGTCAGAGCTGCTTCTGCAATGGAGCCAGTTACTCCTGATTTATATCAAGTTGCGAATTCCAGTCCTTCCTGTATCTGCCATTACTATCATAGAGCTTCCTGTAAACTAACTGAAATGCACACCACCCTGAAATCTGGTATGTAATAAACACGTAATAGATGTGGATTTCATTTCGGAATGTTAATTTATGAAACGATACCGTGTCTGCTTTAGTCTATGGGTGTGAAATATCGTCTCTTATATTAAGGGAGGAAATCATGCTAAAATCATTCTGAAATAGGTTACTAAGAGGAACATTCTGTCCCATAAGGAATGGGAATTGAGAATAGAGGAACATTCACAATTACTAACCACATAAATTAGTAGGGCATTCGATACGTAATGGCAACACTGTTGTAAACCAGCGATCCTAGTGGCGACCATTGTAATCTTGTAGTATGTTGTTGAGTAGTCTTTGTTGTATAAATCTGTAATATTGAAAGTCTCGAAATAGCAATACTTTGTGAATACATTCACTGTTTCTCACATTCAGTAAGTAATATCGCCCTAAAAAGATATTCAGTAGAATTGTTTAGAAAGTGGATTTGAGAAGTAGTCGAATATCCACCAAATTCACCAGACAGGAGCACTTGTGACTATAACTTATTCGCAAAGATCAAAGAACCTCTATGAGGCATTCGATTTCAATGAAGAGTTCATGTCCAAAAAGTTCTAGATCGATCAGATGAGAAAGATATTCAGAAATCGTGCTGCAGATGGAGTTTTCAGTCTTCCAAGGATTTGGCGACATATAGGTGACTTGGCAAGACACTATAAATTAAGTTCGTGATGTCAAAATCAACTCAAATAAATTGTCTGTGATGTTATATCAGTGTTGCCATTACTTATCGAATGCCCTAGGACAGCGGTTCCCAACCTCTTTCGACTCGCGAATCCCTTCCACAACGATTTGAATTTGGTGAACCACTGACTTTTAAGTATACATATATAGTAGACATACATACAATTTAATTCCAAGGAAATAATAATAATAATAATAATATTATTATTATTATTATTAATATTATTATTATTATTATTATGCCGCAGAAATGAAGGAAACAATAATAGGTCCAATCTTCAAACCCGCCATTACAGAAAAGTTTTGGTGAACTCCTTGAAATATTTTGCGAACCCCCGCGAACCACAGGTTGGGAAACGACACACTAGAATATAGTTTTCTTAATACTATCAAGATTAATAACAGTAAGTCCAGGAAATTATGATGAGGTTTTCAGGTAACTTGAATGGGTGACACATGAATTTATTTTAAAAGTTTTTTTTTTGGAGGGGGGCTTCTACAAAAAAAAAGACACTAGAATGGACCAGACGTAATAATATTCGAATGGATTTTAACGAATTGGATATCGTAGATAAGAATTAGATTCAGTTATCTGAGGGATAGGGACAATGGACAGTCTCATTGAATCAGGCATCCCAGCGAATGGTTCCATAAGCCATATAGTTACATGCTATCGTAATAAAATGGCTGGGAAATGTTTGTTGTATATTACTCTACGTTATTTCTCTATCATTAGAAAAATAGCAATGACTTTGGAATATAAAATCTAGTCAATATTGTGGTTACCATGTTCTGGCATTACAAAACTGAAGAAAAAAACTAAAAGCATATTTTGTCGGCTCATTGAGGCCCAGATTTAAATTGCTACGCTAATAACTTGAGTTCTTAAAGATTGTCTAAGTAAAACCAATGAAGACTTCATTTTTATACAGAATGAATCTACACAAGCAGTATGAGGAAACAGTTGTCTGCAAAGTAAAACAGATGAGTTATTAAGATCGTTAGTAAAAGTTCAAAGGAATATATATATATATATATATATTTGTAAGCCCATGTTTTCCCTTCACAGAGATTTAGGCGCTCTCCACTTACAGGGAAGAATTTGAACCATAATTTAGTTACACTTGTTTTCATATAGATGTCATTTTGAGTGGTCCGTGGTCAGCGTTCCGCCTCATACTGACATCTAGGAAACCAAGGTAGTACTAGAACGGGAAAATTCGGTAAATTTTGCTTAGAGGCCTATTCATTCGGGCTTAAGGATTTTTTACGAGCCTGAAAATCTTCAGACTCGGGATCCACGGCTTAAAGTCCCTCTCGGAGGACTTGCTCCTTGGATTTTTCCATCCTAAAAATCCATCGACACCGGCCGAGTTTGAACCCGCGACCCTCAGGACCAGAGGGAAAGAACATAACCACTAGTCCACCGCGGCCGACAGGAATATTTTTAAATTACATAATATATGTGAACTATATAATCTCAAAATATATTTAGAAAAAACTAAGGTAATGGCATTCCAAGGGAAAAATCAAATCAGATCCAAAATAGTAATAGGAAACAAAATCATAGAACAGGTGAACCATCTCAATTATCTAGGATGTGACATTTAATTTAATTATGATAATTATATAACTAATAAAATAGCAAAATTCCAGGGAATATGTGGTACGATAAAACGGTCACTAAATAACAAAACAATAAGAGAGACCCAATTGAAATTTTATAAAACACTGGCAGTACCGGTACTGCTGTATGGTTCAGAAGCCTGGATACATAAAAACAAGATCTAAGTAGGATAACGGCGGCAGAAATGAATTATTTGAGATCTGTTAAAGGGTGCACTAAGGAAGACAAAATCAAGAACACAGAAATAAGACAGGAACTTGAAATATTTGCAATAACTGATAAAATAGATACATATAGACAAAAATGGAAGCAACACATAGACAGAATGAATGAAGATAGATATCCAACACAAATAATAAAATACAAACCTAAAAGCACCCGAGATGTGGGCAGACCTAGAAAGAGATGGGCTGAAGTCGGAACGGGTCAACAGACCTAATCCATGAATGCAGATGATGATGAAGTAAAAGTATAGGCCTATTACCGCTAAGGCTATATAAAAGTTAAGTGACAATATAATTTTAATTATGTATTTCAGATGTTATTAGGAATCGTATGAAACCGGAGTATTAGTGATTAGCTAACATTGTAGATGAAATGTGTATACAGTATACTTCCAATTTATGCACCACTTCGGAAGCTCACGTTATATTGGTAATGTGTACTTATATTCACATACCTTACTATTCCAAATTCTGCACACATATTTACCAACTTATTTAACAACACGTTTTCAACATTTATCGGCTCATCACAATTTAGGAACAAGATCACAAGACTCTTCTTTACTTTTGATACCACAACACAGGACCTGTCTATACTCAGAATCTTACACAATATCTATGACTTCCCAGTCATGTCAGGGACTGTCAATCGCTATCATTATTTAAATCCAAATTAACTGATATCTTAAGTTCGACACAATGAAAACATTAACTACATAACAACTATATAGAGCATTCTATTAATAATCATGTAGGAAGCTACTTACTTTATTTTATATCATTTTAATTTTATTATATTCTATGTTTTTGTTATCATTAGCTAGTATTAGATCCATCATCATTGTATTGGCCTTAACTCTGCCAGCTAAAATAAATCATTATTATTATTATTATTATTATTATTATTATTATTATTATTATTATTATTATTATTATTATTATTATTATTATTATTATATTGTGTACAGACAGGAGTTTAGGAGAAAATGTAAAATTGGATGTATTGTGTAAATGTGTTATGTGAAGAAAATAAAGAGAAGTGACAAACATAGAGAAATCTTTGTTTTGTCGATCTCAAGAATAAAAACCAGATGGATTTTGTCACTAATATAATTATGCCAATGTGTAATAATGTGAGAAGTACGAGAAAATAATAAGCAAAAGGACGAATATAAGAGGAAATAATATTTTCCTTCAGAAGACCAACCTACACTTGATATGTTTAGGGTTTCATGAAATAACGTTTTAAAGCATTTACCAACTAAATACTGTCATTTCCCTTACGAAACTTATAGATCAGACTTCAGGTATGAAAATATTCCACATCGTGTATTTACAAAATATTAGTAGGGCCTATAGGTTATTTTGGCTTATCAGTACAATAATGTTCATCCGGGAAAATAAATACGGACCTATTTTAATATACCTTTTCCCGATTCTGGGCCCTGCCTTGCACTGTTGTCTTCTCGACGTTTCATCTGTTAGCAGTTTACAATGACAAAATAACTCATGTCGCAAATGGTAGTCAATGACCAATCACGTTTCAATGAATTCTGTTTTAAACCAATGACAGTCGTGTTTTCTCTTTATCAGCTCCTGCTTTTGTGATAAAGAAAGCTCCTCCTTTTTTAATATTCTAAACAGGTTAGACCATTATTTTTCTCCAACAAATACATTGAATATAGCAAATAATGAATAGATTCAGTGATTTTACTGAGTTGTTTATTCAAAATATAAATGATTAACTTAATGTTGATTATAATAGTTTTATGTGTTACATTATTATTTCTCCACTAGAGTGCATTCTTACAATATTGCGATCATATTTGGCAATAAATAATATGATCGAGTTGCAGTGAATATACATAACCTCACATTTCTAATTTGTTTTCAAACATCGCCGTTTACATTAACTATACAAATATTTTAAAACACCGGTAACTATATTCAAATAATTATTTTTTAGTAAAGAGCTTAATTTTATTCGTTATATAGTCCGAACAAATGCCACTCTTGATTTCCAAATTCTCTAGATAAATTTGGAAATCACTCGTGGCATTACTTATGAAAATTAACACAAGCAATATCTCCTGAAGATGTCACCCACAGTATGTGATGAAACGTCGAGAAGACAACAGTGCATGACACGGCCAAGAATCCGGAAAAGGTATTTTGCAATACATAACGATAGGCGTGAAAGACCTAATCAATATAAAATTTTTTTTTTTTATTTTTATTAATTTAGCCTGGTGGAGTTAAGGCCATGTGGCCTTCTCTTCCACTCACCAGAACAAGCATATGTTACATATGAATACAAAAAAAATACAATAATAGTCATATAAAACAGGACAAACATATGTTACACATGAATACAAAAAAATTACAATAGTAATCATATTAGACAGGACAAACATGTTACATATGAATACAAAAAAAAGTTACAATAATAGTTATTGAACAATTCATTATGTCATATTGAATAATAATGAAATTAATGTTAAGGACCTGTTAGTATATGGTATATCGATAAATATTTGCTTTGAAGCAACATATAGGTAATTTGGGCTCATAACCCATGTGACAGGGAGGAAAACCAGTGCTTGTGTATTTTTGTTGTACAGTACATTGTGAAATTAAGAGATTTGTTTTTAATACTCTAAGTTATTATAATTTATCTTAAAATTTTATGCGAACTTTTATTACTGTGAGGGTAATGACTGGCCGGTTACCGAGGTGAGGGAGAAGAACATAGCACTGAGTTGAAGCGATGTAACTTAGCCTAGAATTTTAGACCAAATTCTAATAACATAGTTTCACTTATTTTCCCACATAGCTAATTTAAGCCACGAATAGATATACATGCATTCAATTTCTGACAAAACCGAGAATTTAATTAAATATTTTTGGAGGAATTTTGTCTTCATTTTCATCCATAGTCTGTGCTAATAAAACACATTAAGGTTCGGTTCTAAAAATTGAAGGAAAATTGTTTAGTACGCCAACTAATAAATCTTCATGAAGCTATCATTTGACAAAAGTTCATCTCAAAGTTTAAAAAAAAAAAAAAACTTTACCTCTATTATAAACCGGACATAAAAGCAACTTTGAGGGAAGTGCAGCTAAAATGTACCCATAAGAAAAATACGAGTTTATAAAATAAGTACATTAGTAGTGCGGTGATAAGCCTAGATTCGATACATTGTGAAACATAAATCAACATTAAAGTTAGTTGGTAGTGAATCTCGGAGGAAAAAGTTAGGAAATAAATCCTAGTGAAGTGAAGCCTCTTGTAATTTGAAGGATTATTTACGCCCGCAGCAAAGCGGCAGCTATAAATTACACTTGAAGATAAAGAAACTCTCTGACCATTATCTTTATTACATTTCTACGATGCAAAGTGACGTCATCATCATTTGCTACCTGATGTAAACAACAATCTGTGCCATAAACTTAAAATACTTTAATGTCATTAGGGATTTCAAACTTAACACTATACATGGTTATATTAAAATAACATGTTTAGAATGAATGATATTACACGAATTTACATATTTATGGATGTACGAATAGGTATATTTTGTGGATAAATTAGGCTAAATTATAACATATAATTTTTTTTTATTCGTTAATCCTTTGAAATTTGTGTTAATTATTTCCGAGTAACTTTGCTACCATCATTCTTGTCCCGAGTGATTACTTAACATTTCGCAAAACGAGTTGGCTACGTATCGATGATTCTCGGTTTATGCCTCAATGAATGTTGTGCCATATTTTACCTGTCACACCTCTTTGATTGCAGTTATGTATGTTTCTATACTTTTCAAGATACTATATGACTTATTATATCCCATTTAAATATAATATCTTCTAATATATAAAAATCAATGTGTTGTTTGTTTGTTGGTTTGTTTCTTCGTATTCTATGCGCGGACATACCGTTGATCCGATTTTGATGGGGTTTTTGCAAAATGTTCAGGAGATTCCCGGAATGAACATAGGCTATAAGAGAGTTGTGATATTCAACCCCTTCACCCCTAAAATCACCCTTTGTAGTGAAAAACGTGAAATAAAGTATCTATTTTGACGTTTAAATGGCTTACGCTGCCTAAACCATAACAAATACACCAAATTAATGTACACAGAATTGAATATCTCACTAAACTCTACAAAAAAAAGTCCGGGACAGCATATATTTATCTTTTACAGATAACTCACAATAACCATTTTTGTCTTTCATTGATACCAAGAAAATCGGGATTAGCAGATTCCCGGGCAAGCGTGCTCTGTCATACCGTTCATCCGATTGAGATGGGGCTTTTTGAAAAATGTTCAGCAGATTCCGGGGATGAACGTAGGTTATAAGAGAATTGTAATACTCAACTCCTTCACTCATAAAAATAACGCTTTGTAGTGAAAAAAACATGAAATAAAGTCCCTATTTTGACGCTTAAATGGCTTACGCTGCCTAAACCATAACAAATACACCAAATTAATGTACACAGAATTGAACATCTCAAAACACTCTACAAAGAAGTCCGGGACAGCATATGTTTATCTTCTACGGATAACTCACAATAACCATTTTTGTCTTTCATTGATGAGAAAAAGATCGGGATTAGCAGGTTCCCGGGCAAGTATAACAGCGCACGGCTGGTGGTAAAAACATATTAACATTTATTTAGGGGTAGCAGCGCACGCCGCGTATTAGCTAGTATTTAATAAATAAAACCATCAAACTTTAATGTGATTTTCATAAATATTTGTATTATTAAACATTTGTAACAGCTGTTTCAATACACCATATTTTTATCAGACGAATACCATAGATATTTGTTTCTACAATAAATTAATAAAAAATTATAGAATATTCACCTGAAAGGTCCGTCTCCTCAACTTAATTATCATTTAACTGTAGCGCTTTCGGGACTTGTCCCATCATCGGCAGGATTCAAAACTGGTGTTTCACTGAAGATCTGGTAGAGGGGGTTGCATGTATTTGGTTCGTTTTCGTTTATCAGGCTGTCGTTGTGAGCTGCTTTCATGATTTCCATCTCTTCGAGTACGTTTATCTTCGCTGGATTATTTTCTCTGTGCATTACTGTTAGGGTGTTTTCAATATTTAACATGCGATGTCCTTCATGGATGACGTGTTTTGCATAGCTTGATTTACCTTCTGCATGAATGAAGTCTCGAAAATGTTCTTTGAATCTGATGTTAAAACTCCTGTTTGTCCTTCCTATATAAAATTTGTTGCAGTCCTTACATGTCAGTTTATAAACTCCTTTGCTGTTGAAAATGTTATTTTCTTCAATGTTATTGTTTATTATGTTGTTTTAATTTGTTATTGGTTCTGTATGCTATTTTTACGTTTTTATCGGCTTTCTTTAGTGCATTGGCTAATTTTGTCGTTTCTTTTCCTGTGTATGTAAGTGTTATCCATGTTTTCTTGTTGTTGTCAGATTCTTTTTCTAGTTTAGTTATGTTGGTTATGTTGTTCTTCCTTTTTTGTTTTTTTTACGAGTTTATCTATGAATTCTTCATTATAGCCATTGGTTTTTGCCATATACTTAATGTAGTTGAGTTCTTGGATATAATTGTCTTTGCTTAATGGGAGTTTCAACATTCTACTGACTAAGCTATTAAATGTACTAATTTTCTGTTGAAA
Source organism: Diploptera punctata (assembly GCA_030220185.1). Classification (NCBI taxonomy): domain Eukaryota; kingdom Metazoa; phylum Arthropoda; class Insecta; order Blattodea; family Blaberidae; genus Diploptera; species Diploptera punctata. The sequence goes on from JASPKZ010008864.1 coordinate 356,784, forward strand.
AGGGTGTGTAGAATTTTTGTTTATGGCCAGAGCATTGTTTGTGGGTTTCCGGTAGATACCGATTTCTAGTTTATTGTTGTGTAGATTTTTGGTTATAGACAAATCTAAGTAGTTTATGCTGTTGTTAACTTCTATTTCTTCGGTGAAAGTGATTTTTTCATGCATGTTGTTTAAGTCTTGTAGTATTTCTTTTTCTTTTCTGTTTTCATTTTCATATATTACTAGTACATCATCGACATATCGTGTTATTAGTTTTATGTTGAATTTGTGTATTAGTTCCTCAAAATGTTTATTTTCCAGTTCTTGTAGGAAGATTTCTGCCATTATTCCAGATGTAGGACTCCCCATCGGGATCCCGTCTTCTTGAATAAATAGTTCATTGTTAAATTGGAAGTAATTTTGCTTTATTGTTGTTGTTATTAGTTTGTTTAACTGATTGATATAGTTATCTTCAAGTTTACTGTCTGTTAGTGTTTGTTTTATTATGTTTGCTGTTTCGTTTATCGGGATATTAGTGTACAGGTTTTTTATGTCGAATGATGTCATTTTAGTATTCCTATTGATTTCTAAATGCTGTAGTTTGTCTGCTAGTTCAAATGAGTTCTTAATTGTGTAACGATTTTCAAGTTTGACATCATTTTTCATTTTCTGAGCGACTATATTTGGAAATTTTATAGTTAGGAGCATTCATGCAATTAACAAACTGGTCTTATGGGAATGTTGTCTTTATGGATTTTTGGAAGGGCTTTTCATTACTGGTGGTGAGGGAGTATTATTTACCCATTTGGCGTTTTTGTATTTATTATGTTCATTATTGGTTGTGTTGGTGATTAGAGGGCACGATTTTAGTGCTTCTTTTATTTGTCCGCTATACTTTCCTGTGGGATCTTTTTCAATTTTTTTGAAATTGTTTTCTTTTATAAATTGCTTGGTTTTATTGATGTATTCTTCCTTTTCCATAATAACTATTGTGTTGCCCTTGTCGGCTTTTGTGTGTATTATATTATTGTTCCTAAATTTTCTTTTTATTTTAGAGATGTTCTTGAGAGTTTTGTTTATCTTGATGTTTATTGTTGGTGGAGTTTCTTTTATTACTTTAGCTGCTTCGTATCTAATATGATTTTTGTTATAATGTTAAGTTTATTTATTGCAATTTCAGTTTCAGTAATTAAATTTTGTTGTGTTCTTTTTGCGTTGTGTGTAGGGAAATTGAATTTGTATCCCTTTTCTAGCAAGTCTGTTTCCTGTTTGTTGAATTTTATTTTTGTAAGGTTTGTAATTCTTTTGTCTTCAAAATTGTGTGATTTGTTATGTTTTAGATATGTGTTGTGTTGCATGGCCTTTAATTTAGTTAGCTTCTTGTTCATTGTTTCATATTTATTGCACATGTTATTATTAATGTTTTCGTGGTGAATTTGGTTTTCTATGATTGTCCAACATTTGCCAAAATAGTAAGGCGGCTTCTTGTGTGTAGTAGTATAGCTGGTTGTTGATGTTTTGCTTCTTTATGTATAGGAATCTGATTTCGTTTTTTATCCAATTAATTTCAGCCTGTTTTTGTACTTTGGTTGCTGTATTATTTCTGTTTTTTATTTTTATTTTAGCGTAGTTAGGTATTATATTGTGTTTTAAGCATTCTTTATTGAAGTGTATGTTCGCGATCGTTTTGTGAAGTTGCGTTTTGAGGTTAGAATACTTGTGTTTAATTCTAGCCTGACTGGCTGCATAATCAACTTTTATAAGATTCATGATGTGTTCCGTTGAATTTTATTCAAAATTAATAAAAAATTATAGAATATTCACCTGAAAGGTCCGTCTCCTCAACTTAATTATCATTTAACATTAATAATAACATGTGCAATAAATATGAAACAATGAACAAGAAGCTAACTAAATTAAAGGCCATGCAACACAACACATATCTAAAACATAACAAATCACACAATTTTGAAGACAAAAGAATTACAAACCTTACAAAAATAAAATTCAACAAACAGGAAACAGACTTGCTAGAAAAGGGATACAAATTCAATTTCCCTACACACAACGCAAAAAGAACACAACAAAATTTAATTACTGAAACTGAAATTGCAATAAATAAACTTAACATTAATAACAAAAATCATATTAGATACGAAGCAGCTAAAGTCATAAAAGAAACTCCACCAACAATAAACATCAAAGATAAACAAACTCTCAAGAACATCTCTAAAATAAAAAGAAAATTTAGGAACAATAATATAATACACACAAAAGCCGACAAGGGCAACACAATAGTTATTATGGAAAAGGAAGAATACATCAATAAAACCAAGCAATTTATAAAAGAAAAACAATTTCAAAAAAATTGAAAAAGATCCCACAGGAAAGCATAGCAGACAAATAAAATAAGCACTAAAATCGTGCCCTCTAATCACCAACACAACCAATAATGAACATAATAAATACAAAAACGCCAAATGGGTAAATAATACTCCCTCACCACCAGTAATGAAAGCCCTTCCAAAAATCCATAAAGACAACATTCCCATAAGACCAGTTGTTAATTGCATGAATGCTCCTAACTATAAAATTTCCAAATTAGTCGCTCAGAAAATGAAAAATGATGTCAAACTTGAAAATCGTTACACAATTAAGAACTCATTTGAACTAGCAGACAAACTACAGCATTTAGAAATCAATAGGAATACCAAAATGACGTCATTCGACATAAAAAACCTGTACACTAATATCCCGATAAACGAAACAGCAAACATAATAAAATAAAAAACTAACAGACAGTAAACTTGAAGATAACTATATCAATCAGTTAAACAAACTAATAACAACAACAATAAAGCAAAATTACTTCCAATTTAACAATGAACTATTTATTCAAGAAGACGGGATCCCGATGGGGAGTCCTACATCTGGAATAATGGCAGAGAAATCTTCCTACAAGAACTGGAAAATAAACATTTTGAGGAACTAATACACAAATTCAACATAAAACTAATAACACGATATGTCGATGATGTACTAGTAATATATGAAAATGAAAACAGAAAAGAAAAAGAAATACTACAAGACTTAAACAACATGCATGAAAAATCACTTTCACCGAAGAAATAGAAGTTAACAACAGCATAAACTACTTAGATTTGTCTATAACCAAAAATCTACACAACAATAAACTAGAAATCGGTATCTACCGGAAACCCACAAACAATGCTCTGGCCATAAACAAAAATTCTACACACCCTTTTCAACAGAAAATTAGTACATTAATAGCTTAGTCAGTAGAATGTTGAAACTCCCATTAAGCAAAGACAATTATATCCAAGAACTCAACTACATTAAGTATATGGCAAAAACCAATGGCTATAATGAAGAATTCATAGATAAGCTCGTAAAAAAACAAAAAAGGAAGAACAACATAACCAACATAACTAAACTAGAAAAAGAATCTGACAACAACAAGAAAACATGGATAACACTTACATACACTGGAAAAGAAACGACAAAATTAGCCAATGCACTAAAGAAAGCCGATAAAAACGTAAAAATAGCATTCAGAACCAATAACAAACTAAACAACATAATAAACAATAACATTGAAGAAAATAACATTTTCAACAGCAAAGGAGTTTGTAAACTGACATGTAAGGACTGCAACAAATTTTATATAGGAAGGACAAACAGGAGTTTTAACATCAGATTCAAAGAACATTTTCGAGACTTCATTCACGCAGAAGGTAAATCAAGCTATGCAAAACACGTTATCCATGAAGGACATCGCATGTTAAATATTGAAAACAACACCTAACAGTAATGCACAGAGAAAATAATCCAGCGAAGATAAACGTACTCGAAGAGATGGAAATCATGAAAGCAGCTCACAACGACAGCCTGATAAACGAAAACGAACCAAATACATGCAACCCCCTCTACCAGATCTTCAGTGAAACACCAGTTTTGAATCCTGCCGATGATGGGACAAGTCCCGAAAGCGCTACAGTTAAATGATAATTAAGTTGAGGAGACGGACCTTTCAGGTGAATATTCTATAATTTTTTATTAATTTTGAATAAACCTCAACGGAACACATCATGAATCTTATAAAAGTTGATTCTACAATAAAATAAAAGCATTTGTATTTATGACATTCGTCTAATTAAGACACAGTGTATTAAAACAGCTGTTATGAATGTTAAATGAAATATGTATTTATAGAAATTATATAAAACTGTGGTAGTTTTATTTATTAAATACATAATGGATTTTCATGAAGTAAACACCCAATTAATTCATTACCTAAATATAATATAGTGAAATTATTATACATTTATCTGATTACACTTTATTTTAAATTCCTTAAAAATTAAACTAACTTTAACATTCTTATACAATTTTATATTCAAAATATCTAGTTCTGTTTCATTTCTTTAAAATTATATTTTAAATTACCGTGTGAAATTTCTAAATAAAAATAGCTTTCAAGAGCCAAATAAATAATTTACTTGATTTAAATAGAATATGAAAATGTTATTTTTAAATGTATACCCCAAACAAAATCGGTATCTGATTTTATCAAACATTTTCATGTGTCTGACGTTCCCAACTTTTTGTCTCCATAAATCAGAAGTTCCGCGTCTGGGAGTGCAAGTTCCCTGGGGAGTAAAATACTACAGAGTGGAATAAGACAACCCATCATCTCGGGGAAAAAATCATCGTAATATCGTAGAGAAGATAAAGATTGTTATGAATTATCTGAAGAAACACACTTATGTATTACAAGTTAAAATAATCATGAAAATTATAATAAAATTTTAATTTTATGTTGAATTATTTGTCCGTTATTAATTATATAATTAAATAATGAGTATTCTAGTTTAATTTATTTAACCATTATTTCCTTTATTAAACATGCCCTTATCTTCGACTCTCAGGACAAACATATATTACATTTTAATGCAGCAATAACAACAATAATATTAGATTCTATATGATTATTTGTCCTAACTGAACAATAATAAAAAAAATATAATGATATTGTGAAAAGCAAAATTGATATCTGAACCAGAAATCGAACCGTGGACCTCTCGTATTCCGTACGAGCGTGCTAGACCATTACACTATTCCAGACATGGTACAAACATTAACAATTCTTTGCACATTTACAAATCTATAATTCTCGTTTCGTCCGCTGCCAGGTAGATGCCATTACCAATGTCAACGGCCGGCTTTATTTTAGAAGTATCTATGTTTGAGAATTTTACACCACTATTTTTATAAACAGTAACGTACCATATCTCGAATAGTGTAGTGGTCTTGCACGCTCGTACGGAATACGAGAAGTCCACGGTTCGATTCCTGGTTCAGACATTAATTTTTCTTTTCACAATATTATTATAATATGAGCCATTATTGGAACTGTGTTAAAATAACAATATTGGAAAGTGTTAAATAATAAAAAAAACAAGATATTATAACACAATAAAGTTAACGATAATAAAAATTTAAGCAAATAAAATGTTTACAGAAGATGAACAATCACTATCTAGTATATATTTAAAAATCTAAGTAAAAATAATAAAATGTAATGAATTAATCTATCCGTTACATCAGTTTTAAATATCGATAATCTTAATACCATTTTTATATAAATGAAAAATATAATTATAATTGTCAAAGAACACTTTAAGTTGGGTATTTCCGATAGTTGGTTATTAAATAAACTCTTCACATTGTTATAGCCTGACAGTTTCCTCCACAGTGCGGAAGAAATTCCATATTTTGACAAGTTAAACGGAATAAGATTGTAATAGGTAGTGTGATGATGAGGGATAAAGGAAAATGTGTTGATTGGATTGAGTACTTACATTATTATAGATTATTAAAAGTATTTTTTTTATTCCAATATGTATGACATTTGTGGAAATATAATGGAAGAAGGCCTTATTATGAAATTACAATACGGTTATTTTTATATTGTGATTGCTAATACTAAACATATGTTTTAATGGATTATTACCTGAAAGTGAACATTTAGCCTATTCTGATTTGGGAAAGTACAGAACACATACCATTCTTAGTTTTAAAATTTTCGCAGTGCTTTTTTTTCTAACACTTGGTGCTATTTACGATAAAATACGTAACACCTGCTGCATTATCTAGAATAACTCTGTGGTCATAGGAAATACGTTAAGTCGAAAAATGGCTGAAAAATGTATACTGTTAAGATCTCCTATGTCATTTCCGCAATATCAAGAAATGAGCATCTCAAGACGTTCCGAAGTATAAAGACGTTTCTTCCAATTTCGAATGGATAATGCATGTTATTTATTAAATCAGTATTTCCCTAGAATGTAGCGATTTTATACACAACACATTCCATGACCAAACAATTTCACTTCTGCTAAAACCGACCAAGATATCGAAAATTGCCGAAGGAAAAACGTTATTTCATTTCTATGCATCATCCGTGTGAAAATCACTCAACAACGTACAAGGAAAGCATGAATAAATTTATATTTTGTTTTTCCCAAGTAAACTATATATTTGAAATATAATTAACTCACTGACACCATCGAACCCGTAGATTCATTGCCGCGCTGACATACGATCTTCATGCATCCCTATCAGACCTAATAGTTTACATTCACCCCTGTATAATTTACTTCCTCAAATCATAGATAATGTTTTCCTACCTCATTCTTGACCTACCTATTGGGAGCTTTCCCTTTGGTTTTCCTACAAAGAGCTTCGATTCCCCTCTTCAATTCCGTACTCGTGCTACATGTCCTGCCCATCACAGTTTACAATCTATAAAAATACATAGTATATACACTCCATAAATCTTATATATAAAAATGAATGTTTGTTTGTTTGTTTGTATATTTGTTTGTTCGTACTTTATGCGCGGCCATACCGTTGATCCGATTGTGATGGGATTTTTTGCAAAATGCTCAGGAGATTCCCGGGATGAACATAGGCTATAAGAGAGTTGTGATACTCAACTCCTACCCTTAAAAATCGCCCTTTGTAGTGGAAAACGTGAAAAAAGTATCTCTTTGGACGCTTAAATGGTTCACGCTGCCTAAACCATAAGAAATACACAAAATTAATGTACACAGAATTAAATACCTCACAAATCTCTACAAAAAAGTCCACGACAGCATATGTTTATCTCTTACGGATAACTCACAATAACCATTTTTTATCTTTCATTGATACCAAGAGTCTCGCGCCGTAGCCGAGTGGTTAAGGCAAGAAGTCTCGGCGCAAAACTACGAGTCTTACGATGGTTCGAGTCTCTACGGGGGAAAAAAAATCTTATGGAATGTCGGCCAGTATGGGACCGGTGCACAGTGGGTCAGAAATGAAATCTACTTGGGGGGGGGGACTATTTTGACTCACTCTCATCAATTTATCTTTTTTTTTTTCACTCTAATATAATTGTTATATGACGGTTATTAGCTTATCTGCAAAGGAGGGTACAATTCTAATGTTCATGACTATGTGATGTCACATTCTCACTTCTTGAGCCACAAGAGAAGGCTGTATGAGGTTTTCTTGCGAACTTAATTAATAATATCTAATTATGTCCTAATTTCTGAATTTTATGGTAAAAAAGTAACATATTTTTATCGTCCGTCCATGACATGAGAATTGAACGTTCGGGCAGGACAACGTCTGCCGTGTACGCTAGTTGACTAATAAAATAGGTGTACTTTTATCACTTACACAATGTATTATAGCCCTAATGGCTCATAGTGTCAAACCTTGAGTTTGTATATTTTTCAACATGTTTTTAGAAGACAAGGTTACTATAATAAGACAATTTATAGGACAATTACACTGGTCAGCATGATTTTTGTCTCATGTGTACCAATAGTTGTAGGCCTACTTATTGCAGTTTTTATCGTGTTTTCAAATATGTATTCAGAATTTCTCCATCACCCACAGCTTTTTTATTTCAATTTCAATTAATAGAATTAAATAATTATTTTTCTAATAGGCCTAAACGTTTTTTCGTCCATTCATTATCTTGGCGCAGTGAGCGATGAGCACGGGGAATACTTTCATCAGGAGATTTCTGCTATGGAAAAGATATATCAAGGCAAATGGAATCCTAATATGCTGGCCGATTATTGTTGGACCATCAAGAGGGATGCTTCACAGGCGAAATGTAGCAGAACATCGTTATTTCTTACTTTCTAGGTTAGTCCGAATGTTCGATTATTGTGTAGTTATGAAAGTAGAAAATATTAAAGTGTTTGAAATTATAAATGTCTGTCTCTCGGAAACCTTGCGCGATGGAGAAAACCCGATATCATTATTGACTTCAGGAGATAAAATACTATCAGAATCACATACTTTTCTTTCTGAGACATAAAAAAAGTTTATTTTTTGTTGCTCTGTGTTATTATTGTTAGAAGCACATTTAAGAATAAGGATCATGTTATCTTGTACTGATAAGATGATCGACTAGTCGAGGTTTCGAATTCGAAAAGAAATATTAAGAATGGGAATACTGCCAATGAAAGATTTCGAAACAACCGTATTCGCAATTCCATGGGTTGTGTTGTTTCTAGAAATCGTTGTTAAAATAAGGTAGGGAAGACATCTTCTAGGCTCGAATCTGAGGAGCGAAATCCCCTAAAAGTCATTCCATCTCTTACAATTCTGAAGCCCAAATCCAATAATCGCCCGGATTCAGAGCGCTCCGGGAGACAGAAAGTGAGAAATGGGTAAATAAAACAAGAGACAACTGACTCTACCAATAAGGGGTGTCACAGGAAGACACAATGTCAGCTGTTATCAGACACCCATATCGCATCATGTAGGTCTAAAACTTATACTGTCATTCAACACAATCCGATCTGACCCTAATCCTACACAAATACAATTCTACTTTAATGGGCTTTGCTTTCAATACACTTTGGATTCATGTTACATAAACGCAATGCTTATTTATATTATTGTTATTATTATTATTATTATCATTATTATTATTTTTTTAGGTAGACAAATTAGGAACACTAAAATTAGATAAATAATGAATGTTCAAAAAGATGTTCGAGAAGTTATTTAAGAAAGAAGACTGAAATGGTTTGGTCACGTAACGAGAAGGTCTGATGACACGATACCTAAGATGATGATAAATTTTGAAGCGGAGGACAAGAGGAGAAATAGGAAACCAAAAGAACAGTGGGTTCAAGGAATGAATAGGAGGACGGTGAAGAGAGGGTTAACAGTGAGTGATTCAGAGAATAGACATGTATGGAGGAGAAAAATTTACTACGGGTTGTAGGAAAACTACTGTTTTTTGTAGAGAAATTAATAATAATAATATTATAAAATTTTTATTATTAATATTATATCAGCAATTATAATTATTAATATTATTATTATTAATTATTATTATTATTATTATTATTATTATTAACTACTTAATATTTGGTTGGAGGAAATAAATTTAACCCTTAAATTGGCAAAGCAATAATTTGTCGTGCCAGTTTTTAAACGTGTCGGACCGTATTTAAAACAGATTCATATAAAACTCTAGGTTATTCTTATACATTATTATGTAATTTGACACAAATTTAAGCAATTTCTATTCGTTTGCTTTTTTATTGTTGTAAAAATAATATTAAATAAATTGATTCAATGTATCTTCTAGGAGTCATTGTCAATTTAAGGGTTAATTATATTATATAAAATATCTGAGAACATTTTTTATCACGAATATAATATATATCCGTTGGGGTTTGACAGTCATATTCTTAGGTCCCACATGGCAGGTCCAAGTTAGATTTCCGGGTGATTTGAATTTTCTGATTGATATTTATCAGGGTTTCTTCAACCATAAGGTAACTGCGCCACACATCATCCGACAAATCATCAACCTCGTAATAAATATCATTCTTATTTTAAGAAATTAAGTTTAAACAGTGGAGCCATCTAGTTTACAGGGATTGGACCAAATCAGCATAGGTTTATATTTAGTGAATGAGTTACCACGATCACCTGTCAAATGTGAGTAGAAATACGAGTACCAACCAACTCAGGGATAAACGTTATCGCGAGCTAGAGAGAACGAGGAAGAACTTACAAACCAAGCAAAGTAATAATTTTAAAATATGATCTAGCGAAATGCAAGATTGAGGAAAAGTCATCACTGAGATAAGAATGGCGATAAGTATTTAACCGAAAAGGAATCAAAGACAAAGAACTGATTTGTACGAAGGAAGAACTATTCAAGAGAGGACCAAACAAAACAATAAAACATAAAAGAAAACTTGAATATTTCTTTTAAAAATGTAACCGTGGCCTAGGTCTGCTGGAACGAAATGACCACAAAAATGATATCCCTAATAAACATTCCCTCGTTCATTTCCTGTTCGATTTTTTTCCATCTATCACAAAGGTTTTCATTTTTTGTCCTGCCCACTGCAGTCTGCAAGACTTGACTCTTGTTAATGGAACTGGTTTCCCATAAATATTATGAAGCCCTCTCTTATGCAGTCTTCTAACATTCACTTGTCTATTTCTCTCTCTTTGGTTAAAATTTTCCTAAGAATTTTATTCTCAAATACGTCTATTCGTCTCTCTTTGGTCAAAAATTTTCCTAAGAATTTTATTCTCAAGTACTCGTAAAATTTTCTTCTCCCTTAAAGTAAGAGACCCTTAAAGTAAAATGTTTCGCATCCATATATTATAACCGGAAATATACGGAGTGTTGAAAAAAACGCCCACAACGGAGGTGAGGTAGTATATTGAGATATATTAATCATTTTCAATAAGGAACTAATGTCCGGAAATGATGCGTTTTCACACTATGACTAGTTAATTATCTCTAATCAGTTTAGTTCGAAGGATTTGAAGACTCATCTCTTGACAACTCCTCACAGGTACGGAACCTATGATACGTGGCTTCCCAACGGAATGTGGCTGCAACATGACAGGATCCAGCTCACTTCGATGCCAATGTGAGAAGGCATATGAATACCACGTATCGAGGTCAAGAGGAACCAGTCCCATGGCCTCCGAGATTAACTGATCTTAACTCTCTCAACTACTTTTTGTGGGGCGACAGTCTGTTTATCAGATTCCAATAGAGTCACCTATGGATCTTATAGCCCGAATCCACGCTGCGTCAAACGAGGCCAGACGTACTAATATGTGTGCGCCAATCACTACACCGCTGATGTAAGTTCTGCAATGAGATGGAGGCGGATATTTAGAAAATTGATGTGACTATGACAGTATTGTCAAATATTGAGTCTTGAAATCCAACTAGCGGAACTCTTGAGAAGATAACTACCCATAGTGTGAAAACACACGATTTTCGGACATCGGTACCTTATTACAAAATGATCAACATGTCTCAATACACCATTTCACTTACGTTGTCGACGTTTTTTTTTTGCAACAGCCATATATATAAACTGGATCTATATCAGAAATTAATCACACTTACGTTTTCTAAGAAATGAACAGGAGATTAATGGGCACCCTGTAATCAATGGAAATGAATCCCGTCCATTTCATGAGGGACGGACATTATCGTAAAATGCCCAGAATTCATACACACTAGCTGCAATTTCATAAACTTAGAAAATTAACTGCACCATATTATAGGTTGAGAGTTGCAATTAAGAAAAAAAATGTAAAGTGTGTTTGCGGTGTGTGTTCAGGGTAGTCTAATGGTTTCTGCAGCAGGCGCCAAGTGTTTGTCTGTTTGCATATTTGCAAGTAGAAAATTAAGTGAAAAGTTGGTTAACAAGTAGCGCCACGACGACTAATTCCGCAAACATCGAAACAAATGAAGTTGAGGTCGCACTATGGTTACCGGTGTGTTTGCCTTTTGCATGTGCAGGAAAATTGGAACCTAAATTAAACTAGCATCTGATATACTAACACATTCTGTGTCTTTCCCAGAGTTTCACTTGCATGTCCGACATCTTGAACGTCAGCAAAACTTGGGGAAACAAACTTACAGATATTACTTTTACTTTATTTTCTTTATTTTGCACATGTTTCGTGCATACAGAGAATTAAGTTTCATCTTAAAAGCTAATATAAAGGTTGTGTCAAATCAAATGTAGTGGAATGAAACTTACTTACTGGGTTTCGTTATGATGAGAGTGGTTAGGTGTATCTAGAACACCCTATATCGCTAATGTCAAATACCGATAATACAGTGCACGATTGCTTGTTACCTAATGAAATGGATTTACTTCAAATTTATGGAAGATATTTAACAAATTCATGTGGAAGATCAAAATGAGAGATATCCCTTAAAACATTCGATTTAGATCATCATCATCATCCTTCACGGATTAGGTCTTTGCCTGTTCCGATCTCACATCTGTTCAGCCCAGTGATTTCGTGGTCTTCCCACATCTTAGTTCTCCAGGATTATACATCAGATTATACATCATTTGGTATTCTATCCTCTGTCATTCTTTGCAGATGCTCTATCCAATTGTTCCTGTGTTGTTATATTTGTTGAAGAAGTGGTTGCATTTTAGTTCCTCTCTAATATTCTCCTTTCTAATATGTTCTTCTCTTCTACAATCTTTCACAGCCCGTAGGAATCTCATTTCGGCTGCCTGAATTTTACTTTCTTCTTTTTCCTTCAGGACCCAGGCCTCGTTCCATACATCGCCACTGGTAGCGCCATCGTTGAGTAAAATCTTAGCTGCGTATCCTTTCTTACTTTATTATTTTTTATTCGATTTAGATATAACATTATAACCCTAATCATTATATTTAAAGATTATTGACTGAGAATGGAAACTTAATAAATTACGGAAATTCTGAAGATACTGCGGAATTTAAATACCTAAAAAAAACACAAATGAAGTGTAGACAAAAATTAACCAGAGGCAAAACTCTAGAAACGTATGTTTCCCATTACAGAGACTTGTAAGTTCCAGACACGCCAATTGTTGGGAGAAAATTTATTATTTTAGCCTAATTTACATGCTTCTTCCACCTGGAGAAATAGTTTTTCATAACTAGGGATTTAATTATAAAATATTTTCTTTCATACTCGTATGTTCATTTTTCGTTCGTTTTGCCTCTTAAATTGCAATATCTGTGTTAGCCAAATACACAAATGCTGATTCGAGATTGACTATAATGTCATACATTATTGTACGTTTGAATTTTTCTTTATCACAAAATGAGATTCCAAGAAGACATCTTGAATGAAGATTTGTGAAGAAAAAGGTTGCCTTCAATTGCATTTATTGATGAAAAAGGGGAAGTTTGTTTCTCTTTATTGGGTTACTGTCTTAATACAGTAAGCCCAAAAAATATATCTGGGATTTAATCAAGTAATACATATCAATGTAAAAATATGCAATCATGTATAAATGTGTAGTTTCAGCTTTAATTTTAATTTATTGCTTATGAAAACATAAAAGTTCCTTTGTGTAAGAAGACACATGATCAAATGTTCTCATCTAATTAAAAACAAATTAAGATATTGTCATTATTCAGATTATTAAAGTCCAACTTATTTTCATATTTAAATGACTATTTAAACTCATGCCCCGAATGGGACTCATTGGCAATCACGTTTCAATGATTTCTGTTTTACAACCAATCAGAGTCGTGTTTCACGAAATATTTATCAGTGTTATAATTACCATATTAAACAAGACTCCTCCTTTTTAATATTCTGAACAGGTCTGACCATTATTTTGCAGTGACTGAGCCTGCGAGAAATACGGCTAGCAGATTGTATATATAGTGCATGAATGTCAACACGTGCCGCATGCGGGAGTTAATATAAAAACATTTGTAGCAATTGATTATACCACCAAAAAAAGAAACCACTGTTTGCACTTTCTTAAATGTATTTTTTCCCAGGTAATAATCCAGAAAAATATAATTGTCATATTTACATCAAACGACATCAGAAATGAATTAATATACAGTTTGGTGTGTTTCATTTTTTCTCCACTAGAGAGCATTGTTACAATATTTGTGTTCCTTTGGCAATAAATAGTATGATCTGGTTGCAGTGATAAACAAAAGAAGCACATGAAGCGTACCTATCGCTTCTCATTTGTTTTCAAACATCGCCGTTTACATTAAATATATAAAATATTTTAAAATAACTATAGTTAAATAATGATTTGTGAGTAAACAGCTTAATTTTATTCGTTAAATAGTCCTAACAAATGCCACTCTTGATTTCCAAATTCTCTAGATAAATTCACTCCTCACTTCGTGAGTCGTGAATTTATCGATAATTTGGAAATCACTCGTAGCATTACTTATGATAATCACTTCTGCCATGCAAGAATTTTTTTTTATATGGCAAAATGAGAAATTAGAAATAATTTTTATGTGGATATATTGTTTATATCTATTGACCCAGAGGATTAATTTTAACATTTGGTTCTAAGCGCATTAAAATCTGACGATTGTGAATTTGTACTGGTATAAAAGGAACGTAAGGTCTTCCTAAAGAATAAGATTTTGAATACGGAAGAAAATTATCGAACTGCCGCACCGGATATGTATTAGTGATCTATGCATTAAACATTTTATACTTCCGGGGCTGGATATGTCATTACGGAACATTCTAGTATTGCCGAGCCATATTTGAAACACTTCTGTGTCAGAAGTTTAGATCGATGAATATGTTGGTCCAACAGACTGTGGATGTTGATGGACTGAACAGGACTCTTAAAAATGTTAACCAGGCAGATTACTTAAAACTAATACACACGAAATTAATATTATTATCAATATATTGAAAATAAAATAAACACAAACACACTTAAATTATGAAATAATCAATATTTGTAATTCAATTGAAATTCGCGCTTGAAACAAAAAGCACAGCCACCTGGTTAAATAATAAACCAATTACCTTACACGGTCATCTGTTAGAATCGTATGGAACTCACAGATAATTATAACTATTTGTTAAATAATAAACAAATAATTTACAATACAAATGATGCGACTATAAATTTAGTTATAAACTTCCCTAAGTCTCAAGTTGGATCAAACAGCACACAGTGTGCAATATTTTATTAAAATTGGTTGAGTAGTTTAGGATTCCATCGCGGACAAACAACGTGACACGTAATTTTTATATATTAAGATATATCATCCACTGCTAATTTCTAACTCAGTCTGTCAGTTATTAGCTTCTTTCGAAATAAATGCAATGGTATATTATGATACGAGTGTGGTAAACACTTGATACGGATCGAGGAAAAATTAAAAAAAAAATAACGATGCGCTCGTGCCGAGTTTTTTTTTTTTTTAATTTCCGAGTTTCTGTTATGAGTTTACCACATGCGTATTGCATACTATTTTTTGCACTACATGCATTTATTTTAGTAATTAAAATATTAGCTAAAATATTAATAAATATAATTGAAGATAAATGTTAGATTTCAGAAGGTGAATCGGCAATAGGCGTATGTGTTGCTTTGGACAAATAATACGTATTGTTAGTCATGTCGCCTTCTTATACTTATAAAAACTGTAAAATCAATTGTATGTGGTCTTCATGATTATGGAGGAAGTTTTAGGCGATGTGTGCAGTTATGATGAAATAGAAGAGGCGTGGAAAGCTGGATGTGATGAATTAATACCGAATTTAATACAAATTACAGTATCACTATCAATATTTCAAAATAAATGTTTTTATTTACCGCACTAGTGCTTTTGGTCATTTGTAAAGTATTGAGATTTATTTTGTTTTCATAGCAAACATGATTGTATGCGGGAATGTCAAATTACGATGCACATCAACAATAACAGAAAGTACACAATATTAATTACATAGTGCAAAAATATATTTAATTATCATCTGCAGTCTGGTGTTAATATATCCTATATTGTTTTGTTTATTTATTTCCCCTTGTTCACTTTATGATTTTTTTAAGTGCTAGAATGTAATCTTATATCTTTAAACTCTATTCTAAATTTACCGGTAATATTTTGTTTTCCCTCTCCCTTTTACTAAAACTTTGCAATATATATATATATATATATATATATATTCTACATGTATTATTTCTGTAATTTTACGAGCTCTTGCTCTTTCGGATGTCAATACGGTGTAAAGCATTTATTTGTGAATAAAATATATTTTATTCTTAATTTATTCAGTGCCGTTGTTTCGATTTAGCGAGTATGTGCGGTGGACTGCAAAGAAGTCGTCGGCCGGTAAATTATCATGTATTTAACTTTTCGATTAATTTGCAGTAATGTAAATTTGTTAATATTTATCAAGAAAAAAACGAAATATATTTTCAATGACATTTTGTGCACAGTCATAATTTCTCAATTAAAACTATTTTCATGTTACATTATTTCGTAATATTTTTTTGCACTGGTTGAGTCGAACAGATGATCTAACTTTGGCAGTTTAAATAAATGATTAATATTATTTTATTAAATTATATGGCCAAAATTATCCATATGTCTGTTATTACTTCTTATTGTAAGACTTTTTGATAATATTATATATATATATATATTAATTCTTTAATTAATGTAAATTGGTTTTCTTTATTTTATTGAAAATAGAATTAACACATACGTTTTCAATAGAAATATTTCAGGCAGAATTTAAAAATCTAGTATTCGATAGCACTGGTTGTCATTTTTAATGAATATTGATTATATTTACTATCATAGATGGCTCGGGTGTTTACGTCCATAGATTCTTAATCATGTTCCACGATTTGAGAATGTAAAAAGAAGAAAAAAATACATATCCATCCATATAAATTCTGCCCGAGGGCAAGTCTTTCACTGCAATATCTCATGCTATGCTTTGCAGCTTTACTAGGGAATTGTAGGTGTGGTAGCTTCCCGTTGCTTTGCACACCGGTGAAGGATGATGATGATGATGATGGCCATATGATTTCGGGGACCGTTTGGGCCTTGATGTTTTCCTGACATTTGTCTTACAGGCGAGGAAAAACCCCGATAAAAACCTCACCCAGAAAAACTGCCCCGACCGGGGATCGAACCCGGGCCCGCTGCGTGTCAAGGCAGCACGCTACCTCGAGACCGCACGCACACACACGCACACAAGCACACAAACAAACAAACAAACAAACAAACAAACAAACAAACAAACACACACACACACACACTATATATATATATATATATTAAATATACTGAACCCTGAAATAGAACTAAAAAAGAACTTCCAAATGTGTCCGTGTGACCTATGAATATAAAATCAATGTATATTCAATAAAAATGCCAATAAATTCCACAGCTTTTGAATATACATACACACAAATTAGGCATTGATAGTCCCTCTATCTTTTTCCTCTATCTCACACGTACACACACACACACACACACACACATATATATATATATCCATATGCAGTTTTAACTGTGCCCCTCCATATAATTACTATATGAAAAAATAACAAAACAAAATCAAAATTAATGCACACAAAAAAAAGAAACGAAAAGAAAGACAATAAAAAATTTAACGCTATGAATTCCTACAAAAATCGTATCCCATTGACAAAAAAATAGAAATTAACTGGCAAGTTAATCAAATAGGAAATAGGCAAAATATCTCAACATAAGGTAATTCATTTCATATTTTTTTAAAAATATGTGAGTCGAGGTTCATGCTGATATATAATTTAAAATAATCGCGTGAAAATAGGATATACAAAGCCATATCCCAAATATATTATTAAAGGATATGTGATAATGTGATATTGTACAGGAGGACTCTTGGTATCACAAAGGTAATGAATTCATCTTAGATTAGGGCAAATGAAGGTTGAAGTATATGGCTATTTTCCTGTTATGATTCATATCACATTATCTCTAAATATTCTAACTCTATTTTTCAGCATACCTGTATTGAAAATAAACTGAACATATTCTTCCATTTGCCCTTCAGTTATTTTCCCTATTATCCATATATGAAAACATTTCTCATATTGCAATCTTCTTTTGTTTATAATACAGCATTTTGTATACGTAAGCTCGAGGCTAAGTTACATGACATAAATTGAGCAGGACATGTTACAGTCACGTGGATATCTTGTCCTTTTCATGTCTGTTACATTTTCTTAACTGTTCTTTGTCTTGTCTTTTACGTGGAAGACAAATGTTATGTCCTCTGCTAACACTATAGTAATGAGTTTCTTCATCTGAGTTTTACATTAAAGAATGTTCTCTCCTTAGGGCACTTTACACTCTCAAATATATTTAATACAATTCTTCCAAGACTTTTTTAAATCAATTTTCATAACACGTTCTTAAGATATATTTCAATTTATGGTTACAGTAGGAAGGTAGATAAAAACATCTTTTTTCAGAACCGAATATCTGTTTAGTAATTAAAATAGAAAAATAAGTTATTTACGAAGTGTAACCCACTTATTCTGTACGAATATGGCATTTTAAGTTTTGTATTATGAGAGAGAGAGAGAGAGAGAGAGAGAGAGAGAGAGAGAGAGAGAAAAGAGAGAGAATGCAATGTCTGTTTTATATGTCGTTTTGATATGTGGATGAAATGTCATTTGATATGAAATTAATTTTTTTCATGATATATAACAAATTAAAAACTTTGGATTGTAGGATACCTAAGAAGATAAATTCCTTTTTTAATTTCAAAATTATTTCAAATCGCTAATTTATAAGTCATAAAAGATCAAAACTAAAGGTAAACAATGACATATGTTACAATGAAATAACCCTTTTTTATGTAGGCGATCAATTTTATTTATCTATATTTATGTTAACTCTCAGATTTGTAATCTTTCTTCTTCTTTTCGTGGACAAAATTAAACATTTCTCAACGATTTTTCTTTCTCCCATGTACCGTTCAGCATATATAAAAAAAAAATTCTTCTTTGAAATTACGATGTTTCATTCTTTAGTATAGGGGCTAAATACACCAGATCCACTACTACAACCAAGGAGATCAGCTCCCCCATCTGGAGTTCCTGTTATGGGTAAGTCCATTATTTTTCATATAAGAGTTCATTTAAGGTTCCTTCATGTTCCCTCCAAAAGTAGTCGCTTCTTAAAATGGTATACGAAATGTATTTGAAGTAAACGAATTGTCTGGGATTGAATTTTGCGAACCTCGAAAAACAAAATTGTATTTGGATACTTCTAGGGCACCATGTCGGACAGGATGATGATAATGTTTGCCATTTACTATTTTTTATTATTGTTAATGTTTCTGGAAAAATTCTAGGGCCAAGTTCTCCAGGAGGGACTTCGTGTCATGGGTCCCGAGTCTGAAGATTTTCAGGCTCGTTAAAGAACCGCAAGTCCGAATAAAGAGGCCTTGTGCAAAATTTACTGACCATTACCTATTCAAGTAACACTTTAGTTGTCCTCTAGGTATGTCACTGAGGCGATATGCTGACCCCATATCACTCGCTGACATCTATGGTTAAATAAAGGTAGCTAAATTAGCATGGTTAAAAAACTCCCAGCAGGGAGCACTCCAATCCCCATATGGGGAAGTACAGGGTATATAGTTAATGATATATCAGGAAGAAATTATTCTAAGGGAAAACGTTGTACAAACGAGCAGTAAAAGTATAACAAACATGCTCCTATCTGTATTATGAATTTTATTGAAGTCCGGGTAATATGGACCATTCGGTTTGAGTGGACCATGTTAATATATTTTAATTGGTGCTGCCCTGGAACAGGAAATGTTTTAACTTCTTCCCCATATCAACTTTGACTTTGACGTGTTCAAGACCAGTTTATTTTATTATTTTTATGAAGAAGGGTTTATTTGTGATATTTATGAAAATATTCATTTTAAAAGTTTTTCAAACAAAGAATTAATTGTTAATTTCTCCTACTGCATACTACAAATGATGAAAAAACACCTAAATATATTATAGTATGTAGATGCTGTTTTAATATTCTGACGGGTTTGGGTTGATATTATGTGACATTTCTGCTGTATAAAATAGTTAATTAAATATAAGAAAGGAAATAGGTTAGTATGGACACTCCACGAGGCGGTTAAAGTTGTCTTAGGTCCACTTTACACGAATACGTATATTTTATCAAAGAGGATGCTATCCGTAAAACCATGCACTTGATTAATTTTATTTAATATCCATTTAATTTTATTAATCCCAAAGACCGTCACTTTCTGCAGTTGAATGACGTGTGAATATTATAATCAACAATAATTTTTAAACATTAAATAAATATCAACGCTTTTAATTACGTTCGGTCATAAATATTTTCAGATTAACCTGTGCCTGTGTGTATAAGTTAATAGAGTAAATAAACTTAAAAATAGACTAAAAGCTAAGGTGGGCTCTGGGATCCACATTACAAGAATATGGAGGTTAAAGTGGACCTTCTTGTAATGTAAAAAAGTTTATTATTAATGAACATGTTTCCATATTTGAATAAAATAACACTGCTAATTCATAGTTATAACACTAATGATAACACTGAGCAACAAAAAAAGAAATTCTTTGTCTCAGAAAGAAAAATATGTGATTCGGATAGTAATTTTTCTCCTGAATTCAAATATGATATCGGTTTTTCTCCATCACGCAAGGTTTTCGAGAGACAGGAATTTATAATTTCAAACACTTTAATATTTTCAACATTCATAACTACACAATATTCGAACATTCGGACTCACCTAGAAAGTAAGAAATTACGATTTTCTGCTATATTTCGCCTGTGGAGCATCCTCTTGATGGTCCAACAATAATCGGTCAGCATATTAGGATTCCATTTGCCTTGATATCTCTTTTTTTCATAGCTGAAGAGCATTTGAGTTAGCTCATTTGGTTTTATTTTACAATGGATAAATGGACGAAAAAACGTTCATTAAAAAATATTTATTTAAATATATTAATTGCAATTCATATACAACTGTAGGTGATGGAGAAATTCGGAATACATATTTGAAAACACGATAAAAAAAACTGCATTAAGTACAACTATTGGTACCCATGAGACAAAAATCACGTAGACCAGTGAAATTGCTGTAATTAAACAAAATTAAACCCCCTTATTTAGAAGAAGTAAAATTAATTCACATTACCTGAAGTTCTTTATACATATATATATATATATATATATATATATATATATATATATATATATATATATATATATCAGTTTATTTTTCTAGAGAAGTGATTTTGGATAAGTGTATGTGAGCTAAATTAAACTAGGGTGATGTAAATAGCGGAGGTCGGTTTTATTCAATTAAAACTACGTACACGAGGAAAAATAAACTAATGTTAGTTCTCTGGATTGGATTACCGGACTTCTAGTTGAGAGGAGGTTTGGGAGTTTACTTTGGCGCGGTTTTGAAAGTCTTTCCCCATGGAATTCAAACATGTCGATAGAATTCGCATGCCAGTCGTCGGATGTTTAATGTCTGGTTTCATTTTACTTTATTTCCGTCAGAGAGCAGCACTGCAGAGTCACGGAAAGAAGCGCGACCAGCCGACGCTTTACAAATAGTTTGCAGTACAGTCTGCTTAAAAATGTGATTTCAGTCACTCCAATTTGAAAAATATAACACTTTTATCTTGCATTTAATCTTCATAATTGCGTATTTTAACAGGTTTTCTTATAAGTTAAAATAAATTGCAGGATATCCATCCACCCATAGTAATTCTGCCCGAAGGAAGGTCCTTTTCATGCTATGCCTGCAGCTTTACTAGGGAATTGTAGGTGTGCCAGCTTCCCGTTGCTTTCCACACCGGTGAAGGATGATGATGATGATGATGATGATAATGATGAGGATGATGATGATGGCCATATGATTTCGGGGACCGTTTGGGCCTTAAAGTTTTCCTGACATTTGTCTTACAGGTGAGGAAAAACCTTGCAGGATATTTTTTTTTGTAAGCTCATGTTCCTTTTACAGAGATTTAGGCGCTCTCCCACTACAGGGAAGAATTTGAACCATGCTAATTTAGTTACACTTGTTTTCGTATAGTTGTCATTTTGAGTGGTCCGTGATCAGCGTTCCGCCTCATACTGACATCTAGGAAACCATGGTAATACTAGGACGGGAAAATTCGGTAAATTTTGCTTAGATGCCTTTTCATTCAGGCTTAAGGATTTTTTACGAGCCTGATAATCTTCAGACTCGGGACCCACGGCATAAAATCCCTCCCGGAGGACTTGCTCTTTGGATTTTTCCGTCCTAAAAAATTCCATCGACCCCGGCCGGGTTTGAACCCGCGACCCTCAGGACCAGAGGCAAGGAGCATAACCACTAGTCCACCTTGCAGGATATAAAGTGTCAAATTTCAAATCCCTCACCACATATTTACATTATGTTGACACAACAATGGTAATTTGATAGCGATTCGTCCGGAGGATCAGGCATTTAATCTTGACGTTCCCCTTGGTGCTTTCGATTGAAGTATCTGGGCATAACCGAGTTTCATATTTTCCTTCCCTTGCCTTCATCATTGCATAGAACAATTTTCACTACAGGAAGCCTAAATATTACACTCATCCTACATTACTCTCTCTAATAACACATATGCGTACATATTAACTCGGTAATCTCATAAGCTGTAGCGGTACGTAAATTTCCAATAAACCGCATTAACAGCATTTGTTTGCTGAATACATATCTGAAGCACAAAAAGTTCATTGCCATGGTGTTGGAAAACTCGCATTTCTGATTATCTGTTTATATATTATACATTCTCCTTCATGGTATCTTTACCTTGTCGTAGTGGATTGGCTCCCGTGCTTAAATGACTCTGAGAACCATGCCGGCGGTAGCATTGCTGCCTGACAGTTCGAAGACGATAAGCCAGACAAAAAATAGTACTAGGCCGAAAAAATACAACCGTTAAGAGCCGCGGACATAGATTCCACTGGGGTAAAATTTTGCGGGGTTGCGAAACATGGACTCTTAGGAAAGGATATTATATGTATTTGAGAATAAATCTTTAGGATCTGTTTTGCACCTGAGCAGACAGGTAAATGGAGAATACTAAATAACAGTGAGCTACATGATATTTACAGGAAACCAGATATAATAAGAACAGTTAAGTCTCCTAGACTGCGATGGGCTGGACATGTGGCACGAATGGTGCATGGAAGCTTCTTGTAGGAAAAGGAGAAGCAAAACGCCCAGCTGGTAGACCAAGAATGAGGTGTGAGAATAGTATTAACCATTATTTGAGAGAGTAGATTATACACGGGATGAATGGAAAAAATTAGTTCAGGATAGGGATATATGGAGAGCTTACGTCAACACGGCAATGAAATTAGGATTCGATAATGCCAATGAGTTAGTTATATATATTTTACTTTCAATAATTCATTCTTTGATAGACCATCTTGTAGAATCGAGATAAAGTCTTAAATATGCATTAATACTGCACAAATTAGGACCCATAAAAATGTCTACCGCTATGATCTCAGGGTAGCCTCGCCACCTGTACGCAGCGGATCCGGGTTCGATTTCGGGTCGGGACAATTTCCTGGGTGATGAGCTTTTTCGGGGGTTTCCTTCAACTATAAGTCAAATGTAAGGACAAAATGGTCCCGAACATCATCCAGCCATCATAGTGATTATTATCAAATTCGACATGTTTAATAGTAGTAGTAGTAGGACTTTATTAGACAAAAAGTAAGATATTTACAATATTATTTACAAATATGGGTCGCACGAGCAGTAAGCCGTACGTGCTGTTGACAGTCCGTTACAATAAAGTAATAATTGGTACTAGTGTAAAGAAAAATAAACAACAAAAACAGCAATAACATTACAATTACATAAAGAAAACACAATAATAATATTACAATTAAATAATAACACAATAGCATTATACACTAAAAACATTAACATTACAATTACATAAAGAAAACACAATAATATTACAATTAAGTAATAACACAATAGCATTATACACTAAAAAAACATTAACATTACAATTACACAAAGAAAACACATTAATATTACAATTAAATAATAACACAACAGCATTACACACTAATTAATTTATATATAATTGTTAATAATTAATGGTATTGCATTTTGATAACATATATTTATTCATGAGTTTAATATGTGCGTGTGTGTGTGTGTGTATGTGTGTGTGTGTGTGAGAGAGAGAGAGAGAGAGAGAGAGAAGAGAGAGAGAGAGAGAGAGAGAGAGAGAGAATGATGTTTCGACTTAATGTTATTTTGTCTCAGAGGAGGTTCTGGATTAAGCTGATCACTCATTCGGGAGGCCCTCCATGTCCTTGTGTGATAAAAAACTATGTGTGCTCACTAAGATCCGGACGGCGTGCGTGTAAAATCCTGAAAATTGAATTAAATGAATGCAATCGAAATAGAACTTAATATTTAATGACAATGTTAGGAATTAATTTACTAACTCTATGGCTCATGAAACCCTTTGATTCAATACCGAATTCACTAAGGACATATCCTCAGTCAACTGGTTCCAGCTGAAATCTCAGTTTACTAATTCATCTTAACTCGCCGACCAAATAAATAAATAAAATAAATTTATTCCCGAAAATATGAACTTAATATATATATATATATACCCTTAACTACTTAACTAGAAGAGCGAATTTAAAATGTCCTCTGATTTCAACGAACATATATATATATTTTTAATTTTGGCCCAATTTGATAATGTATTAAATTTCAATACAGTAAGTTAATATTAATCTGTGCCGCTCTGTACCTAAATTTACGAGTATAAATACTAAAAAATAATTACAGCAACAGTATTGTTTAAAGCCCTCCAGCCTGTGAAATAATGCAACGCCCAACAATAAATAGTAAGTCCTGAAATTCTGAAGTATACGGGGTGAATCATAAATATGGCTATACGTTTGATCGCGTTATGTGATGAAAATATTACCATTACAAGAAATATCAAATTACCGTTGGAATTCTAATTACAATAATGGAATAAAACAATACAGTTACGTCATTAGTCAAAATGGCGTTGAATATGCAACAGCAAATTACAATTGCTGCATGGTCAATAACATATGCTAATGATCGTGAGGCCGCAAGACGGGAAAGACGTGAGTTTAACGTAGCATTGCAGCCGTCGACTGTGGGGAAGTGGAGAAAACGACTGCTGGAAACGGGAAGGATGCAGAAAATCAAACCTCCTGGAACGCCTCGCATTAGCACGGATGCAGAAACAACGAAGAGAATTGTGGAGGCGTTCGAGCTAGCCCTCAAAAATCAACTCGCCAAGCTGCACGTGTGGAGTGATTTGTTTTGTTTTGTTCTATTGTTGTAATTTGAAGGATTCCCTTTCCAATGATAACATCATATTTCCTTTAATAATAATATTTTCGTCACAAGATGCGATCAAACGTATAGCCATATTTCTGAATCACTCTGTATGTGTACAGTTAATTAGTATATACTCTAAGTTGGCTGCACTGGTACGACTTTGGTTTGCTTAGAATATTCGTTAAATCAATATGGCTGCAATGAATTCGTGCAACGTATGTAGTTAAATACCATAGAAAAATATATTGAAATAATTGTTAGAAAAAATTAAAAATCATTGTAAATGGTGACAAATAATTTTAAAAATAGAACTCTAAGAATAAAATTTGACAGGAGTTTATGAAGGAATTAAAAACGTCGCGTCACAGGTTGTAAAGAATAGCCGTATATTCACATTCTATTGCCTTAAACAAGATAAATACATCAATAAACGTATTTGAGCGCAGCATATTTAATTAAATTAATTTTTAACATAATAAATCATTAAAGAGTAAAGAGTAAAGTGATCCCACAACAGACCCGGAGGCCCTTGGGGTAGGAGGAAGTTAAGGCTCCCACTTTTTCTAGACAATCGGCCCTTTACGTCAGCCGGGTTGTCAGCCCTGCGTGACGGCCGCCTTTACCCCCAGAACAAGCGTCTGGTACTCATTTCCGTTAGAGGCTGAGTCGACCCCAGGGCCATAGTGCCGCCAGAGGGTTTGGGTCAGTTTAAAAATCCTGACCCCAACGGGACTTGAACCCTCGACTCTCCGGCTTGTAGCTCAGTGCCTTAACCACTACGCTACGGCGTGCCCCACATAATAAATCATTACCATTCTTATCGATATTTTCTTTTTAATCTAGCGCCTCTTATAGCTCAATGCGACACACATTCTTCGTCTTAAATTTCAACAAAATTGACTTTTAAATACTTTTTACAAGTAAAGGAAAACAATAATAGATGGTGTGCTGAATGAAATTCGAAAAGTCGAAAATAAGGACATCCTAATACCCATATATTTTTCGTTTAATATTAGATAAATATAGGTTATGGAATCCACGAATAATCTATGTGGAAACCATTATTGTATAAACACAGCGTGACTGTAACGAACGTCTGTGGACCACAGAAACCGTGGAATTGCCCGAACTGCTTACTCGTGCACTTGACAGCTCGAAGGACGGCGAACGTGGTTTTATGCTCAACTTCTTAAGGATTCCACATACAGTTAATTTTCATCGTAAGATCAAAGCAAGTTTATAATGTCCACCATGTTTAATATCTGATAAGCATAGGGACGTAAGCTCTTAATTACGCTGTGAGTATTACTTTTCACTTTTGAGGTATTTTCTTTTCATTACTGTTGATGCAATTTCAGTATCTTCTTCTTGATGACTTTATTTACACCGTAATTTTAGAAACGTCCCTTCATGATATGTTAAAACCATTATATAACTATGCAATTAAAATCTATTATCTCATAGATGTACAATAATAATAATAATAATAATAATAATAATAATAATAATAATAATAATAAAAGTCATAAAACATCAAACGACTCTTAAATTGAGTGTATATATACATATATATATCCATAGTAATTCTGCGCGATGCAGGTCCTTCACTGCAATCATAGCATTTTCATGCTATACTTGCAGGTTCACTAGGGAATTGTAGGAGTGGTAGCTTCCAGTTGCTTTCCACACAGGTGAAGGATGATGATTATGATGATGATAATGATAAGGATGATGATGGCCATACGATTTCGGGGACCGTTTGGGCCTTAAAGTTTTCCTGAGATTTGTCTTACAGGTGAGGAAAAACCCCGATAAAAACCTCACCCAGAAAACTGCCCCGACCAGGGATCGAACCCGGGCACGCTGCGTGACAAGGCTACCTCGAGACCACTGCGGTGGACGTGTGTGTGTATGTATATATATATATATATATATATATATATCGATAAAGCGTCACTGCTATAAAGTAAAATAAATATTCTCTTTAATTTGCTTACTTGGTATAGTCAGCTACTAGATGGCAGTGAAGACAGTGTTCTCGCGACATCTAGTAATAATGGAGAGTATAATACATATATAAGAAAAATAAGTGTTTGAATTGGCTTCGCCTGGTAGTGTAATGGATATCACGCTGAGGTACAGACTCGGAGATCCGGGTTCGAATCCCGTCCAGGCATTTATTTTTCTTATCATACCATATATATATATATATATATATATATATATAATAATAATAATAAAAGTCATAAAATATATACAGGCTCCTGGGTGAGGTTTCTTTCGGGGTTTTCCTCACCTGTAAGATAAATGTCAGGAAACTTAGGGCCCAACGGTCCCCGAAAATCATCCGTCCAACATCATCCTTATCATTATCATCATCATCCATTACCGGTGTGGAAAGCAAAGGGAAGCTACCACACTTATAAATCCCCAGTAAAACTGCAAAGCATAGCTTAGCATGAAAATGCTATGATTGCAGTGAAAGACCTGCCCTCGGGCAGAATTATTATGAATGGCCATATATATATATATATATATATATATATATATAGCTAATAAAAATAAGATCAACATTTTAAAATTTCAATAAATTAAGTCACGCAAATTTACGGAAAATTACTGTTAAATAATATAATAATCTTTTGTTCATTAACTGAATGAGTTGATTGCAGAATTTGATATTCGTATTCAGGATGTTCCGAATTAAAATTCACGAGCCGTCTAATCTAAATGGAAATATTTGGTAATTTTACCTACCCACTGAAGAAAATACTGAGTTGATAATTTATTTCATCAATAATAACAATTTTAATTAATTTAAATTCACTTAATTTACAGATCATAAATCATAGTCCTAATAGAACTACACTTTAATGTAATGCATCAAAAAACACCTACGAGTTAAATTATCTACTATGTTCAACAGATTAAAAATTAATTTGAGATAAAAACATTCCTCGTTATTTTGTGATAACTGCAGCGATATATAGTACATACTTACTTTCTTACTCACTGGCCGCGCGGACATAAGCTCTCCATACATCCCTATCTTGAGTTAATGCTTTCCAATCATTCCCTGTATAATCTACTTCCCTCAAATCATAGTTAATTTATTCTCCCACCTCATTCTTGGTCTACCAACTGGGCATTTTCCCACTGGTTTTCCTACAAGAAGCTTCCATGCACGTCTTTCATTCCCATACGTGCCACATGTCCTGCCTATTGCAGTCTACGAGAGTTATTATATCTGGCTTCCTATAAAGACCATGTAGTGTACTGTTAAGTAGTCTTCTCCATTCACCTGTCTGTTCATCTCTTTGGTCAAAAAAAATTCCTAAGTACTTTATTCTCAAATACTCGTAATCTCCTTTCCTCCCTTAAAGTAAGAGTCCATGTTTCGCACCCATATAATGTAACTGGTAGAATAATAGTTTTTATATATTTTCAGTTTAACGTTTTTGAAAGGAGTTGGGACATAAAAAGTCTCTGTAGTGGATAATAGCATGCATTTCCAGAATTGAGCATATGCTTAATTTCTTTATGCATCTCATTCCTGTTTGTGATCATTGTTCTTAGGTATTTGAATTCAGCCACTTCCTCAAAATTTCCTTCATTTGTTATTAGCTGTCCATATCCATTATATAATGCATTTCTACGTGTGGCCATATATTTAGTTTTATTGATATTTACTTCCAGTCCTAATTTCTTAGAGTTACTCAATAGTGTGTGCATGTTGTCGTTTAGTATCTCCTCGCTATGCCCAATAGCACTACATCATCAGCATAAACTAACAGTTTATCTACTGAAAGTAATACGTATAAATACCAATTATGTGAGATAAATATTCGAATATTCAAATTATCTTACACTTTTTTGTCGACAATTTATATGGTTATCAGGAAAATGTGTACAGTAGATTTAGTCGGGCATTTATTTATAATTATGGCGAATATTGGCTTGATATTCATTCACCACACACAGGATGTAAATACAGCACTTCCCTTTGGTATTTTTCCATAAAATATCATGGAATTAATAATTAGATGAAAACATAAAATGAAGAAATAATATTTAAAGATAAATGGAGACAACAAGTAATGAAAATGCTAATCAACTGCTTTCTTATACGTGCTCACCACTTAATTCCAACCGGAAAGCAAGAAATGGTACGAACGAGAATGAGGTAGACGAATCAACAAAATGTTTTTCCTCAGATTTTCGATTCAATCCTTGATCTGCAAGATAACTGACAAGTAGATATTTTTATATTTAACGGCGCTTTCAAATACTATGGTTATTAACGTCGAAATCAAAAGTTGGGAGTAAAAGGGGCGACATATTTGTTAAGAGACATCTTATTTTAGAGATGGCATTCCTTTTCATGCCGTAAATCTACTACACGGGACCAATGGTATTAACTTTCCTTCCGAAGGAAGCCATACTCAGAATTTAACACCCTTGAAATGGTACTGGTCCCGCGCCTTAGCCGAGCGGTTAAGGTAGGAAGCCTTGGCGCATAGCTACGGGACTTGCGCTGGTTCGAGTCTCCATGGGGGAAGAAATTTTCTCATGGTATTTCGGCCAGTATGGGACCGGTTGTCCACCCAGCATCGTGAGGCAATTGGGTAGCTACAATAAGTAGCGGCTCCAGGTTGAGGAACCAGCTATAACGGCTGGGGGATTCGACATGCTAACCACATGTTACCCCTACACTGGCTGTTGATCATCTACCTCTGTGATTGACACATGTGGATGTGAAGGGCCAGCAGCTGGTAAAAGGGCAACCGCTGAAAAGTGGAAAGACCCTCAATCGAATCGGAAATGGTACTGACTCCAGCCAGTTTGAACCCACGAACCTCAGAACCTGAGGCGGGCCTAACTGGTAGCCCCTGGGACTGACTGGAAACAATTATGATAACGGTAATCATTGTTATCGTATTAATCACATAATCAATTAATTATATTAGTATACAAAGGCCGGAATGGGATCGGCATGTTTGGAACTACGAACTGCAACATCAAGTCTATACCACATGTACTTCAGTTGTTTTCTACAATAGACCAATTTCAGTCGTGTGCGCGATGGTGTTTGATTCAACCAATGTGCTGGGAGTGAAGAGGGAAGTACTACACAGACAAGCTAGGCAGATTATATACGATGTCATTAAGGTTGTGAAGTAAAAGTGTTAAATTAATTTCGAATAGTTTTTTTAAGTTTATTAAACACAATGTGTACATTAAATTTAATTTTGCTTATTACCAGTCTCTAGTTACAGTGTTTAGTGATAGAGTCCTGTTTTTACACTTCGCTAGATGATATTTGGGACATGGATTGTTGCATAATTTAAGGACGCAGTCCCCCTTGGGTTCATGGTACTTGTTGTCGAGGCATATATTCCCATGAAATCCATTGGCTGCGAAACGTGTGTACAGGTGTCGAAGTTCGAAGTTCGGTTGAGTATTGGCTTCTCTTTTCATGTTTTTGCGAGCTGTACCGTACACTCTAATTTTGGTATTATGTTTTTCCATTCGCTATACTAGAAGCACAGATCCTTTTCCGGCCTTTGTAGGCAAAAACGTATTACATTAATGGATGCCTAACAATAAATTATAATCCGAAATAGGATCAGTGACCATAACTATCAATATATAAGAATTTACTACACATTTTGAGATGCAATACTGAGACATACTATGTACAAAGGTCGTACTGTCGGGTTCTGATTGAAAATGAAGTACATTAATACTCATCTTCTGCATGCAAATTCCCAAAGTCACTAGTGTCATGAACGAGAGCCCATCTAATACGGTGACATCATCACGTACAACATGACACATAAACTTAATTTCAGTCGTAAAGTTCACCGCCCCGTTGTCCAATTATAATATATTAATCTATAATATATTACCAGAGGAACAATTTTAGCTCCCGAACGAACATCTGATCGGGTAGTTCTTCTACTGTACCTCTGACGTAAGAAAGATATACAGATAGATAGCACTGCAAAATGTGTACGCGTAGTACAATACTGGTAATTTACGAGTAGTAACAGACTCGCTCATGCTAGTTGTGTTCCATTATTATTATGTACCGAATTATACCTTTTATTATTCCGCGAAGCAAGCTTCCAACGTCAGAGTTCGAAGTTCAACTTTCCAGACAATCGTAATCGATAACTTGCCAAATGTATTCGGGAACCAGAATGCTCCATCTATCTATTATATAGTTTTAATTTAAGCTAATGCGATAAAAGGTGACATAATGTTATTAATTTTTATTCAATTACTAATAGTTATGGTTCTAAAAAAAAACACGCTGGAGGGAAAATTTTCTATAGGATCGTAACAGGCCTTGGCCTAATACTTGGAAGGAAGGAAGGAAGGAAGGAAGAAGAAGAAGAACAAGAAGAAAGAAAAACTGACAAGGGGATCGGAATATTGGAATGAAAAAAAGTTCAATTTTACGCCCCTTTTGTACTCATTATAATAAAGAAAAAGTACGAATAAACTTTTTGTAAAAATGTACAATATATTTTATCATAGGTCAATGTGTCCCAAGTACAGTAATCTTATTCCCATTTATATTATTTGAGCCCTATATATTTACAGTTGGTATAACAAATATTCTTCTTTAAAATTGTGAATGGTTAAGTTTTATTACTTACGTAAGTTGGCTCCAGGAGCAGGTAAGGAATAATGGAAAAGTTTTTAGATTTAAAGCTTGCACGGAGCAGGTGCTGGGTGGTCATTGTCTAAACGAATGCAGCCTCATAGCAATACGTTCCTCTTCCTTTCCAATTTGGTGCGCTGTAAATTGGGGTTAGTGGGATCGCATCAGGTGCTCCTGGGTCCTGTTGTTTACTACACAATTTATTACATCGCTCTCAGCTCTAATATTAGCATGTTACTTCATGGACTTGCTTTAATTTCATTCACTCTGCGCTATGTATCTACATGAAGATCCTCTTAATTTTAACCTACATAATCTTTATTTTTCATTTTTATCCTAATACAGTATACTAGCTAATACCCGGCATGCGCTGCTACGCCTAAATACATTATGTGTTTTTACGTTTAGTTGAATAAAAGGGAAATTCATTATAAATTTATATCGTTATTATTTTTAGATACCCCATGTTCATTACCCGGCATTGCCCGGGAATCTACGTATCCAGATGTATTTGGCATAAATGAGTTGAAAGTCAAAATTCGTTATTTCGAGTTATCCGTGCTGCTGCTCTGCTTGTCCGGGATTCTACTTATCCTGATCTTCTTGGCATCAATGAAAGACAAAAATAGTAATTGTGAGTTATCCATAAAATATAAACATATGCTGTCGCCGGCTTTTCTGTAGAAGTGTTTGAGCTATTCAATTCTATGTACATTAATTTGGTGTATTTGTTATGATTTAGGCAGCATAAGCCATTTAAGCGTACAAAAAGCAATTTCATTTTAATTTTTCACTACAGAGGGTGATTTTTAAGGGTGAAGGGCCTGATCATTAAAACTCTCTTATAGCTTATTAACCTTCCCGGGAAAATCCTAAACATTTTGCAAAAAGCCCCATCACAATCGGATGTGCACACTTGTCCGGGAATCTACTTATCCCGATCTTTTTGGCATCAATGAAAGACAAAAATGGCTATTGTGAGTTATCCGTAAAAGATAAACATATGCTGTCGCACTTTTTTGTAGAGTTGTTTGAGATATTCAATTCTGTGTAAATTAATTTTGTGTATTTGTTATGCTTTAGGCAGCGTAAGCCATTTCATCGTCAAAAAATGATTTTTCCCACGTTTTTCACTACAAAGGGTATTTTTTAAGGTTATAGGAGTTGAGTAACACAACTCTCTTATAGCCTATGTTCATCCCGGAAATCTCCTGAACATTCTGCAAAAAAACACCATCAAAATCGGATCAATGGTACGGAAGCGCACAAAATTCAAACAAGGAAACAAACATCTCTATCTATCTATCTTCGGGTTTTTACAGCTGCTGCCGTCTTCCCGTGCCAAACCTCCAAAGCCTACGGTCTTGGGCCTCTAGCTTGCATTACTGTCTTCATGTTTTCCTTCCATGTTAACTTTGGTCTCCCTGTTTCCTTCTTTCTGTTCGGATGCCATTCATATAGTTGCTTCGGCCATTGTTCATCTTCCATTCTTAAAACATGTCCTAACCACTTTAATTCCTTCTCCTCAGTTCTTTCAATTATGCTTTTTTCTGCTTCCATTATGTTTCTAATTTCCTTATTTGTGACATGTTCTAATTTAGAACATTCATTTTTATATATTAGATTTAACCTCCATCAAAGGAACTAAATCGCGATTGCTCTAGGGAGGTAATCTATAGATAATTACTCTGAATCACACATTAGACAGGTACACAGTGGAAGGCCTCTGAATCTATGGCTGCATATGCCAGTGTTATCGCCGAAGACAAAGGGACTCACACACCAGACTGCGTCTAACGCAGATAAATGCAAACGTGACGCAAACAGATTTTATACGTAGACGGGTAGGTAGCGTTGGCATGTTTTCTCCTTCGCATGCACCATATTTCCAGCCGCCTTCTCGCGATCTGCACCGCATGTTGTCAGTGAGTTCAGTGATCAACTTACCATGGTCGATTACAGCATTCATCAGCGCATTTCCATTGTCGAAATGCTATATTTTAAAGAAACAAAAACAAAAAATGTATTCTGAAATTTCACGTTACCCTGCATGTATATTTCCGTCAAAATCGAGCGTTTTTAGATTGTTAAATTGGCGACAAACTGTTAATTTGTAAGTAAGAAGAAATTGTGTGCCAAAAGCGTTCTGGCTCAAGATGATCTCGATAATAGTCGTACGAGAATTGACTTAAATCCTAGAATATCCAGCCGGCTACTAGCACAGGAAGTTTGAATATCACAATGAACTTGAAGGCTTGAATTTTTATCCACATAAAATTTATCGTGTTTATAGATTACATGGAACTTACTTAAATGTAAAACTTAATTTTTTTGTTTAACTTTTTTAATGTTCACCGTAATAATCCACATACTGTAGACGATTTAGATAGTGCAATCACAGGAGAAACCCGTAGAATATCATAAGCAATGTTCCAGATTTTTTTGGACTCTATTGATCAATATCAGAAATAAATAAATCAGGAGGGACAACATTTCCAACATTTACTGTACAAAGTGAGTAACATATTTTATTTTCATTTCAATTTATCCTGTTTTTAATTTCAGTTAAACATTCATTGAGTTCATATTTTGATGTTCTTCTTTCCTCAAAATCCATCGATTCACGTCGTATGGCACTCCTTGCCGGGCGACGGTCGAATGCCGGGTAAGATAAAGATTTGATAGTCTTCTTTCCACATCTCTTTACTATATCGTTCGCATTTTTATAAATTTATAATACGTTTTTAATCGAAATTCCTGATTAATAATAGAATTTAAGTTGGACTATAGATATTTAGTACTTCAATTAGTCAAGTTTCGATTATGGATGTGATCTACTTATAACTTTGTTAATCCACCGGAAGTGTATAGTTAGTCCGTATATCTTTATGGATATTTAAATTATTTTGAGTCCTCTGTCATCTTCATCACTACTTTTGTACAGTTTATTTTGTCACATCCCTATACAGAAATATAAATATAACACGATTAGTTTTTCATTCTATTTTTATATTCAATGCCATCACATTGTCATTACGACATTTCTGGTATTCTCTCCTGGCATGGTGTACTTGTAACCCACTTCTGAGGATGAGGCGCCTGGAAGGCGTAGTTACGCAGCCAGGATTATATGAAAGGTGATAATCATGGTAAAGATGCAGCCAGGAGATGCCTTAATCTAAACATAATCTATAAGTCAAACATGGTAATGATGATAATGATGGCCAGATGGTGTTCGGGGACCATTTTAACCTTCACGTTTCTTGATAATTATCTGACAGGTGTGGAAAAACCCCGAGAAAACCTCACCTAGGAATCATGTCCTGAACGGGGATCGAACCTGGGCCCGCTGCGTGACAAGGCACAGACCACAGCGCTGGACATTTTTAGTCCTGAATTATTCGAATTTATAACAATACCGTGTCGTAATACAAATTCTAACATTTTACAAAATGCTTAGTGTAGTTCCTAAAAACGCTAGAACTGTAATTTTATTTCATTTAACAGCGAATAAAAGGAATCAGTATAATGAACCTGGTTGTAATCCCAAATCAAATAAAAATATTCAAAGAGAACGGCAATGTAAAATGGTAAAGTTTGAATAGAAATGTATGTTATTTAATATTCCACAATAATGAATTCGTGGTCTACAGAATATTCTTGATAACTAATCTGCTTACAATTACGAGGTATAAAAGAACAGCGACAAGCGCACACAATTGTGCGTTTTAACAATTCTCATAAAGCGAGAGGCATCTGCCAGACATTACGAGCATTAACAGAGCACCCATGCAGATATATGTTCCAAGTTTTACTGTTTCACAAAATGCTGCAGATAATGTGGAATTAATGATAGAGTTACGTAAAATGCAAGTTCAGCTGTTCAATAAACTATGTTCAGCAATAAATTTGTTCTTAATTGGCAATAAGATTTCCAAGTAACTTTTTTAGCTCTAATTATCACATATTTAAAATTATGTACCACATAAATACAAGTATTTAAATTTTCACACGTGTTCTGAACAAAACAAAAAGTTCCAATAGGCCTATTTAGATAGATGGTAATCAGTGATGCGAATTATACGTCCGGACCATATATGTACCATAATCCGACCCGTCATTGTGTGTATCGTCTAAAACCGAAAAGTCCAGTGAAGTCCCACTGGGGCGCCCAGGCACAGGTGCGCACTTAAGAGATTGGAATGCCAATAGCTCTTTTCTCCGTAGTCTTCGCTTAGTTGCTTAGACCAAACTGTTTATTTCGTCATTGTCCTAATATTTAGCGCTGGTCCTCGTGATTAATCTCAAGGCCATACAAATGCATACATATATATAGTTCTGGAAAAAAATAACATGCAATAGCACACTAAAATTAAGGATAATGGTAGAGTAGAAGGCGTGTCAGGTAATAAAAGTTTGCGTAAAAAGATAAAAATTCAATTAATTTGTAAAATTAAAAAAAATATATATGTAGGGTATATGATTTCGATTTACACGTTAATTATATCATGCAAAATTTATTATAGCTAGCATTGTCATTTCCTAACCATAAATATGGGAGCACACAATAGCGCAGTTGGTTAAGGCAATACGCTACAAGCCGTAAGGTCAGGGGTTCGAGTCCGGTGTGGCCAGAATATTTAAAATGGCCTAAATCCTCTGGCGGCACACGTTCCAGATGTCGCTTTGCTATAACTGAAATGAGTACCAGACGCTTGTTCGTGGGGTGGCTGTCATGAAGGACTGACAACCCGGCGACATGTAGTGCCGATTTTCTAGAAATGTGGGGGTCTTAACCACCTATTACTCCAAATGCCTCCTAAAACCAGTAGTGAAGTCACTGTATTAATGAGAGACTCGACGTTTTGTCTACTGCTTGCGGTAAACATCGTCAGGAGACTGCGAACTGGTCAGCTGATGGCTACAGATTAGTTGGACTCGTAAAAAAGAGAGTGGCCTACCCTGCGTCTGGTTGACTCAGTGGCGGGTAGTTCTTCGGTTCCCCCCTAGGGAGGAGCCCCGGGTTCCTAGACACAGTCTATTTGTCCCGGTTAATTTTGAATATTGGATTAAGTAACCCATTATGGTGGTGGATGGCATCGGATGACCAGCAGCAGCAAGTCCGGCCACGGTTTTGTCTTGATTTTTTATTATTATTTTCGAATTTAAAGTACTTTGAATTTCGCGTCGGTGAGCAGCTATTTTTTTTTTCGTCAAGTAGCTATGTGAGGCTAGCTTGGCTCTGATTGGTTTTTTAATGTTTATTATTTCGATATTAATATTTTATGAGTTTTAAGTAAATGTTTATGGTTAATGGAATTGATTAAGATTGTGTTTTGTTCTGTAATTCTTTATTAGTATTGTTATTTTTAGCTGTTTTAGTGGAGTATCCCGTCAGCCAATCAGAGAGCCTCAATGGCCACCGCGGTGGATACTGAATTATCGCGATCGATTTTTTAATTTTTTTAATTTTGAGTTTGATGTGTTAGATATTTTAAATGGATGATTTTGCTGTTAGTGTTGGTTGATATATTTCGATGATTTGAGTGTTGTTATATAGTTATTTTTACCTTTATTGCGAAGTATCCCGTGAGCCAATCAGAGAGCTCCATTCGTCTCACCGCAATGGATACTGTATGGCGCGATTTTCAATTTGGTTATTTTCTAAGTTCACGTAGTGGACCCTTTGAAGTTCGCACGCTTATATGTTGTGAAGGCAGCAGCTGAAGTCCCAAGTTGAAATGAAATCCTCCAATCACTCACTTTTACCCGGTCGATATGGATTTAATGAATTTGCTGGTGGGTTCTAGGGGACTACTCCGGTATTCATCCTAACACCAAGGGAACCACCGAAACCTTGGTAGAGTAGCTTCTTTTGCGCCGCGTTGCTACCTCCTCACTGCTTGGTTACCAAAATTATTAAACCATGTGAACTGCAACCAACTTGCGCTGCCGTGTTTCGATCTACTACCTTGTGTGTGTGTGTGTGTATATATATATATATTAGCATAGAGTTCATAACTATCAGTACTATTCATAATCCTTTGCCCGGGCCCATGAGAGGCAAAGATTGATTCATCCTCCTTATCCAAATTCATAAACATTAATCAATAATGATTCTTAAAACACACTGTAGTAATTTATGATGCTTAGTTAACCTGAATCTACTATTATCAACCATGAAAGCTAGGCGGGAAAAAGGAGCTCATATAACTTTTGAGCATTCTTATGTACAGGAATTATGCAAGACAGCTGTAGCCTAGCTAATATACAATAATCAAACATTGATATTTATTTAAAATGATATTTAATGTTAAATTGCACGTCTGAAGTTTGAAAAATGAAATTAAAGAAATACATAACTTGATGATTCGAATACTAAAGGACAAACAATAAATAATACCAGAAATAACATAATTTACTCAATCAACCTCTCATACATACTTTTAGTCCTGCCTAGGGTGCTTTACCCTGGTTTGCCGGACCAAAACCCAAAATACGCAGCTCGCGTCGTCCAGGCGACAAACCAGTGTTGCAACGAAAACTCTATGATCGAATGATAGTGTTCACTATGTGTGTAGCCTATTTGAGCGTTCCGAGGTAGAAGGGGAAGTTGTGCACTACAAACAGAGCAAAGGGAGGGGTAGAAAGGAGAGTGAGAGTAGATAGAAAGAGAAAGGAAATTGGCATAGTTCACGAATCTCACTATGAAGGGAGGATAACAGCACTGATGTAACGAACTGAAATAGCACTTTCGGTTCAGTTTAATAATGTAATTTTACTATTAAATGTTTCTGAAGAGTTATGAATTTGGTGTGTAAGATTAATTTAATGAAAATGCCCCAGTTGGACTCTGCAAACGTTCCCAATATTTATAGGTGGTAACCTATCGTCGACATTTTCTGCGGTCCACCGGCCAACCAATCCGTAATCGTGGGCTGAGGAGTTCACAGAGGACAAAACATAGTCTCCTGAGAATGTATATCGCAGCAGGAGACGAAATATCGAGTCTGATCATCAATGGACCACAACCATTCGGCCGGGAAAACAATTTTAAATATCACAAGCATACATTTCATATTTATTCTTTATAATAGGCTGATGATCATATTATATGTACCGAACTTATTTTTTCTTCATTCGACACGCGTTCGTATTTAGTTCTCTTTGCCAGATTTGTGGTCTAATGACGGTATTGTTAATTTGCTAAATCTATATTTTTTTATAATAATTATATTTCAATTAAAGTTTTATATACCAGAAATCTAACGTTTCAGTATATATCATAAAATTGCAATTATAGATGTAAGAATGGAAAATATGTAACATTCAAACACACTGAACGGTCCTGTGTTTAAAAACAAATACGGTTCATTTTTAAAAGGTGTACGATTATACTACGATTAGTAATACTAGGAAAGTGGCAATTTTCATAATAAGAAAAAATCCCGATGTCTATCAATCTCTTAGTTTTTTTACACATTTTTCTCAGTCATCAGAGCCAATACTGGATTGGAATTTAATCAGTAGGTCTCATACCAACATAATTATCATTTCGTTATATATTTTTATCTAATATAAGTTGAACTTATAGATGCTACATGGATAATGAAAGTAATAAACACCTTGCCGGTAAACGTAAAAATGTTCAAGCGCGTCGAAATATTAATTTAATGAACATCAAAATAATATTAGCTCAATTTATAATTATGATGTGAACCGCAGGACAAAAAATGAGTAAGCAAAGCCATTATCATCATCGTCACCATCATCATCATCGTCGTCTTCAAGGATTAGATCTGTTGGTCTGTTCCGACTGAAAATTGCTCACGCAATCTCCTTAAAGGTCGAGCTATATTTATTGTTTCCCTTCGGATTATAATTTAAACAGTTCTTGCCATCCTGGTGCTTGGTCATTCGTAGAACATGGCATCTCCAATTTATTCTATTTTTTTTTTCAATTAATACTGTGTTTGGTTCTATGTTCAATTCCTTTCGCATATCAGTACTTCTTTTGTGTAAGTAAAGTAATTAAATTTAAAATGAGCTCTACTCCGTAGTTGAAAAGATTATCATCATCATCATAGTACATTCACGAATTTAGGCCATTTGTTGACCTGTTTCGGCCTCAAGAGAAACACCATCCAGAAGTCTTTTGAGTGGACGTCCTGGTCTTCTTCTTCCTGCAGGTTGATATCTTAATATTTGTTTGGGTATTCTGTGATCTTCCATTCGATGAACATGTTGCATCCATCTTGACTTATAATCAGAAATTTTGTTTTCTAAAGACTCCATGTGTAATTCTTCTAAGATGTCTTCATTTTTTTTTGTGATCTAGTAGTGTGTATCTTGCAGTCCTCCGAAGATATCTCATTTCAGCAGGTCTAAGTCTCTGTATATCCTTCTGTTTCAACGTCCATACTTCGCTACCATACAAAAGAGTTGGAAGAGCCAGTGTTTTATACACTTTCAGTCTTGAATGCTTTTGGACTAACTGTGGCTTGAAGATAGAATTTATTAACCCTAAAATTCTTAAAAATTCAGATATTTTTGCATTTACATCCTTTTCTTCTTCATATGAGATATTGCATCCTAGATATGTAAAATTATTCACCTGCTCCAAAATTGTATTGTCCAGTACAATTTTACTTCTGACAGGATCTACACCTTGAAATGCCATAATTTTTGTCTTTTCTTTGTCTTTGAAAAGATTAACAAGTTTTAAATCAAAGTGGATTTATCGCGTGAACTGAATATATATACTAAATTTTTCCAAAATAGTTATTCAATTTACTGTATTTCAGAAGGCAGCAGTTAACGAGACAGTTCAATAATAATAATAATAATAATAATAATAATAATAATAATAATAATAATAATAATAATAAAATAATAATAATACTTACTCACTGACACTATCGGAACTGTAGGTTCATGGCCGCACGGACATAAGCTCTCCATACATCCCTATCCTGAGCTAATGCTTTCCAATCATTCCCTCTATAATCTACTTCCCTCAAATCATAGTTAATGTTATTCTCCCACCTCATTCTTGGTCTGCCAACTGGGCGTTTTCCCTCTGGCCTTCCTACAAGAAGCTTCCATATAAGTATTTAATTCCACATACGTGCAATATGTCCTGCTCATCGCAGTCTACGAGACTTAACTTCTCTTATTATATCTGACTTCCTATAAAGATCATGTAGTTCATTGTTATGTAGTCTTCTCCATTCACCTGTCTGTTCATCTCTCTGTTCATCTCGTTTCCTCCCTTAAAGTAAGAGTCCATGTTTCGCACCCATATAATATAACTGGTAGAATAATAGTTTTATATATTTTCAGTTTAACGTTTTTTGAAAGGAGTTGGGACGTAAAGAGTCTCTGCAATGCATAATAGCACGCATTTCCAGAATTGAGCCTATGTTTAATTTCTTTGTGCATCTCATTCCTATTTGTGATTATTGTTCCTCAAAATTTCATAATAATAGTAATAATAATAATAATAATAATGTTTTATTTATTCTGGAAGAGTTAAGGCCATAAGACCTTCTATTCCACTCAACCAGTACAAATTACAAATGCATGTATAGAGCGTAAATATATAAACACAATAGGGCCTACTGATTATAAAGTTAAACATACAATAAAGTTGTAATGCAAATTTAATGTGCAGTACAAACAACATTTTATACGATAAACATAATAATAACAATGATGATGATGATGATGACAAAATAATAATAATAATAATAATAATAATAATAATAATAATAATAATAATAATAATAATATATAAATTAAACGAGAAACACCGAGTAATATGTATTCACCTTAGACGGGGTAATGATGAAGCCAAGGTTACAGCAAATATAAATTTAGATTTCTTTTAAAGATGCTAATGTCTGGCAGCCTTGATTTCCTGTGGTAGTGAATTCCTGTTGCGATAAGTCGAGATACTATATGACGTGAAGTGATGGAATGCCCATGTTGCGGTACGAGTATATTAAGCAAGAGATTATGTTGTGATCATGTGTTTAAATTATGGTTGGAGGATAGATACTGGAAACGAGAGGATAAATAAATGGGAGTCGAAGTATGTACAATCTTAAATAAGAGACTCGCGGACAAATTTTGAGACTGGAAAAGATAGAAAATGGCCTAAATACTCTATTACTTATTGAATATGATGTTCAATACAGTGGCAATGCAGTAAATGTATAACTTAAATATTACATGTTGTGATGAAAGGCAGAAAAGAGAATTATCATACGTCAGGGCTAGAAAAAAGCAATATGTTGACATCAAAAGGAATAATCAAATATTTATAATCACAGTAGAGCTGGAAATGGCAATTAGAGTGGAAATCAGAAGCAGCGGTGTGTATAAACATGAAGTGTTCTGAATGAGGTCACGTGTGAAGTAGGGATATTGATGTTTAATAAAGTAGACTCAAGAAGGTGTTCATGTGCCCCACAAATTCCAAGCAGGCGACTGTAACAATAATTCTACATTCCACTTTAAATTTAGGATACTTTCATAAAAAAAAACTAGTGTAATTCTTTATAATATTAAAAAAATAAGTCTTATATAACAAATAGATGGCTAAAACTAACTCACTGGCACTATCGAAACCGTAGGGCCATCCGTAAGGACA
This sequence comes from Diploptera punctata, assembly GCA_030220185.1. NCBI lineage: Eukaryota > Metazoa > Arthropoda > Insecta > Blattodea > Blaberidae > Diploptera > Diploptera punctata. Next base: position 399,372 of record JASPKZ010008864.1, read on the forward strand.
TAAGCTCTCAATACATCCCTATCCTGAGCTAAAGTTTTCCAATCATACCCTGTATAATCTACTTTCCTCAAATCATAGTTAATGTTATTCTCCCACCTCATTCTTGGTCCACCAACTGGGCGTTTTCCCTCTGGCTTTCCTACAAGAAGCTTTCATGCACGTCTTTCATTCCTCATTCGTGCCACATGTCCTGCCATCGCAGTCTACGAGACTTAACTGTTCTTATTACATCTGGCTTCCTATAAAGACCATGTAGTTCACTGTTGTGGAGTTTTCTCAATTCACCGGTCTGTTCATCTCTCTTTGGTTCAAAAATTTTCTTAATAACTTTATTCTCAAATACTCATAATCTCCTTTTCTCGCGTAGAGTAAGAGTCCATGTTTCGCACCCATCTAATATAACTGGTAGAATAATAGTTTCATATATTTTTAGTTTAACTTATTTGAAGGAGTTGGGATGTCAAGGGTGTCTGTAATGCATAATAGAGCATTTCCAGAATTGAGCCTATGTTTTATTTCTTTGTGCATCTGATTCCTATTTTTGATTATTGTTCCTAGGTATTTGAATTCAGTCAGCCACTTCCTCAAAATTTCCCTCATTTGTCATTAGCTTCTCCATTTCCATTATATAGTGCATCATATTACTCATTATAATTCCATAGTTCAGTGTTATGCAGTCTTCTCCATTCACCTGTCTGTTAATCTTCTTTGGTCCAAAAATGTTCCTAAGAACTTTATTCTCAAATACCCTAAATCTCCTTTCCTCTCCATTGATATAAACTTCACAATCTGGGATAATTATTATTTTCACGATAATATTAATTTCCATACCGTAATTAGGTTCTGCACCCGTAAAAATATATGTTTAGGAAAAAACAGCCGGACAGATCTTCAATTAAAACGATTTGGTAACAGGAATCGGATAATAGATAACCTAAAACGGTTTTAACTCCAAACTGAAGAGTAAGAGAAGGATTGGTAGAGCTAGGTTGAGATAGTTGGAAGATGTACAGGAAGATCTAAAACAGTTGGAATCAAGAACTGGAAATCAAAAACAAGTAATCCAAGTAAATGGGAGGCTATTAAGAAAGGTAGTCTAGTCAGAGTACACGGACCGTAGCACCATAGAAGAAGAAGAAAGGGCATAATTAGGCCTATTAACATAATTTTGTTAAATATCCAGGTTAATATAAATCGAAGTGATAGATTTCAAGAAAATATACCAATTACTACATTCAAATTTTAATACTTTTCTAAATTTTACATACGTTTCAAATAGTGTATAACCAAGAAAAATAAGCTACACATATATCATTCAATAGTGAGAAGTACTGTCACATATGGAGCTAAACTATGGACATTCAACAAAAAGTTAGAACAAAAACTTATGTCAATGATAAATAGATTTCTTGAGGAGAGCAGTAAGATGTTCAAAATATGAAATAAGAAATAGAGTCATAGAGTAAAAATGAATATTAAACATTCAATAGTAGAATATATAAGTCACAAGCAATTAAATTGATATGAGCATGTATGATGAATGCAAGAAGAAAGGTTACCCAGATTGGAATGGTGTCCACACGGAAGAAGAAAGAAAGGAATACCGCGAAACTCGTGGATGCAAGAAAGAAGAACTGGAATGAGAACATAAAGACTGGATGATATGAAGTGGATGGATAGAGACAAGTGGAGAAGGAAAATAAAGGTGTAAACATTGAAAATCTGTATATAAATAAGTAAATAATTTTAAGGTGATAATAGAAGATGTAATCTTGCTAAGGTCATATTAAGGAAGTAATCTCAAGGTAACTGAAGGGTAGTACCTGATACTATATCCATATTTCGGATCTGGATAAAAGGATTAATGTATTCAGGCAGGAGATAAATAATTTGAGCAGTTCTCCTGAAGAAAATAGTGGAATACATCACGAACATGATTTAATGTGTATAAGATTCTTAAGTTAATTTTTAAAATGCTTATTAATGCTTTTAATATTCTAGTGACTCTGTATTTATTTAATTAATTATTTCAAAATCCAAAATCATAATCTGAAACAATTTAATATAGGAATATAGTTTTGGTCATCCCTGTGGGATTTATTCCACTGTTTTGGCCCAATTCCAGTAGCAGAGATGCCAACCTTTAGAAGTGAAGCATCAGCCCGTTGCTAGAAAATCGAATATCTCACATCTGAGAATTCTCTTGATATTTCCCACATGAAATTGGGTCGAGCAGGAAAGTGTGCATAAGTTAGCAACAAAACTGTCCTCTCAAAATTGCTTCTTACATCTTGTATTGCAGAAAATATCAATAACAGACATCCTGGAGCCTTTGTATGGCAAGAATTTCATGAAATGTAAATATAATATAATGCTATAACGTTGAATATAATTGCAGATTATCTTATTTAACGTTACTTCAATCATATGTAATGATCTTTACATTTAACCAAAAATCTTTAGTAATACGAAACCTTAGGGGGCACGTATTTGTTTAAGGCAATACGAGGCAAGTAAGTCTCTTAAACCAAATAATAGTAAATTAGCACTTATTTCTGATGGCAATAATTGAAACGCTGACATGGGAAAGGTAGTAAGTCATAAAAAGCAAATTTCATAGGGAAGCAAAAAACAATGTTGGCACTTTTAAATTTAAATATATTTTGTAAAGCTAATATGGTTATTTTATAACTATTTTGCAAATACAATTTCGTATTTAGTAGTGTCAAATTTATATTAAAATTAATCTTGTAAAATTTGTTTTTTGCTTCCCCTGTTAAATTTGCTTTCCCATGTCAACGCCTTAATTAGTTAATCTTATAATATTAGTGTATCCAACTAAAATAATCATTATTGATATTCTACGAGCCCGAAGGTCGAGGATTTGCTTCCCGTTGGGATCAGGATTTTTAAACTGATCCAAATCTTCTGGCGGCACCATGGCCTTGTGGTCGATTTAGTTTCTAATGTAAATTAGTATCGGATGCTTGTTCTAGGAGTAAAGGCGGCCGTCACCCAGGGCTGACAACCAAGCTGACATCAAATGCTGGTTGTCTGCAAAAGCAGGAGCCTTAACCTCCTATTACCAAGAGCCTCCTAAGGCCTATAGTAGGATCACTTTATCTGGTATGAGATCTTGAGTTGAATTCGAAGGATGGTTTCTAGAAGCTTGAAATCGCATATTCTTTCCTTTGATGTAAAGACAACGGTTATTTTATATGTTACATCGTTGAAAATCACTGGGTACTAAAACATGAATTAACTTCATCCCGATTGTATGATACGATATTTTATTCCTGGAATCCGGATATTAATGACGCAATGTGAGATCCCCACTGAAAGGATAGCCCTAGGTTCAACAACATGGGAGGTAATTTTACCTCTTCATATTATATTTTCTTTACAAACAACAAGAGCTTCATTGTTTGATGATACAAGTTAGAGATATATTGTATTTCATTTTAACTGGAGATTCTATTAGCACGAATAGGGTATTATACTATAATGTAATTCTATAGTGTTGTAAATACTTTTAATTAAATAATTCTATGTTGTATTATGTTCTTATGAAAGTTAATACCTTTTAATTATATAAGGAAGAATATTTTCTCCTTTACCAGATGTGGTTACCAAAACAACAACAACAATAATAATAATAATAATAATAATAATAATAATAATAATAATAATAATAATAATAATAATAATAATAATAATAATAATAATAATAATAATAATAACAATAATAACAATAATAATAATAATAAGAATAAGAATAATGCAATATTACGAGAAATTTTAGGTCTTCAAGTCATAGGTGAATCATATAGGCTATATTCAAGAGTAAAAAGAAAATAATAAATAATAGTTTTAAAAAACTGAAACAATACGCACTTTATTAGAAAACCGAACTAAAAAATGAAAAATAATTTTAATTTCCAACACGCTTGGGATAAAATTAAAGTGGTCAACAAAAAGAATCATCTCTAACACATATAGAATAAAACTAGAGTTATCAACAAAAAGAAAATAATTTCACCATTAAAAGCGTGGGGTGCTCTATATCAATTAATATATTTGATAATAAACAGATATTGGTAAAAGTAAAGCCTCTAAGAAGAAAATGTAAAAATCATAAAAAGCACCCCACGTTTTTTATGGTAAAATTATTTTCTTTTTGTTGATAACTCTAGTTTTATTCTATATGTGTTAAATATGATTTTTTTCTGTTCACCACTTTAATTTTATCCAAAGCGCGTTGGAAATTAAAATTATTTTTCATTTGTTAGTTCGGGTTTCTAATAAAGCGCGTATTGTTTTAGTTTTTTAAACTATTATTTATCTTTTAGTTTTAATATTTTACAGAATAAGATAAAAATGTAAATATCTTTAAATTCGATACTATTGTAGTATGAGCAAAATGTAATACTCTTCTAAAAAAATCCTCCCAGCCGGATTTGAATCAGCGACCTATGGATTACTGAAATTATATACCACTAGAGTTCACCGCTCTACCAACTGAGCTCTTACAACGATTGACTAAAAAGTGGACAAGTCCTCAACCTATTATACCAGTTTTTATTTGTTTGATTTTCTGATAATTCTGGCCAGGATTTTAGAAATAAAATATGAAATTATTGTATTGTCACGGGTCCTTTACAAGTATACAAAGTTTCAAGTCGATCCAATGTTTCTAAGTGGGTGAAAATCGTGTTCAAAGATTCCGTTACATAGATACAAATACACTTTTTTTTATTTTCTGATGATTCTGGATAAGGTTTTAGAATCAAATATGAAAATATTGTATTGTCACGGGTCTTTTACAAGTATACGAAGTTTCAAGTTGATTCAATATTTCTAAGGGAGTGAAAATCGTGTTCAAATATTCCGTTACATATAGATTCAAAGACACTTTTTTTTTATTTTCTGATGATTCTGGCCAGTATTGTAGAAAATAAATATGAAATTATTGTATTGTCATGGATCCTTTGCAAGTATATGAAGTTTCCAGTCGATCCAATGTTTCTAAGTGAGTGAAAATTGTGTTCAAAGATTCCGTTACATAGATACAAAGACATGTTTTTTTCTGATGATTCTGGCCAGGATTTTAGAAAACCAATATGAAATTATTGTATTGTCACGGGTCCTTTATAAGTATACAAAGTTTCAAGTCGATCCAATGATTTTAAGTGGGTGAAAATCGCGTTGAAAAATTCCGTTACATAGATAGATGGAGATGGATAGACAGATAGATAGATATATAGATATATAGATATATAGATATATAGATATATAGATTATGATATATAGATAGATAGATAGATAGATAGATAGATAGATAGATAGATAGATAGATAGATAGATAGATAGATAGATAGATAGATAGATAGATAGATAGATAGATAGATAGATAGATAGATAGATAGATAGATAGATAGATAGATAGATAGATAGATAGATAGATAGATAGATAGATAGATAGATAGATAGATAGATAGATAGATAGATAGATACAGGTCAAGCTAATATAAAGCGTGTAAAATTATATATAGACATTCATAGTGATATTAGAAAACGAAGGTTAAAATTGTATGAATATATGAAACGAATGGACTCAAATAGACATTCAAAACAAGTACTGGAATTCTACGAAAGTAGAAGTAAAACACCGGTGGGTACTATAAAAAAAGATTGAAGTAAAAAATGCTTAAAATTGGCAGGAATTACTTAATAAAATATAATAAACAGAGAAATAGTATTAAAGTGAATAAGAGGCAGGTTGACCACGAGGAAAAACCCAAGAAAAAACTGGAATAACATGGGCAGAAGAGAGAAAGAAAGCCCATAGAAAAAAAAGTGACACATGGAGTAAAAGGAAACGCATCCAAGTACTCTGCGTAGTCCTATATGGGCTCATCGCAATCAAAATAAATAAATAAAAATAATATATTTATTTTATCTGGCAGAGTTAAGGTTTTCTCTACCACTCAACCAGGTTGCAAAAATTATTCTTACATCTGAATTACAATAAAAAAGTATTACATCGGATATCTACAATACAATTTTATTATTATAATATATTTTGATTTACTCTGTATTTAGTGAATGAAATATAAAATATACAATATAGAAAAAAACTATTAATTACAGAATAAATTTCTGGAGAAAAATTAACCATTTAACAAGTAATTGTATAAGCGTGACTTAAAAGTGTCAAGTGTGCGGCAACTCCTAATATCTTGAGGAAGGGAATTCCAGAAGCGGGCAGAGGTTACTGTGAAAGCAATAGAATCATAGGAAGTGCTGTGGAGAGGGACTGTGACCTAGTGACAATGTTGTCGTAAGAAAATAACTTCTCAAATCTGAACGCCAGGCAACTACGAATAAAATAAGTGAAATAGAGTGCAACTCAGGTCTGTCACTAAGATGGAGCTAAGAGAAATTATTGAAGTGTTCGGAAATATGATCATAAAAGCTGATGTTGAAGACGAAACGAACGCAAGCATTATGAATACGCTGCAGTCTCTGCGACAAGTCACAGTAGAGGTCACAATAATCGAAGTGAGGCAACACAAGATTCTGCACAAGCGTTTATTTTAATGAAACTGGTATAAATTTCTTTAAAGGTCTAAGATAATTTAAGATGGAGAAAGTACTTTTTACATATGTGTATCACTTATGCTTGCCAGGTTAAATTTGCCTCTTGATACAGTCCAGGATGTATTAGTGAAGAAGAATAAGGGATAATTATATTTTTATAGTAATGTTTGCGAGCTGTCTTTGTTGTCTCATTGGAATGACTTGTCATTTGTAAACTTTGGTTCCGAAAGTCGTGGTACAAACGCGGCCGAGGTCAATATATTTTTTTAAGGAATAAGAGAAATAACGTCATGGGTCTCGTTTCTTATTATTTATAAAACGTAAAGTAATCTCAACTCTGAAATAAGAGGCATATGGGAAATTTTGTAGGCTATTTCACACCCAGGTTTGAATTGTGACGCTATAGATCTGAAATATTAATAGACTGTAGTTAAATAAAATGCGTAAGAGACAAAATATAAATCGATATCTCGCCATCATTGACTTATTGTTAATAGTATAATTGTTATTCCTACAAAAATATTAATTCTTGATTATAAAGGTTATTAAACCGTATACATGTTTATTAGTGATAACACTTCGAGAATAAAAAATCCCATGAAATTTGTTTTAAGATTATTGGAAAAATTAACAAATTCTGAGAATTCTAACATATTACTTTAAGCTCTAATATTCACTATTGGATTGTTAAAACTTTGATTTCATGTTTTATTTTAAATGATTTTAAGTTTATATTTTAAGAGATTGTCCACATGAAAATATATTATTTCTTACTTACTAATCTACCCTGCCGTCTTTCGTAGGATTTACAGAGACTGCCAGATATCTGAAAGCACGAAAACTGTAAAGACCAGTCTGCTGAATGCTTTATACGCAGCGCGGCTTACTCGCTCGTTGTCCGATTATTACTCGCAAAAGTTATATTTTGTGACAAGCTGTATGCAATGAAGGAGTATAGATAAGCGACTGATAATTTTAGATTGGTTATTAGCACTCATGAGATAGATATAGAGACAGACTGACACAGAGCGCACGCCTATTCGGCTCTGACGTCAGATATGTTTACAGTTACATGATGGCACATGTACACACAATAGAAGTTCTCTTGGCGGGTTGCCTATAAACAGGGAGAGAAACTTTGAACATGCTAGACAGGTACATTCGTACATAGAGGCAAGTTTTTTTGGGTCTTGATTACACTCTAATTCAACCCAGGAAGTTACTACAGACCTTATGGGTCACGCCAGTGTCCCCCTACATACAGAGGGTAGATGTTGCCAAACTCATAATAACAGCATTTGTTTGTTTAGGGAAGGGAGGAGGGGCAAGGTTAGCAGTACTTTCTCCAAATCTATGTACTATACATTTAAGAAACAGTTTTTCTTTTACGGCATGCAAACTAGTTAGGCTATATAGTAAATTTAAGAGTCGACACTTTCACACAGGATAGTACAGATCCGCACGAGCTCAGGGACAAGTGGTAACTGTTTTTTCTTTAAGAGGGAGTGGCTTGGACGGCTACAACTTACAACTATGTACCTGCTGTGTTGCAATCTTCAGTTTTATATAAGGATTTCTCTCAAGAAAATACTGTTAAAATGGCAACCCAGTTCCCTATTCCAAACACAGTAACTTCCTGGACTGAATCAGACTTTTTTTTTGTAGCAGGATGCCAGAACGTCCGTGAAAGGCAACACCACAGGACACCAAAAGACAAGAGACATGTCCAGATTCCAAAGTGGATATTTAAAATTACCTAGCTGTCAGGATGGTATTGTTAGCTGGCTAAGATAAAGAGCCACTCCAAGTTTAGAAAACCAGCTATTACGGTTCAGGGACCTGACATGCTGACTACGTCATCCCTGCAATTGCTAGGAGATTTAACCATGCGAATTTGAAGCCTGCGCTCTGCGCTTCTCGTTCTCTCACGCCATGGAGTAGTCTACATAAGCCTGCGGGGAATGGAACTGGTCGATGGAGTGGAAGGCAGGATTTCCACCGTCACGCGGGCGACTCACAAAATATTGAGCTTATCATAACAATTTTGATAAATGCTATATTTTTAGAAGATATATATATATATATATATATATATATATATATATATATATATTTAATGTTTGAAAACAATAACATTTTGTAGATTGTCTGACAATCTATGAACCCTGGCGATTAGTGAATCTCATGGAGAAGACCAGAGATTTCCGCACGATATAGCCTTATACGATTATTACATCCACTGATATTCACGGACACGAGAAATGAGGGATTACAATAGGAGATTTACAACTTGGAGAAAGTAACATAGATACGAGGAGACCGTCACGCAGGAACTGCGTAAACTCTGCGAATTCCTCAGCAAGTCGAAGTTAAGGTCCGATTTTGCTCGCTTACGGAATATATATATATATATATATATATATATATATATATACGTATATATATATATATATATTCTTTGCTAAATTGGCGAAACTCGATTTTTATAACAACTTAAACGTGTCGGACTGCAGAGAAAACGAATCTACAGTAAGTTCGTAAATTCTTAATATTGCTGTATAATTTGACATAAATTTAAATAATTTCTACTGATTAAATAAATTATACCAATATACATTATAGGATACAGTGCCAATTTAAGGACTAATTAAATTGTATTATATAACAATATATTGTGACGAAGCAAACATGGCAGCTGCCAGAGCGATTTTTTTAATTTCGGGTTTCGGATAAATTTCCACTTCTAATGATCGGATTTTCCTGATTTTTGGAGATTATCTTCCTCGTTTTATTATAATACAATGTACCATACTAAGTGCTGTTGCGAAATATAGAAACTTGCAACCTGTAGAGCTATTTATAAATTTCGTTTCAGGTGAAATCCCTCGCTTAATGGTACGATTTTGCTGGTTAACGAATTCGACCTTACTTTCTTAAAACTTGATACTATATGCCAAGTTTGATTATAATAAAACACAAATTGTGGCCGCTAGAGCGTTAACGGATATTATATATATGTATATGTGTGTGTGTGTGTGTTTGTGTGTGTGTTAATTTTGGTCATGGTTATTTTCGGTGTCTACCAAATAGGATAGGCGAATAACTGTATTTTTTAAAATTATTTTATGAGAACAATCTCAATAGCTTATTTTCTTCCGAATTAGCTAAAAGTGCAGATCTATAACGGATACGGGTAGACTTCCTAGTAGAAAAGAAAGCAGTACGGTATAAGATATAATAGAAAACACAGAAACATATTTCATTAATTTTATGAAGGTTGCTCAATACTTTATTCTCCTGGTTGCTATCCAACTAAGTTTTAATGAAAGTTGCCTAAAACAGAAAGAAGACGTATCAGAAATATCCATACCAATATTCGCATAACGTATTAAGTAAGGGACCCGAGGATTATCACGCAGTCAACTAGCTAGGTATTTTAAAACTAATTTTATACTGGAAACAAAATATTTTACACCGAACGGATTGGCTCTGATAGTATTGTTTTCGGGAGATCCCGATTACAAATCATGGCATCTAACGACCTGAATATTTTCGAGATTTTCCTCATGTTCCAAAAAACACAAGATATACACAATCGACAGTCTACACAGAATACTGATGTACACCAAAATGTGCTAAAACGATAGCCTACACAACCCAATGGTACTAGCAGCACACTCAAAGATACTAGACAAAATGTGACCAAAGATTTATAAACCCTCAACATAATGTTTAAGTAAAGAACAGCAATGTTGTAAATTGGATACAAAAATCTAATTTATATGGTTCGAAATAAAATTAAAATTGATGATCGAGGTTAGCTCTCATTGGAATATAAAGAAAGAATGATTAGTAGACAAATTGCATTGTTAGAAGACGGGCCTTCATTACTGTAATGATGTCAGAGTGAATTACGCTCTTGCACACCTGTGAACCAATCTCAAAGCTTCATTATCTCGCATCTGATTCGTTGGGAAGGGAGTGTCATTCTCATCTTATACGCATTTGTCGTAGAACGCAAAATGTGTTCTGTCCTCACCGTTCTGTCTCATTAATTTCGGTCTATAAAATTAATTAAATTTGCTTTTCCTGCATGTAAGTAGCTTTTTTTGTAAATATATACAAATATATATGATTAGTAGAAGGTCTTTATTGGACTTAAAGTAAGATACGTTTAAAATGTAATTTACAAATATGGATCGCACAGGCAGCAAGTCGTAGGTGCTGTTGACAGTCCATATCAATAAAATAATGTATAGTAGTAATATAACAAAAAAAAATAGGTATTTTTCTTCTTCTTCTTCCTTTCCAGAATTAGGTCAATGTGACCTGTTCCGATCTCAAGTCCATCGTTTCCTTGGCCGTCCCAAAGATATTTTGCCATGTGGTTTGTAGGTGTTGATCTTTTTGGGTAATCTTATATTGTCCATTCTGTCTAAATGTTCTTTCCACTGATATTTGTGCTCTTCTAGTTTATCAACTATTGAAAACATCTCCAGTTCATTTCTTATTGATTCATTGTGTAATCTATCCTTTTACAGATCTTAAAAATTTCATTTCAGTGGCTTGAATGTGTGAGATATATTTTTGTAAGTACCCAAGATTCAGATCCATATAAAAGAACAGGAACAGCCATAATTTTATAAAACCTGAGCTGAGTTCCTCTTAGAGTCTTTCGGAGGGTTCTTCTTATAGTGCCACATATCATTTGATATCGGTTTAATTTATTATGTATATTCCAATCATAGCTTAATGTTATATCTGAACCAAGATAGCTAAAATGTGCTATCTGTTCTATTATTTTATTATTGATCACTATTTTTGCTCTGAGTGGTACTTTGCCCTGAAAAGCCATAATTTTAATTTTTGAAGTTGAGACTTTGAGATTATAATAGAGTCCTAATTGATTCAACATGTAAATGGCTCATTGTAAATCATCCTCTGACTTCTGTATAATAGGTAACAATACAATTACAGTATACAATATACATTAATTAGGTTACGAAAAATTATGAAGTACTAGCTAATACACGGCGTGCTCTGCTGCACCTAAATAAATTGTGTGTTTTTGCATTTAGTTGAATAAGTAAAAGGAAACATAAATATAAATTTATATCGTTATTATTTTTGGATACCCCGTGCTGATTACCCGGCATTTAGCATAAATGAGCTGAAAGACAAAATTCGTTTTGAGTTAGCCATAAAAGAATACCCGCCGTGCGCTGCTATGCTTGCCCGGGAATCTACTTATCCCGATCTTCTTGGCATCAATGAAAGACATAAATGATTATTGTGAGTTATCCTTAAAAGATAAACATATGCTGTCGCGGACTTTTTGTAGAGTTTTTTTTTAGATATTCAATTCTGTGTATATTAATTTTGTGCATTTATTATGGTTTAGGCAGCGTAAGCCATTTAAGGATAAAAATGGATTTTTTCATGTTTTTCACTACAAAGGGTGTTATTTAAGGGCGTAGTAGTTGAGTATCTCAACTCTCTTATAACCTATGTTCATCCCGGGAATCTGCTGAACATTTTGCAAAAATACCCGATCACAATCGGATCAACGGTATGGCCGCGCATAAAGTATGAACGAACAAAAAAACAAACAAACAAACATTTTTATATATTAGATGAATAATATTACACTTTGCTTATATATTTATTTATTCACGAATGAGTGTTGTTCTTATTTTCTGCGTTTTGTCCAGAAAATTACCCATGTTTATCCAAATTTCTGGATGTACCATTAACTCTAGCATGCCAAGTTTTCACGATTTGAATTTAGAAATCGTATATCTATATACTCGTATACATGATTGAAAAATATTTTGTTGATAAACAAAACAAAATTATCAATTTTATAAGTAAATAAGTTTAAAAAATGATATGCACAAATCCTTTCTATTTCGATGTAAATTATTTAATATTAAAGCGATGATAATACTAAATAGAGTTACATAGATTCTTCTTATTTACTTGCAAATATTTTTATGTCTACAACGTGGTACTATCGAGCATTTTTCGGGGACTAGCGCCACAATGTGTACGATCATTATTATTTAGAAACATTTTAAATAAAATAAAGTATTTTTAACATTTTATTAATAATATATTTTAAATTACAGCGCTAGAGAAATATAAAGAAATTATATTCTTCGTATGAATACCAACTCTCAAATTTATATATTTCCCGTTCCGGCATCTTCGTAATAGAAGGTTTGAGCAAACTTTTGGATCTCGATATATCCAATTTGTTTTACAACTGCTACGTTGCATAGAATATTTCAATCATAGTGAAGAAGAAACAATTTTTTTGAAAATGACAAACACCAACTATAACCCAGCCTTTGAATATTATAAAGGGTCATGTCCATTATGTTATATCTCGAGAAAACAGAAGTTTCTTCTAAATACTGGTTTAAATAAAGCATTATAAATAGTGATACAAAGAACAAATAATGTATTTGTTTTAATAGACACGTAAACACTAGAAAAATACAATTATAAACATAAATATACACTTGATCTTTCAAACAACGTGGTGTAAATTCACAAAAAGTGGACATAGTCAATTCTAATACATAAAGGTTCAATTATAGTAGGTATATTATAAAATGAAATTCAAATTTACAAAACTATGTATTAAAATATTTACCAAATCGAATATAATAATGTCAAACAACTTTCTCAATTACTTGTTTCACACCATTCGCTGTTTTATAAGAACAGAATGCTAGATAATCTTTTCGCTCTTTGCTTCGACTTACTTGGCACTAATTCTATTATCTCTTCAATATATACGTAGTGTTCTGTCCAAGAGCAGGTCTTTCATTGCAAACTCAACGTTCTCCACTCTTTCCTTAACTCTGCTTTCCTTTTTTGTATTCGCATATGAACCATTTATTTTAATACTGTCTATCACCTGATGTAATTTGTGCCTTTAAATTTCTTTCCGTTGACTATTCCTTCTTAGCCAGTGGCCAATCCAATTTTTTCCCCTCTTCTTTATAAGTTCCAGCTTTGTTCTTCTTCACTCTGTTTAGCCTGTCCATTTTATACGTTCCATCCTTCTCCATATCCACATCTCAAAAACTTCCAGTCGCTTTTCCTCATTCCGTCGTAATGTCCACGTCTGTGCACCATACAATGCCACACTCTTCAATACATATATCGAATATTTATTTTAGTATCTCAAAATATTTATCCAAGATTCCGTGGTTGGGACAAATTTTCATGGTCAGCATTACATTCCAAACAATATTCAATCTCAATATTAGTGTTATTATTTTTTAGACTAACACGCACTTGTAAATAAGTAGGCCTAAATACGTAAACACTATCTAATTTATCATCAACTCGTGTCCAACTCAGGGTCAGGTCCAGGGATGAGATGAAGTCACTTATATAGAGGTCTGCGAATGACCAGGATCCAAACGGACCACGCCTGACGCACCATCACAGAAACAGAAAACGAAACAAAATGGATGAGATGAGTACGGGGAAATTGTGGAATGAAATTGTGGCAGCGGAAAACGGAAGAAAACCCCGAGAAAAGTATGCCCAAGCTCCGTTTCGTCCACCACGAAACCTATATGGAGTAGACGATACTGGATCTCGGGATACCAGCGGTGAGAGGCGCTATAGGTCGCAGGTCGAGTGCTACATGTACTGCTGCCACCACGCCGCCACAGCCACCTCCACTACTACTACTACTACTACTACTACTACTACTACTACTACTACTATTTACTACTACTACTACTGCTATTTATTAAGATACATACTCCATAGCTGACAGGCCTACAAGGTTCTTGGTCTACCAGTCAGTTCCAGCCATCGTATCCACTTATGTTTAACCCAGAGGTGGACTATCATTTATTCAACATAGTGGTGACATGTGGTCAGCATATCTTATTTCCTAGCAGTTACAGCCGATTTTCTCAAACTCATTAAGATACATACTAAACGCTAAACCGACTAATTTTACACTTATTGAATCATGTTATTATTAAAATGACCAATGATCCAAGGAATTAAAAATATTCACCATTTTAAATTTCCAGTTTTAATCACGCGTTAAAATAGTGACGCAAGTTTTAAATGTCTGTGAAGTACGCCACTGTGGCTGTAATTTCGGTGTAGTGGTGAAGACTAACGAGCTCACCAGAGGAATAAACTTTTCCCCCAACTCATCTGCCATAATACATCAAAACGAAACCACAGGATAAAATACATGGTAGATTTCCAAAGAGATAAAAAACAAAATTACTGATATGGAAGCGAGATACGGTAGACTAGCAATTATATCGAGAAGTACCCTCGTTCCGTGAGAATGGAGAATGCAGGGTATGAATTATACCCTAATTAACATGGGAGGGATTTGTTCCTCTCAGGAACTGATTTGAGAGGGGTTAGGGGAAACCCTAGAGCGGTTCTGGAACGGATGGATTCATCAGCACCACCTTGATTTGATTGAGGAGATAGCGTTAGCCATTAGATTGAATTTTAAATGGACTTAACTCACAGGGAATGAAGCACAATTTTTCAAAGTACAGTCACGCTCTAAATTAATTTAAAATTATCGATCCTGTATTTTATATTGCATTATAAAAATACAATAAATACCAATTGCAATTTAGAAGAAACAATTATTTTTGTCTGAAAAGAAAAAAATCAATATATTGTTCAAGACAAAATAATCATGAAAGAAATAAGATACAATGTAGGATTTTAAATCATCTTCTTTTCAGAAAATACATAAAAAAACTGGTACAACATTCACTATACAATGCTTTAAAATTCGTTGTTTATTATAATTCAATTGTTTACAATGTAAAGTACCTTACAGTGCAAAAGGTGACTTAAAAATAGAAAACAAAAATATTCTAGCAATCTTTACATGAAGTAGTTCATCATGTGACGCATAGACCTATAGAGCCTCCCACTATAAGGCACAGATATAAGATAAATTTTGAGGTGTAAACCATATTAAAATAGATTTATTATTATTATTATTATTATTATTATTATTATTATTATTATTATCATCATCATCTTTATTACTATTATGTTTTTAATGTTATTATTTTTACTATTATTATTAAGTGAAATCCACCAAAATCCTGTCCCAAGCCAAGTTGGAAAAAGATGAGGCGGAAGAACTACATAATTGAAAACCTGGGTTCAGCTCGCTCGGCTGACAGTACCCAGTTATGGCCCCTTTATAGGGTTACAGATACTGCTGCCTTGCAGTTCATCATTGGTTTGACAAAGGGTAGAGGAAGAAAACCTTGACAAAAAAATCACCTAGTCCTCCATGTTTGGGGTTTATGCATCAGGCTAGCTCCCAGTTCATCATAAAAATAACAATGCTAAATGGCTAAATAATTAAAGCCGGACGGAAATAAACGAAGACGACAAAAACCAAAAGAAAGGACATGAAATATTCGAGGGACACAAAATAAAATGATTGATTTCATAGAGGAAATGAAAATATAGCACTACATCAGGATATAATTGTATTAACAGAAACTATAAGGAAAAGAGAAAAAAAAAAGGTTCAGAAATGAAATGGCAAACTCATAGGTGGAAGCAATAAGAACTGGAATGAGAACAAGGAGACTGGAAGACATGGAGTGGATGGATAGGGGCGAGCAGAGAAGGATAATAAAACTTGTACAGAAATATCTGTAAACATTCAAAATCTGTATATACGAGTAAATAAATAAATTATAAAGCGAATATTACTTTAAATGAAATTATTACTTACACATGTGTATTTATCTTGGAGTTGCTGTATACTAATTTAGTTGTAAATCTGTACCTTGTCTTTAGAAAAGTAACTTTAAAAATGAACTGTAAAAATTATTTTCATTTTGTAAATGTCTCTTGATCATGTAGCGGGCGGACGCTACCTTGGCAATTGAGATAATATACAGTATATATATATATATATATATATATATCCATCCATAGTAATTCTGCCTGAGGTTAGGTCTTTCACTGCAATCATAGATTTTCATGCTATGCTTTGCAGTTTTACTAGGGAATTATAGGTGTGGTAGCTTCCTGTTGCTTTCCGCACAGTGAAGGATGATGATGATAATGATGATGGTAGCCGGATGACTTTCGGGGACAGTTGGGCCCTAAGCTTCCTGACATTTGTCTTACAGGTGAGGAAAAACCCCGAAAAAACCTCGAACCCAGGCCCGCTGCGTGACAAGGCAGCACGCTACTTCGAGACCACAGCGGTGGACAATATATATATATATATATATATATATAAAGAAAATAAAGAATATGTATGAAGAAAAATAAATTTTTGTACGAGGATTCTTGGATAGCGTAACTGGCAGCGCACTGAAATATCAATTCAGAGGCCGGGTTGGAAATTCCCGTCCAAGCATCTATTTTTCTTTTCATATCATATATATATTTATATATAGCAAAATCATAAGGATATTAAATAACATTAATTAAGTGCATGTTTTTTACAGATAGCATCCTCATTGACAAAATATACGTATTCATGTAAAGTGGACCGAAGTCCACCTTTAATAACGGCCTCGTGGAGGGTCCACATCAATCAAATTCCTTTGTTATGTTTAATTATATAAATTGCCAAGGTAGCGTCCCACTACAACCACGAGAAATCTGATGTAGAATCATAATTAGACTGTTATATCCTAAGAATTTTATAATCATATTAAGAATAGTAATGTACCAGTGGAACATGCGTTTGAAATATTAAGCGAAACATAACTAATTTGCTGGCATTATCGAACCCGGAGTTTCGTGGTCGCGCATACATAAACTCTCCATAAATCCCTATTCCGAGCTAATTCCCTCTGTTGTTGTATGTACTTTTACATGTCAGAGCCACCCGGATCTTAGTTTTACAAGGCTTGTCATCATAGTATTTTGAATCCTGGATCACATAATACTTTAAAAACACAAGGGCATAATAGATGGTAAGTAATCTTAACTTTCTACAATTAGCCACCCATCTACTTCTTTAACCCTCTGATCAAATGTGACTATTTAATGAATGGACTACAGTATTTAATGAACGAATTACTATTGTCTCAAAATGATGCCTCTGCTGAGATTTACAGCATGATGTGATGTGCTAACAAACGTGATATGACGCGACGTACTAATTCGTTGGCTTAAATCGGTGTGTTTAATTCACTTGATGAGATTTGAACTAAGGGCAGCAGTATGATCAGCTGATTGTATTTGAACTGTAAGCTATATAGGGTATTAAGTCTGAGAGGGTTGGTAATGGAGCATCTCTAGTTGATGATTGATTCATTATACTACATGAATATCATTGCTGTAAAATGGAAATTCTGCGTCAAAGCATACTAATCCGCCACGGCTGCCAACTTACTGGCATTGTGACATTCTCTATGACATGCAAATGCAGCAACCCCAAACATAATTACATCAATTATGCCACTTAACTTCAAGCAAGTTCGATTTTTTACGCGCGACTTCCATCATATATAACTTATACCTGTTTATCGGACCACTTTTTATACACGACTTCTGTCATTTATATAACCTATATTATTGCCTCACTATGATGGTTGTCCAGCGGCTCGCTTTGTTTCACCGCAACTGTTATATAATTAAATACAATGATGCCGACTACCGCCACTATAATACTTGTACAGACTCTCATAATGCCACACTTCGACTACTGCGACATATTACTGACTAATCTGACAACTGATCTGACAGACTACAGCGTGCTCGTAATGCGTGCATTCGATTTATATTCAATCTCCGTCGTTATGACCACGTGTCTCCTTCATTTCAGGCCTTATTATGGCTACGCCTAAATTTCAGAAGAACTTTACATTCACATACTTTACTATTCCAAATTCTGCACACATATTTACCAATTTATTTAACAACACGCTTTCAAAATTTATCGGCTCATCACAATTTAGGAACAAGATCACAAGACTCTTCTTTACTTTTGATACCATGACACAGGACCTGTCTATACTCTGAATCTTACACAATATATATGGCTAGAGCATGGAACTGACTTCCCAGTCATATCAGGGACTGTCAATCGCTATCATTATTTAAATCCAAATTAACTGATATCTTAAGTTCGACACAATGAAAACATTAACTGCATAATAACTATATAGAGCATTCCATTAATAATCATCTAGGAAGCTACTTACTTTATTTTATATCATTTTAATTTTATTATATTCTATGTTTTTTGATAGTATTAGCTAGTATTAGATTACATCATCATTATATTTTGTTTAGTCTGTATTTTAATAATATCTTAAAATTGTAATATGTACGTAATTTTTGTATAATTTTACTATTCGCTGGTTTAATGGAAGAGAAGGCCTTATGGCCTTAACTCTGCCAGCTAAAATAAATTATTATTATTATTATTATTATTATTATTATTATTATTATTATTCCACGTGGTAATCATTGTCGCGCTGCACCCACTTTTTATATAAAGGACAACCATCATACTGAGGCGATAATGCCTGTTTAATGGTGGTTCCAAATTTCTTATTAATAAACATGGACAGCAGGCCACATTAGATTAGACAAGAAGAAAAACATGTTAATGATTTGAAAGAGTTAAATCTTGAATTAATTTATTGACTGATTTATTATTTGTTTTATTAGCCTGTTGGAGTTAAGGCTATATGTGACCTCCTTTTCCACTCACCAGATCAAACGTATGTTACATTAAAGTAAACAAATCACAAAAATATTAGATACAAAACTATATTAGGCCAAACTGAAAAAAAATAATAAAATTCAAATTCTAGGCTTTTACGGTCGATGTCTTTGTTCTTGTTTAGTTGGTCTTCAGGGCTAAATGGTTGAGGTCCAGTTTTATTAAAACTCGATCTTTCGTCTACTTCTGCGATAATAATAATCATAAGGAGATTCTGCGTGATGTCTGTGAACTCTTCAACTGTAAGTCTGCAGAATGTCCTGAGGATGTCTACGGCAGTTGTAGACGAAGCGTCGAGTTTCAACAAAACCGAATCACGACCATTTAGCCCGGAAGACAAATAGCAACAATAAAATTAAAATCTAATAATACAATAAAGTTGATAATAGTTAAAATTAATAATAAAGTATATATGAAGGAAGAACAACCCTAAAATAATAATAAAAATAATAATAATATTTTATTTATTCTGGCAGAGTTAAGGCCATAAGGCCTTGTCTTTCACTCTACCAGCACAAATTACAAGTATGTATTTGACAATATAGATTATATATACACTATACTAATTATAAAGAATTAAAAATATATTGAATGTTGCAATGGAAATATCATGTATCAAACAACATTTTTGCGCGATACTGCGTTTTGCCGTACTTACAGCAATAGCGATCATGATTGAAATTTCAAATTCCTAAATTTCGGGGTTGCCAACCTAAATAACTATACTGTAATAAAATAACTACACTGTAATATTACATATTACAAACCACGTGTGGGAAGTAAAACCACTGCCCTCTATGTATACTACGTACAATGTGTATACAAAAATATCCAAAACGTAGTGTTAATATACATTATACGAAACAAATCACTGCATTTTTTAAATGAACTGAACTATATTTGAAACAATATAAAACAGTAAATACGTACTTGCTGTCATGTTATGACTGATTGGTCCCACGGCCTCCTGCAATTTCAACTAATAAACATTGCCTACACTGTTAACGTTAATCAGTGATTTATAATGAACGCAAGAAATTCCAACAAACATGTTATTATTTTACTATTATTTATTATTTTTGAAAACATCATCGCGCAAAAAATAATGTACAACGCACGTTTGTGAAGTGTTTTATAGGATCTCGGAAATTATAAACCTCGCTATCGCTCGGTTTTTAAACATTTTCCTTACTTCTGTAAAAACCACTTCCAACCTCGCATCGTATTATACCTACTATTTATACAATGATAATAATGACAACAGTAATACGTATGATGATGATGGTGATAATAATAATAACTTATCTACTATACGTGAAAAAACAAGACAAATAAAACATGTAATGAATTAATCTATCGGTTATATGTAAGATATCAGCTTAAAATATTGATAAATCTTAAAACTATTCTTATATTTTTTTTTAATCTTTAGAAGAAAATTATTAGAGATGTTTCTGTTATTCGGTTAATAAAAGGATCTTCAATGAGTATTTGAAGGATGTAGTTTGGCAGTCTCCGACATAGAGTGAAGGAGAATTCCATGTTCTAGCAAATGAAACTGTAAAAACTGTAATAGGTAGTGTGATGAGGAGGAATAAAAAAGACAATGTGCTGATGGGATCAGGTGTCCAATTTATGTGTATCAAGGAAACTAACAAAGCGGTTTGTTAAATAATTAGGTGATGATGTGTAGAATATTACAGAATGCAATTCAAAACCATGGATCCACTATGCACTTGATAAACTAATGATCTATTCCAAGGAAAATAATAGTTCTACGATCTCATTGACATTGTTCAAGGGATGGTGTAACCTGATTTTAATCAATATTTAAATTATAGTGTCATTTGGAGATATTTGCATAAAATGTCCCCTGAAGAATTGGCGTGAAAGAGCTTTTTACCTTTATCTTTAAATTATTTATTGTTTTTTATGGGTTTTAAGCTTTTTTATTTCCCTTATTATTTAGTGAACATATTTAAGTAGTCATATACCAGACGTTATCAACCTCGACCGCTAGAACGATAAAATGAAAATGTAGCAAGACACAATGCCTAGAATGTGAACGGATGAAGAATAATATCTATTTAATCGAGCTCCCAAATTGATAATAAAAACTACTACAATTCCACTGCTTACGTAAAAACTATGGTAAAACTATTCAGTACAATAACATCATGTTATCATAGCTCAAATTCAGTCCGCAATTAAGTCAAGCAAATTCCAAACATACGAAAAGCTTCAAAGATTAAAACTAAATATTTTTTACTCCTAGGCGACAGCCAAGAAGGCTATTGGCCCACCAACCGGCCGTTGACCTCAAATCAACATGTGTTAATCACAGAGGTAGACGATCATCTAGCCAGTGTAGAGGTAACATGTGATCAGCATGTCGGGTCCTCCAGCCATTATAGCTAGTCTTCTCAACCTGGGGTCGCTACTTATTGTAGTTATCCAAATGCCTCACGATGCTGGGTGGGCACCGGTCCCATACTGGCCGAAATCCCATGATAAAATTGTCTTTCCTATGGGGACTCGAACCAGAGCAAGTCCATTAGCTCTGCGCCTATGCTTCTTGCCTTAACCACTCGGTTACAGCGCAGAAAAAAACTAAATATTTAAAGATGGGAATTCTCGTAGCGAGTTTCCCTGAATTCCTGAGGGCTCCATTTAAGCCCAGGCCTGTTAATAAAAGCTTACTAGATATTCAACCTTACGTCGGATTGGCTGACAAGGTAAGAAACTGTTATTCACTTTTCGGTTGTGTTATTTCATTGGGAGTGTACCTGTATGCGGGTAGGAAGTGGGAACTGCATTTTTACACTCAGTGAATACATATTAACAGTCCTGATCTAGCCAAATTTACGCTCCTCGAATCTACGTGGGGCCACTCAAGATAGTCATGATGCGGAAGGAAAGGGAGGTGTATGAAAAGCAAAGGAGTATGTAACGTCAAACTGCTGAGTTTGTAGTGAAAGACCTGACCACCTTTAGAAAATATGATGAATATATGAATTAATACAAGTACATTACTATATCGATTTAGTAGTTCGCTTATGATAACATTTTCATAAAATTTACAAATCAACTTTTATAAGATTCATGATGTGTTGGGCTGAGGTATTATTCAAAATTAAAATATAAAATTATGGAATATTCACCTGATAAACGAAAACGAACGCAACACATGAAACCCCCTCTACCAGATCTTCAGTGAAACACCAGTTTTGAATCCTGCCGATGATGGGACAAGTCCCGAAAGCGCTACAGTTAAATAATTAATTAAGTTGAGGAGACGGACCTTTCAGGTGAATATTCCATAATTTTATATTTTAATTTTAAAATTTACAAAATGTTCATAGATAAGTCCTTCAGGAGTATACTCTTAGATACGCGACGAGAACTGTATCTAAAATAGGAGGAGTCAAAGTTTCGAAGAAAAAATCTCTATCATATTATATTGCAATGTAATTTTCGCGTTTTCTTTTTTCTCCGATTAATATCGCCTTTATATATATTAATACAAATCTAAGTGCAGGCTACTTTAATGGGCTGAAGACTAGAGAATGGAAGAAAATATCAACCGCAAAATGTCGTATAATAATTATAAAAACATGGACAAGCCAAGGAATAAACAGATGTAGTGAGAAAAAAAAAATGTTCGTATTAAATGTTGGAAACCAACTGGGATCTCAGTTTCGAATTCTGACGATTAAGGAGAGTTATTGGCGATAGGCCACACCGGAATTATTTGAGGTTTTCTCAGGTTCTCCCGTTTTCCAAATCTCATCCTACCAACACTCCCCACTTCCTTTCCCTCTGTCTGTACGTGATTTAATTTCTCATTCATTAACTTCATATCACCCTACACTTGATCTTTTTTTTCTCAAAATGCCCCAGGCTGTCATTTCGATTTTTGGTGTTCTCTGCTGGCGTACTTGTAACCCACTTCTGAGGTTGGGGCTCCTGGAAGGCGGGGTTACGCTGCCCCGATGATATGAGAGTTGATGATAATGATGCGCCAGGAGAGGCCTTAAACTAAACTTAAGCTAATTAGACGAATATAATATTGATGATAATGATAACCAGATGGTGTTCTGGGACCGTTTGCGCCATAAAGTTTCCTAATATTTATCTTACAGGTGAGGAAAAACTCCTAAGAAAACCTCACTCAGGAAACTTGTCCCGACCGGGGATCGAACCCGGACTTGCTGCGAGACAAGGCAGCACGCTACCTCGAGAACACAGCAGTGAACACACTTCATCTAATGTCAGGTAAAAATATATTGGTTTGGCGAACCACAGGTGCTGAAAATATGTGGTTGTGGGGAAGGGAGCTAATGGGAGTCACACCAACTACCTGTGCTATTTCATCGCTCCGAGTTTGAGTAACAACCTAGGGAATAGAATTGGGTCCAAAGGGAGGATTCTAATCTTTACTCGTGGTCATGAGCTCAACCTGAGTGCAGTACTTGTGTCGAACCAGGAGGAAGACCTATAACGAACTATATAACACCATAGAGTAGAATTCATTTCATTAATTGTGGGGAGCATAATAGATACCTTAATAACCAGTGTTAGGGCAGTTTTCCTTCCCAGAAAAGTTAGAAACAGGGAAACGAGGCCACAATAGATGGAGACGATGAATTCAAACGGCCAAGTCTCGAAACTGGTACAGAACCATAGGGAAGGATGGAGAGAGAGGGGTGGGGGAAGAGAGAGAGAGAGAGAGAGAGAGAGAGAGAGAGAGAGAGAGAGAGAGAGAGAGAGAGAGAGAGAGAGAGAGAGAAGAGAGTGAGGAGAGAGAGGGAGGGAGAGAGAGAGAGAAGAGAGAGAGGAGAGAGAGAAGAGAGTGAGAAGAGAGAGAGAAGAGAGAGAGAGAGAGAGAGAGAGAGAGAGAGAAGAGAGTGAGATAATTAAATCGTCTCCTTATTTATACCTGACAACTTATTTATTTTTAATACCCCAGGTTTGTCATTCGTCATTTTCTGGTGTTCTCTCCTAACATTGGCGTAATTTTAACCCTCTTCCGAGGTTGGGGCGCCTGGAAGGCGGGGTTACGCTGCCGCGATGATATGTTGGATGATAATTATGGTAGTGCGCCAGGCGAGTCCTTAATCCTAAAAAGACGAATATGAATGATGATTATAATTAGGTTATGTATCTTATAGGATTAATCAATTGGTTTAATTGATTTCAATTTTTTAATGAAACAGTAGAAAACAAACGAATATAAATTACCTAATTGTGTATCGAATTATACAATATATCTAATAATAACAGTTACACTTTATTTCGTTCTCACTGCGGTCTGACACATTTAAGTAAATGACACGAGAAATTAATGTTTTGCCAAGGGTTAGTAATTGACAAATTATTTTTTTTATACAGGAATGAAATATTACTTGTTCAAAATTGAAGCGTGTTTCAATAAAAAGCCAGTAAAATATGTAGAGTTTTATACTAAAGTAATATTTGTTTCTAATTCGCATCATGCCTAATTATACTGTGGAAGCAATTCCACATATTCATGTAGTATCTTTATTACACTTAGAATATTTAAGTCCGGTATTTGGATAAATACATTTAATGAAAGCGCGTAATAATATTCAATAATATAACAATCATAAAATGTTTTCTAGAATGTATCAAGCAATATAAGTAGAAGACCTAATCGATACAAGACCAGAAAAACAAAGATGAATTATTAACGAAAGAATAATGATGTGCGATAAAAGTATTTCAACTGTTCGTCATTAATTTAAATTATATTAAAAATTCATGTAAATATTACTCGTACAATGAAATGCATGACTGTTGAAATAAAACGCGTTTTTTACATATGAATTGATGAAATAATAATAATAACAATAATAATAATATTAATAATCATGTCAGAAACAGCACAATAAGGAAAATTATGTAAGTTGAAAAAAAAACATATTAGGAAAAAAAAGGAAAAAGTTTAAAATGGTATGGACGCCTCATAAGAATGAAAGAAGAGAAAATACTAAAGAAAACCCTTAATTGGAAAGCTAATGGAAGAACTGGAACAGGCAGGCCTAGACAACGATGGATGGATCGAGTGAAGAGAAGTATGGAAGATAGAGATTTGAGGGAAGAAGATGCTTTAGACAGGAACCTCTGGCGACAAATCACTTTGGGTTGTAGGAGAAACACTATAATGTGGACTATTCCTAAATAATAATAATAATAATAATAATAATAATAATAATAATAATAATAATAATAATAATAATAATAATAATAATAATAATAATAATAATGTTTTCCAATCATTAACTGTGTAATTCACTTCCCTCAAATCATTGTTAATGTTATAAGCCCACCTCGTTTTTTTTTTTTGCCTATCTGCATATTGCGCGCTTTCCCCTGGTTTTCCTACAAGAAGTTTCAATGCCGGTCTTTCTTTTCCTAGTCCAGCCACATGTCTTACTCGTCGGAGTCTACAAGACTTAACTGTTCTTATTTCATCTGGTTTCCCAAAAAGATCATGTAGTCTACTGTTATGAAATCTTCTCAATTCACTTGTCCATCTCTCTTTGGTCCAAAAATGTTCGTGTATTTTCAAATAATCGTTATCTCTTTTTTTTCCTCCTTTAAAATAGGAGACCATGTTTCTCATCCATATAATATAACTGGAAGTATAACCGATTCATAACTTTTAAGTTTTTTTAGAGAAGTTCGAATGCCAAACATGGACTTTTACTTTAAGGGAGGAAAGGAGATTACGAGTATTTGACAATAAAGTTCTCAGATAAAATTTTGGACCAAACAGAGATGAACAGACGGTTGAATGGAAATGACTACTTAAAAGTGAACTACATGGTCTTTATAGGAAGCCAGATACATTAAGAACAGTTAAATCTCGTAGACTGCGATGGGCAGGACATGTGGCACGAATGGGGAATGAAAGACATGCGTGGAAGCTTCTTGTAGGAGACCCAGAGGGAAAATGCCCAGTTGGTAGACAAAGAATGAGATGGGAGAATAACTAACTATGATGTGAGGGAAGTAGATTATACAGGGAATGATTGGAAAACATAGCTCAGGACAGGAATGTATGAAAGCTTATGTCGAATGACAAACACGGGTTCGATAGTGCCTCTGGAGTAAGTAGATAGATAGATAGATAGATAGAATATGGAATTTATTGCCTTTTTTTCAGAATAAAGAAAATACATATGCATTTACATTGCGCACGGGCCTGCTTGGCCGTACGTGCATTATTTTTCCATGAATAAAAAAATAAAACTAATAATATAAACAAATACCTACAAATACACCTGTATCAAAAAACAATAACTGGCTACATATAAGTAAAATCTATGTCTGCACTAAATCAAAATAATACATATCTACATTCATCCACATTCCGTACATTAATATTAAAAAAAATGCTAGAAAACAAATTAGAAAAAAAAAGAACACACACATACACCCACACACCCCCACACATATACACACCGCACGCTCATACCCCCTCCCCCCGTACCCTGCAGACATTAAGTGCACTATCAGACTATTCAACTTATCAGACCTACTTATTATATAACATGATTAAAGATCGAAAACAAAGACCATATTGAGATTCTTCTTATTGTTAATACATATATCCTTAATCTACAATTTTGTTATATCTCAATTTTCTTACTGTACCCAAAAATTTGCATGTTTTTGATTCACTCTCGATCCGTCCTAAAAGATCCCAACACGCCACTCTCCCTCGACCCGACCTGAGAAATCTCTCCGGCAGCATCTGTAATCTAAGTTGTTCTGTCTCTCTACAGAATGCTATAATATGCTGCCAGTTTTCATGGTCATCGCATAGTGGGCATATTTTAATGCCTTCATCATTTGTTAAATTATGGGCCATCCATCCCCCCAAATGAAACCATGCAATAGCACTTCTATCATCCCCATCCAAAGAGTCAATATATTCCTCCCTTCCCCACGAAAGTTTCAGTTCCGTCTGCAGGGTGAGCGATATTTTCTGGTTACACTCTGCTTCTATATACTGTCTGTCTATATCGATTAGTCTCTTCTTAACTGTCCTCCAAACAGTTCTATTATTCCGCGTACTCCTCTCCCATACCCAACCCATCCCTATGCCCTTCAATCCCCTTTCTACACCGATTACCCAATCTCCCGAAACACACTGCCTTTTCTGTTCATTGTAACACTCTGCTCTAAGCGAGTCCTGATTCCCGTTTATTATGTCCAACCAATACTTAATAGCCATAATTTTGCCCCTTATTGTGTTCGAAAATGTACCGAATTCCTTCAGTATGCCACAATTTGAAGTCCCCGTTGCTAATCTCATCGCTTTCTTAAGAAACATAGGTTGAATTTTATCTAGTGTCCCCGTTCGTTCCCAACCCCATAATTCTGAGCCATACAGCATGGTCGCTCTCACAGTCGAAGAATAAACCTGTTCTAGTGTACGCATCGGTATGTTTCGCAATTTTGACATATTATTAAGCATTTCGCTTGTCCGGCACCTAGCTCTCATTGTTGCATTTTCGATGTGTCTCGTCCATTTTCCATTCATTGTCAAAGTCATCCCCAAGTAGACAAAGTTTTTAACATTTTCTAAGTTCTCACCACGGTATGTCCAACTTTCCCTCCCGCTGTATACCGACCCGTTTTTAAAAGTCATGGCTTTCGTTTTGCTAACGTTAACAGTAAGTCCCCAAGTCGTACAGTATGTCGATAGTAAATCTAAACCCTTCTGCATGCCATCTATTTTTGTGGAAAAGAGGCATAAGTCATCTGCATACATTAGAACAGGAATACTTCGCTCACCCACCGTTGGAGCATCGATCCCCTCTACTTCCAGCATCAAAGCTACATCGTCTATAAATAAGTTAAATAACAGTGGTGACAATACACATCCCTGTTTTACACCCTTAACTGCCTTTATATTTTCTGAAACTTGGTCCCTCCCATATTTAACACAGAACTCCACTTTTTTATAAATTCCCATTAGCGCCCTAATCATAGTTCCCGATACTCCTAGTTGCCATAATTTCTGCCATAGGGCATTGCGTTCAACAGAGTCAAATGCTTTTTTCAGATCTATAAAAGTACAGTGTAACCTGCCTCGTTTGACACTCAAACATCTGTTAATTGCTGTTCTCAGGACAAATAGATTGTCGCCGTCCTGAAGCCTTCCCTGAACCCGGCCTGGTATCGTGAAATTTTATTATTTCATTTATCCAATTTTTTAGCCTGTTATATAGCACTGTGCAATAAATTTTCCAAACACCGGCAGAAGAGAGACACCGCGGTAATTGTCCGGATTGTTAACTCCACCCTTACCCTTGTAAATAGGATGCAGTATTGATGTGGACCATTCATCTGGATAGCTTCCTTTTTCATAAATTTTATTAAAAATACCTACTATGTATCCTGTCCATTTATCAATTTTCAAGGCTTCTTTATAGAACTCGGCTGGTATACCGTCTAGACCAGGAGCTTTTCCATTTTTCATGGATCGAATCGCATCCCTCACCTCTAGTTTTGTTATCTCCGAGTCTAGCATTGGTACGTCTTGACAAACTAATAATAGCCGCGGTCCCTCCCAATTTCCCCCTCCTGTAAACACCCTTTCGAAATGAAGTACCCAAGTTTCTGGCGAAATTTTATTTACTTTTTTACGATATTTAATTTCCCTAATTACTTTCCAGATTTTGGTAACATCCCGTTCCTTCATAGCCTGATTAATTCTCTCCAAGATTTTTCCCTCCCAATTCTCCCTGGTTCTAGCCGTTATCTCTTTATATCGTCTCCTCATCTCTATGTACACTCGCCGATTGAAGTCGCCACCCTCCTTTCTGAACCTCACTAAAGCCCTCTCCGCTCGTCTTTTTCCTTCCCTACATGCATTATCGTACCAGCCTTCATATCGTTTTTGCCCTGATTTTCCTCTAATCTGCATATTTTCCCCCCTTCCCACATTAGTAATCTTAATTTTTTCACCTCTTCCTCCACATCGCCTAATACCTCCGGTGTCGAAGACTCTAGTTTGTTAAGTATGTTCCTGTGTCTTATCCTCTCTCCAACAGAACCGCCTAACAGTTCTAATGTCTCCCCTCCTTCCCGTATTCAAGCTCCCCACTTCCTTTCCCTCTTCTTCAAATTCTAATTGGATTTCGATAGGTGAGTGATGCGATTAGATTCTGTCCGCTACTTTAAATGCTGCAATCCTAGAAATAAGATTCTGTGAGCAGAGCATATAGTCCACAACACTTCCTCCATTACCGTTTATGAACGTAAGTTCTCCTTCAGTATCTTCCCCGTATTTTCCGTTTAGCATTTCTAGGTTATGAATATCGCAAAACGTCAGAAGTTCTCTCCCATACGTATTAATAACCCTATCCTTACTCGCCCGAAATCCCTTTCTTAAATCTTCCTCTCCTTCTTCCGTCCCTAAAGTTATATTTTCTCTCCCAGTTCTACCATTGAAGTCCCCCATTATAAGAGTATCTGTATCCGGGAATTTATGTCCGAGTTCTATCATTGTATCTCCCAGGTCATCAAAAAACTGGAGTAAGTAAGAGTCCCTCTAATGCATAATAGCATGCATTTCCAGAGTTGAGTCGTTGTTCAATTTCTCACTGCTCCTAATTCCTGATGTACAATTACAATTACGAAGTATTGCCCATATTTGTCATCGACAGTCTATTTTCTGTTTTATAATGTATTTTGATGTGTGGCCATATGCCGCATATTAGTATCTACTTTCAGTCCCTGTTGCTTAGTGTTGTTTAATATAAAGTGTGAGTTTCCTTTTAGTATTTTCTCCCAATCGCCTAATAACACTACATCATCACAATGTAGGCATGTTAACAGCTTATTAAGACAATTTAATAGGACGCCTTATTTATCCTCTAAGCATTTTATTGCATGATCTAGTACAAAACTGAAAAATAGGGGATATAGTGTAATCTCCTTGCTTTAATCCAATGTGAATTTCAAAATGATCGGATATCTGTTTGCCTACCTGCTCCTTACTCTTTGCGCCATTTAAATACATTGGAATAAATCGAACTAATATCGAATTAATATTCCAAAAATTCCGAATACCATCAGGACAATCTCCCTCTTAATTGAATAGTATACGTATTTGAGGCCTTTACATAGTTAACGTACAGTTCAATCATATTTCAATTTATTTTCTATCTTATACTAAAAATATGATCTATTGTAGATTTATTTTCTCTAAATCCACATTGATGATCAACTATTAGTCAATGTAAGTCTGAATACTAATATATTTGCTATAACTTTGTAAGACGTTGAAAATAATTAACTGGCCATGTAGTTGATAGTTTTATTTTATAATCCATCCATTCATAGTAATTCTACCCGAAGGCAGGTCTTTCACTGCAATCATAGCATTTTCATGCTATGCTTTGCAGCTTTACTATGGAATTACAGGTGTGGTAGCTTCCCGTTTCTTTCCACACCGATGAAGGATGATGATGATAAGATGAATATGAATGATGATGATTGCGATGGCCATATGATTTCGGGGACCGTTTGGGCCTTAAAGTTTTCCTGACATTTGTCTTACAGGTGAGGAAAAACCCCGATAAAAACCTCACCCAGAAAAACTGTCCCGAGCGGGGATCGAACCCGGCCCGCTGCGTGACAAGGCAGCACGCTACCTCGAGACCACAGCGGTGGACTATTTTATAATAATATTAATAATTTTAGTAATAATAATAATAATAATAATAATAATAGTAATGATAATAATAATAGTAATGATAATAATAATAGTAGCCTAGTAGTAGTAATGATAATAATAATAATAATAATAATAATAATAATAATAATAATAATAATAATAATTTGTATTACACATGGTCAATTAAAACCCAAATCACGAAACTAGAATATTAAAATAGTAAACGCGTTTCGATAGCGAGGCTATCAATACTAGTTATTATATCAATAAAATTAATAAAGTGAATGTGAAATTTTTGTTTTGTGTAAACATGTGTAAAGTTAAATTAAACAAAATTCCATCTCAACCCTACGCAACCGCTATCCGCGATCATATGTATATACCTTGTAACGATACATCAGCTTAGGTAAGGTTTGGCGCCAATATATTACGTTAAATGCTGTGTCCGCCCAGCTCGGGTTGGGCGCCAATATAAAGACTGGATGGTGACGTCCATTAGGTTCTCTCTACCTACCGTTCCAAAAACTCAACCCGTACCTTCCCTTCGGTGAAGGTAAATCCTAATGTATCCTTTACCTGGCCTTAAGGAATGGTAAATAATAAAATTAACAGTACTGTTCAACCCGAGTGCCCAGTTTCACCAAGAGAAGTAACTGTATTACGCCAGTTTAAGCTATGCATTATACATGGGAAAAACTGGTGTAATACAGTTACCTCTCTTGGTGAAACAGGCCCATAGTGTTCAGGCAGAGGCAATGCTTTGGGATATTTAACCCATGTTAAATGTATTGAATAATTCCACGGATCGTTTCCTCTTTTTGAACAGACTTTTCAACTTATGCCTTGCACAGATTACACTTGCAACACCGACATTGACTCGTATGCAGAACACATCTTGCCAGCAAGTGGCTAGGGCAAATTCCTAAAACCCTAATTTGATAGCCACAAAGGCATTAGCTGCCAAGAAGGCTAAATAGGCTCCACAAAGCAGAACACTGGACGATGCCAGTCATTGTCACAAATCAGTCAGTCAATCCATTATGAATGGAGTTAACTCCTTCACAAGCAGGATAGAAGGATGTTAGATTCTATTATTTTCAGAAGAAAGACCCCGCAAGTCTTATCACTGTTCACTGTATTTTATAAGTTCCTAGCTCTAATATCAAGAACGATTTCGCATGTATGTATTACTTACTTACTCACTGGCACTATCGAACCCGTAGGTTCATGGCCGCACGGACATAAGCTCTCCATATATCCCTATCCTGAGCTAATGCTTTCCAATCATTCCCCGTATAATCTACTTCCCTCAAATCATAGTTAATGTTATTCTCCCACCTCATTCTTGGTCTACCAACTGGGCGTTTTCCCTCTGGCTTTCCTACAAGAAGCTTCCATGCAAGTCTTTCATTCCCCATACGTGCAACATGTCCTGCCCATCGCAGTCTACGAGACTTAACTGTTCTTATTATATCTGGCTTCCTATAAAGACCATGTAGTTCATTGTTATGTAGTCTTCTCCATTCACCTGTCTGTTCATCTCTCTTTGGTCCAAAAATTTTCCTAAGTACTTTATTCTCAAATACTTGTAATCTCCTTTCCTCCCTTAAAGTAAGAGTCCATGTTTCGCATCCATATAATATAACTGGTAGAATAATAGTTTTATATATTTTCAGTTTAACGTTTTTTGAAAGGAGTTGGGACATCAAGAGTCTGTACAATGCATAATAGCACGCATTTTCAGAATTGAGCCTATATTTAATTTCTTTGTGCATCTCATTCCTATTTGTGATTATTGTTCCTAGGTATTTGAATTCAGCCACTTCCTCAAAATTTCCCTCATTTGTCATTAGCTGTCCATTTCCATTATATAATGTATTTCTACGTGTGACCATATATTTAGTTTTATTAATATTTACTTCCAGTCCTAATTTCTTAGTGTTACTCAATAGTGTGTGCGTGTTGTCCTTTAGTATCTCCTCGCTATCGCCCAATAGTACTACATCATCTGCATAAACTAACAGATTATTAATACCATTGAGTTGTGAGCCTTCCTCGTCCTCTAAAGATTTAATGGCATGCTCTAGTACAAAATTAAATAGTAGAGGAGATAGTGCATCTCCTCGTGCTTCAACCCATTCTGGATTTCAAAAGTGTCCGAAAACTGTTTGCCTACACCCGCACCCTACTCTTTGTGCCATTTAGACACATTCGTATAAGTCTAACTAACTTTTTATGAATTTCCGAAACTCCAACAGGACACGATATAACTTCTCCCTTTTAATTGAATCCCTTTGAATGCTTTTTTTTTTAAGTATACATATAGTTGTTGTACAGTACCATCTATCTTATTCTTTCTTTGACTATAATATGTTCGTATACTAAAAATCTTATCTGCTGTAGATCCTGTTCTTCTAAATGCACATTGATGCCCATGTCCTCGAATGTCATCAATTATATGGGAGTAGGTCTGCTCGACTAATATATTTGTTAGAATTTTGTAGCGAAGTTGAAAATTTAAAATATTTAACTCTAAATGATTTTATGAACGAGGTGAATACAATATTTCAGTGGAAAATAACTACATTTTGTTATCTGACGTCAATTTTATTCTTGAATGAAAAAACGGCCGAACCCTCTATTAGATATTATAATAATTACACCTATATTATAGGAACATTTCACCTGTTATTTGGAATATTTAATAGGTACCATATCCGTCACTATTTTAATATTCATTAGGCGTTTAATTTATATTATATCATAAATATAAATAAAACTATCCCGATTCTTTACTCACTAAATTTTAGATCACGTGAGATTGTAGGATAAAGTAAGTTACGTGAATGGAAACAAACGTTGACCCCCCTATTTTTAAGCGGATTTTGCGAGCACCATTTGATATTCTGGAATAATTAGAGTTCATATACGAGAAGGAGTGCAGAAAAATAAACATTTATTTTTATAATATCCTGTTATCAAAATTAAAATATAATTAAACAAAATAAAATAAATTGTCTCTCAGAAAGGTTCTATGTTTATTACTCATTCATTTATTTACGTTCATATTGAGAGTTATGTGTAATTACAAGAAAATGTTTCGGCAGCAATGTGACTTGACTTACTCTCGTGTATTTATTATTAGTGGTTTATTATTAGTGATTTAAAAGGTCGAGTAACATGCCTTATTATTCAATTTAATATTAATACCCTGTCGAATCTGTGGTTCAGTAATTTCAACTACATTCCTTTTATATTTTAATATTCGTACCTACTTCCATTAATGTCCTCGACGTAGAACTTTGACGGTTTTGGAGTTAGAGACAAGGAGGAAGGGATATATATTATATATATAAATATCACATATCATATATTTCCCGTACAAATAATAATATGGGCGGCCCAAATGCCCGTCATATTAAATAGTATAAATAGTATAGAAATGTCACATGATGCGTGACTTGTTTTTTCCTCTAAATATGGTCTTAACGAAGCAATACCCAATGATTTTCCTACTCTGTTCGTATTTCCCTTAAAATAAATCCCGAAAATTAATGAATAATGATCGTACTTCCTGTGACATACCTTACAAACATTTTTGATTTTTTACGCTGGTCGATACTTTCGACCGCTGGGCGTGACCACATAAATATATTATTCGAGCCTAACTTACTTTGCTACTAGCATTGCATTCGCCTCAACACACAATTGGCGCTCTATCATCAACCCATAGAGACATGTTGTCTGTGTTCGGATTCCAGGGTAGCAGATCCTGACTGAAATTTATCATTTCACACATTCCAGAAATTATGCAGACCTGAAACTTTATATTTGATGGCCTCTTATCTTAAAACTTTAATGCATTCTAAATAAAAGCTCCCGTACGACCGTTTATTTCATAAAATATAACATCATGCCTTACAATCAACCTTGGAATCAAAGGACATTCGCAACTTAATCCTTCTAGAAAGATCCAAAACTTTACTGTTTGAATTAATAAATGTATCAGATAATACCTATTTCATGTTGCAAAATAATGACATTAAACAAGTTGTATGAATATATACGATTTTAATATCTACCCCATTGTTCTTATCTTAATGCACAATTATATGTGACCGTACTAAAGAAATATTATTTAAATAACATTGATACACAAATTAGCTAAGGATCTAAACATCCAGTTTTATCTTTTCTCAAAATAATCTACTATTATGTAGCAATTTTAGTCTCATTTGATAATCGTACGTTATTTCAAATAGTGAAAGGAACGGCGTCGCTTGATTAGTTGCAGTGGTTATAATATTTAGATAAATTTATTTCGACATACTTCTGAAAAAATAAACAGTAATCACCGTTAATACAAAACTGCTATTGCCTCATTTTCGAGTGGGATATGACCTAATAAAAGGGGTAGGTCTTATTGAGTAAAACTCCAACTCACAACACTTGGGTTTATCGGTCTGTCGTAGTGCTAGACATCATCATTACACACCCCTCCAATTTCCGCATTACCATTATTTACCAGTGGGGTAATATGTGAACATCATATCAGTACCCTAGCCATTATAGCTGTTTTTTTTCAAGTTGGAGCTGCTAATTATATTAGCTACCCGAATTCATCACGATGTCGGGTGAACACCGGTCCCATAAACTGGTCGAAATTTCTCTTCTCCCCCCGGGATTCGAAAACGTGTATGTCCATAGCTTCTGGACATGAGAGGATGAACATAGGCGTTTAAGCATGAAGTAAGAAACATAAATTGGCTATCCTAGATTCGCGACTCACAGGTTCCAGTTGTAATTTGATTTGCAAGCGATCTATTCTTAAATATCTTTGCAATTTATCCTAATGGAACAGCAGATTTTAATAAAATAAAGAGAATACATAAATACATTATTAAAATGAACATACCGTAAACGTGTTAGCTCGTTGACATTTCCATAATTGCGGTTGTTATTAATATGTTAGTGACGTAAGCAGCTTACTCACCTGCAACAAACAAAATGACACGAGATTCAATATTTATTGTACAAAACATAGCAATATTTCAGACTAGATCTTATCAATCCTTCTATAATGTTCCATTACGTACAAAAACATATCAGATATATCACTCAATACTACACTATTTGCATGTAAAACGGTGACTAATCCAGTAACAGCAGTAAATGTGATCAAATAAAGAATACCCGAAAAATTATCACATTTTAAAGAAGTGAAATACCATGCTTCCTTCTGGTTTCAAAATTAGGGTTTCTTTATTTAATGTATTATCCCTTCTCATACATACAAGCATAAGGATTTTATTAAACTAAAAGTAAGATACATACAATGTTATTTACAAATATGGATCACACGGGCAGTAAGCCGTACGTGCTGTTGACAATCCGTTACAATAAGTTGATGTTTGGTAATAATATACTTAAAAAACAATAATATTAAAATTAGATATCAATACAATTACATTATACATTAACTTTGTTATGTAGAATTATTAAGAATTAATGGTATTGCAATTTGTTAACATATTTATTTATTCCTGAATAAGTGATTGTTCTTATTTTCCGCGTTTTGTCAAGAAATCTACCCAAGTTTATCCAATTTTCTGGGTTTACCAGTAACTCGTAGCATGCCAATTTTTCACGATTTAAATCGAGAAATCTTTCCGGTAATAACTGACGCCTCCAATATTCTAAATCGTTATATTTTCCTAATATATGTACCTCGTCTTCAAAGCTCCCTAATATTTAAAAATTTCCATGCCCCTAACCTGAACCAAGCAAGCCCTGATCTTTCTTTAAATCCTAGATTGAGTATATAAGTTTATTTTCCCCAAACTTGCCTACAACATATTCAATCGTTTGAACTATATAATAAAAACTTTCATTGTTTGTCTTAGTTTAGTGTATTTTATTTGTTCCCTATTTGAAATGCCGGACGTCTGCCTAACATTGAAAATACTGTTCAATAAATAGTGCTCTTTTTAAACGAAATTTTATTTGGAATGTTTCTTGACAAGCAATTAAACAACTCTTCAAAGTAGACACTATCAGATTCTGTGGTCTTGAGCTATGTTTCACCAAGAATTATTATCTCGCGACGGTACCAGATTCTAGTATTCAATTCGAAGAATTCGTTGAGACCCACTTCCATAGCTTCAATATTTACAAATATTTTAGAAATCCCTAGAAATGAGTCATGAGTCGAAACAGAAGGTAGATAGATGATTTTACTGACAACCTATCTCGAAGTTTATTATATTTTTGAATTTCAATAAATTCAGATAAAAAACTACAAACTAACAAAATTGTCCTTCATACGCCCATTATAAAAAATGATATTGTACTCGTTAATGGCAATTACGAAAGAAAATTATGTAATCTCCAGATTCCAATTTCAATTTGTTATTTAGACTTTCTTTAGCTATAGTGGTCATATCGCTAATTTTACTATAGGTTATGGATATTATTATCGGCACTGTGACGTTCTGCGATCTTTCTCGCACTAGAGATGTTCAGATGACGATCGCTGAATGTCATTTCTGAATGTCATGATATCCAATACCAAGAACGGACTAGTTAACATCAGAAATGTGTTCTCTATCCACATATCGGGGAAAACCACATCACCTGATCGTTTAAACATATCGGAAAGAAAGTATTGTATCTCTAGTCTGGATATTTCAACTCTCACATAAAGGACGCTGATGTTACTCGCAATCTTTGATAGAACTATAATAATATGGTTTATACTGTTGCGGAGTAGATGTTTCTGTATTATTCTCTTAATCTTAGTGTAATATATATAATGACTGATAGGTAAAATGGGGCATGCGATTTGCAGAAAAAACGGCAGCACGAATTTTCTAGTACAGAGGGAGTTGACCTAGGAGGAAAGGTTAGAGATTCCTATTCGGAAGATCAAGAGTTAAACCCCGTTCCCGGCCAACCTGACCTGAAGTTTAGTCTTCGTTTTTCCTTAATTGTCAAAGAAAATTCTGGGTTGTATTTATATTATCAGGACTCTTTCATCATAATGACCATTTCATAATATTACTGAAAAAATTAAATCATTCTTCAGTAAACACATGACAAACAAATTAGAAACAAACCACTGTATAAAATATCCAAGACAAAATATTAATTGAAATGTTCAAATTTAAATAAATAAGAGTGAAGTTAATTACATAACTGTAAAGACAATTTGTACCAGAGCCGGAATTTGAACCTAGATCTCCAGCTTTACACGCTTGCTCTCTACATTAAGCAGATTATGCACACCTGGATCAAACACATATTTCTCTTATATAATTCCCGATGTCCCGTAGTAGTGAAACATTTCTCTAATAGGGATAGTTCAACTGCAAGAGGTCTTTATGATGGGGTATCGCTGTAACGTCACATAATTGAACATGATACGAAAATGATTTTATCCAGATATTCTGTCTGTAGGGTTGAATTAACATTACCAGATAGAAAAGAAGTGTATTTAGTTAAGCTAACTATGTCCTCTGAACAGTTTTGCCTCAAAGAATTAATTTCCATATCGATTATGAACGAAGTTTAAATTAATTAACCTTACATTTGCCTGTAATTAGAAACACTTCTGAAAGGCCTCAAAAAGGAAGTTTAACTAAACTTGAAATCGAACTCAAGTCTCCCGTGTGAGAGGAAACGATGTTAGATCTAGACCACAAGCATAGTCAGATTAATTATACAACCAACTTACTAACTAACTCACTAGCACTATCGAACCCGTAAGTTCATGGCCGTGCGAACATAAGATCTCCATATATCCCTATCCTGAGCTATTGTTTTCCAATCATTCCCTGTATAATCTACTTCCCTCAAATACATTATAGTTAACATTATTCTCCCACCTCATTCTCGGTCTACCAACTGGGCGTTTTCTCTCTGGTTTTCCTACAAGAAGCTTCCATGCACGATCTTTCATTCCCCATTCGTGCTACATGTTCTGCCCATCACAGTCTATGAGACTTGATTGTTCTTACTGTATCTGACTTCATATAAAGAGCATGTAGTTCACTGTTATGTAGTATTCTCCATTCACCTGTCTGTTCATCTCTTTTCGGTCCAAACATTTTCCTAAAAACTTTACTCTCAAATACTCGTAATCTCCTTTCCTGCCTTGAAGTAAGAGTCCATGTTTCGCATCCATAACTTATAATATAACTTGTAGAATAATGGTTTTATATATTTTCAGTTTAACTTTTTTGAAAGGAGTTGGGACGTCAAGAGTCCCTGTAATGACAATAGCACGCATTTCCAGAATTGAGACTATGTTTAATTTCTTTGTGTATCTCATTCCTGTTTGTGATTATTGTTCCTAGGTATTTGAATTCAGCCACATCATCAAAATTTCTCTAATTTGTCATTAGATGTCCATTATAATGTATTTCTATGTGTGACAATATATTTGGTTTTTATTGATATTTACTTCCAGTCCTAATTTCTTAATGTTGCTCAATTGTTTGTTGGTGTTGGTCCTTAGTACCTCTTCACTATCGCCCAATAGTACTACATCATCAGCATAAACTAACAGCTTATTAATACAATTGATTTGTAGACCTTCTTCATCCTCTAAAGATTTGATGGCATTATCTAGTACAAAATTAAACAGTAGAGATACACGTACCTAGAAGAAAAGAAAATAGGACCTAGTGATCAAATTAATATAGTCCTGCTGATAAGGAAGTAGAGAGATTAATGCGGTTGGAATTATATTTGGAACTTCTTCTTAAAATCCTATTATTAAATTTTGATAGCAGTTTTTTCAGGTCCTCAGAGGAATTGATACCGCGATAACTGTTAAAATAATTGTTACATTAACAATGTACATTACATTAATTCTTCACAATGAAGGTGATGCCATTACTCGTACCGCTTAAAAACATTATTTTAATGCATCGAACGTTTTTTTAAAATAATTCATAAAACAAAAATAGCTTTATAAAAATATGAGCGTACATTATTCTTGTTTATTGTCGTATTCCAATAGCGCGCAGGTCTGGTTATTTCGCAAAATGCATTCGCTCGCGTATAAATAAGACGCTTCTTTTGATCGATGGCCAACTCATTCCATTTTTCATTTCCTGTTTTCTATATCACGCACCTTATGAAATACATAAATCGAGCAAAATACCAAAGCCGTATAAAAACCTAACGCAAATGTGCACAAGCATTTTTTTTCAATTTTAAAACCACAAGAGAGCTTTATATCTATGTGCACAAGTATTTGGTTATATTATAAATGTATTCTTACACTGTACGTTTAAAAATATCTAAAAAATAATTCCCATGAAACATATTTAAAACTCTAAATAAACTTGCAAATGTACTAAATACACACTGGAAACTTTTTTTTTTTCATTTTCCATCAGGAATAGCTATTTAAAATCAATATGTTATTACCATTATTAATCTCTGAATAATAATAAAAAATTGTAATATTAAATGATTTGGCAGAACTAGACGTAAACTAACTAACTCACTGGCACTATCGAACCCGTAGGTTCATGGCCGCGCGGACAGAAAACTCCCCATACACCCCTATCCTGAGCTAATGTTTTCCAGTCATTCCCTGTATTATCTACTTCCCTCAAATCATAGTTAATGTTGTTTTCCAATCTCATTCTTGGTCTACCAACAGGGCGTTTTCACTCCGGTTTTCCTACAAGAAGCTTCCATGCACGTCTTTCATTCCCCATTCGTGCCACATGTCCTGCCCATCGCAGTCTACGAGACCTAACTGTTCTTATTATATCTGGCTTCCGAAAAAATACCATTTATTTAACATTTTCCAATACTGTTATTTTAACACAGTTCCAATAATGGATCATATTATAATATTGTATTGATATTGTGAAAAGAAAAATTAATGTCTAAACCAGGAGTCGAACCGTGGACCTCTCCTTCTCCGTAGGATGTGTGCAGCCCACTACTTCATTC
Organism: Diploptera punctata; assembly: GCA_030220185.1. NCBI lineage: Eukaryota > Metazoa > Arthropoda > Insecta > Blattodea > Blaberidae > Diploptera > Diploptera punctata. The sequence continues at coordinate 440,393 of JASPKZ010008864.1, forward strand.
TAGACTTGGCACAAACATTAAAAATTCTTTCCACATACACAAATTTATAATTCTCGTTTCGTCCGCTGCCAGGTAGGTGTCACTACCAACGCCAACGGCCGGCTTAATTTAGAGGAAACCCTGAGGAAAACTCCCATAGCTATGATTCGTGCACCACGATCCCTAATTTAAGTAATCGATTTATGAAATTGCGACGCAGAAGTGGAGAACGCGTTTCTAACCACTTGCGCAGCAAATTTGTTGTGTTTAGCAAGATCACAATTCTGTCTTCAAGATAGTGTATATTTTCATTTACATTGTATAATGGCGTATCAGCCCAATTTTGTCAGGAGGTCGGCATAGTCCCTATCTTGCAACCCGGCGGGATAGGGATTTTAAATATCCATATTGGATCTTGACGTATGCGTGTGAAAGTAGTAAAAAATAGTAAGATCCTCTCCTTTTGTCAAGAGTTACCAAGTGAAGGTACTTTAGTTAAGCTTATTTCCCATAGTGAGCTATGGTATATATAGGAAGCCAGATATGATTAGAACAGTTCTTCTTCTTCTTCCTTCCTTCCTTCCTTCCTTCCAAGTATTACGCAAGGCCTGTTACGATTCTATAGAAAATTTTCCCTCCAGCGTTTCCGGGTAATTCTCGTAAAAGACTTGAAAGCCTAATAATAGTCCCTTCGATTGGTTTCTGGCCAAAGGAAGGCAAGACCAGTGATGGAGCTGCCATCTTATAGCCTCTGGTCAGGCTTTTCTGGAGAAGAAAAAAAATAAAGGAAAGAAGAAATGGAAGAAAGGAAAGACTCCAAAGCCCTCGGATGACCTAATAGCGTCGGGGTCGAAAAAACAAGTGTTAACCAAGAGAGGTTAGATAGTAAAGTTAAAAGAGTGCAAAACACAAGTAAGTGGAAGAAATGTTTTGCTCAGCTTGGGCACCTTGTGGTCGCCATCCACACATCCCCTAGATGAGGACCCCTAAGTCCCGTAAACTGCGACGGGCAGGACTTGTGAGACGAATGGAGAATGAAAGAGGTGCATGGAAGCTTCTTGTAGGAAAACCAGAAGGAAAACGCCCAGTAGTAGATCAAGAATGAGGTGGGAGAATAACAGTATTCATTATTTGAGCGAAGTAGATTATACAGGGGATGATATGTAAATATTATCTTAGGATAGGGATGAATGGAGAGCTTATGTCCCCGTGGCCATGAACCTACGGGTTCGATAGAGTCAGTGAGTTAGTTATTTAGTTATTTTCGTAAATATGTCATGAATGGTACGCGGTTAATATTCCGACGAAATGAGACATCTAGTAGGCAAGTAAGGCATTGCTAGGATGAAGAAGGTCGGTAAATTTTGTTTAGAGGCATCTTTATTCAGGCTTAAGGGTATTTTAGGAGCCTGAAAATCTTTAGGGATCCACGGCTTAAAGTCCCTCCCGGAGGAATTGCTCCTTGGATTTTCCATCCTAAAAAAATCATGGACCCCGGTAGTATTTTAATCCTCGACCCTCAGAACCAGGGGCAAGAAACACCGCGGCAGAGTTACATTCTTTATATTATATCATTATATATACATTCTTGTTGTTGTTGTTATTCTTCTTGTTCACTTCACGGGCTAGGCAAATTGCCTGTTCCGCCTGACAGTTGTTCTGTGCATCTTTACACTGACATTCCTTGCTTGTAGTTAAATGCTGCTTTTGGTAATCTTGTCACATTCATTCTTTCTACATGTCTAAACCATTTATCTCTATATTCCTTGATTTTATCATTCAGTGGATATTTAAATTTGTTCTTATATCTCCATTCTTTATCCGATCCAATCTTGTGAAGCCTTTTGTTCTTCTAAGGAAGTTCATTTCTACGCTTTGTATTCTACTTTGTAATTCTTTTGGTCATTACTCAAGTTTCACTCCCATAAAGTAATGCAGAAACTGCCAATCTTACTTCAATCTAGTATCTCTTCTTGTTGTTCTTTAATGTCTTATGTAGACTACAGTTCCGTAAATCATTAGAAATTTCGAAAGTTTCAAATTTATGTCTCTTTCAATTTTTGTATCTATACATTAAAAATTGAATTCATGACAGTACAGCTAGGAAGTGACAAAACCGATTTTAGTGATTGCCGTTACTGAATAGCAGACGACGCGACGTGACAGCCAAAGACAACTTCTTGAGAATTCCGATTGAGGGTCTTTCCACTTTTCAGAAGTTGCCCTTTTACCAGCCGGCTGCTGGCCCTTCACATCCACATGTGTCAATGACAGAGGTAGATGATCAACAGCCAGTATAGGGGTGACATGTGGTTAGCATGTCGAGTCCCCCAGCCGTTATAGCTGGTTCCTCAACCTGGAGCCGCTACTTATTGTAGGTACCCAATTGCCTCACGATGCTGGGTGGGCACCGGTCCCATACTGGCCGAAATACCATGAGAAAATTTCTTCCCCCATGGAGACTCGAACCAGCGCAAGTCCCGTAGCTCTGCGCCAAGGCTTCCTACCTTAACCGCTCGGCTACGGCGCGGGACTCTTCTTGAGAATACAAATAGAAATTGGTGAGTTGTTCAGACGACATTTGTTCATAATTAGTCTATTACCTTGATTGTTTATTTATTTCAGGTTTTTCTTATATTTTCATCCCATCCATACATATACATTCAGACCAAACATGGATATTTAAAAATCCCTATCCCGCCGCTCCGGTTTGGAAGATAGGGACAATCCCGAACTCGCCACAGCAATGGACTCTATTTACATCATTGGTATTGGATATAGCTCGATTAAACTAACAAGGAGGGGTCCTCAAAAAAGATGAATGAATTCTAAAGTAAGTATTATTCATTTTTTAAACAAGCAGTCTTAGCAGTCATATCAACTTCATACAAGGGGCTACAACTACATAAATTTCGAATAATTAATTACGTTAGGTTCGGGAGAAATCTGACGACCGGCCTCGGTAAGGGCTAGTATATACCATTCCGCATCCACTACCCCCTCTGCTTTCATAAAGCAGTGAGTACAGCCTCTAGCTGGGAACATGAAGGCCCGGGTTCGATACCTGCTTTCGACTATTTTTGATAATCAGTTATTAATCTTGGTAATTATTGTCATGTGGATTAATGTGTAAAATTGTAATTAATATTTTTTTATGTTTATATTCTTATTCTTCTTCTTTTTCACTTCACGGGCTAGGCAAACTGCCGTTCCGCCTCACAATTTTTCTGCCCATAACTTTAACTGGCCTTCCTACATTCCTTGATCACTTTGACTTGAAGGTAAATGCTGCTTCTGGTAATCTTTTTACAACGGGGATGATCAAGGAATGTAGGAAGGCCAGTGAAATGATGGACAGAACAAACGTGGTGTGGAACAGACAGTTCCGCGAAGGGAAGAATACGGAGAAGAAGTGTCTTTTAGCGTCGTGTTGGCCGATGTGATAATACATGTTCCCGTTAGAGCGAATTCAAACACATTTGCTCACATATAAGGAATTCTATCCCAAGAGTCCACCTACATTAGTGGGCAAGTTAGGGTGAGAAAATGGGTAGGTTAGTACACCAGATTAGTTTAGCGTTTTTAGCGGGTTTTATAAGTTAGCTAAACTGTCTTAGCAATGACTAATACACATTTTACATTGCGAATATGCTAATTTTTGGTTACGTTTAGCTTAACGTATCACTTTATTTGAAGATATTTTCAATTTTTAGAGGAAAAAAGAATATATAAATATATCTCAGGTAATTATTCTCATATTTCAACAATATATTGTGTGCTTTCCGTTCTTTTATTTGAATTTATGATGGTGGATGGTTGCAGAGAATCCCGTATTATTGTTCACACGAAACAGTTAACAGTTTTAATCAATAACTAAGAACTTCAATATTAAAAACTAGACGATGAAGGAAAATCTTTTACAGTCCTACTCATAAGGTAATAGGGATGATCTGGATTAAACGATGCAAGCTTTAGGTGCTGAAGTCATCAGTTATGGCATATTTCAATTATGCAGTATTGCTGCAAAAGCTATTTTCTACTTTAATATACCATGATAATAACACCTTGATAGTATGAATATACTTTAATATACCATGATAATAACACCTTGATAGTATGAATATACTTTAATATACCATGATAATAACACCTTGATAGTATGAATATAGTTTAATATACCATGATAATAACACCTTGATAGTGTGAATATAGTTTAATATACCATGATAATAACACCTTGATAGTATGAATATAGTTTAATATACCATGATAATAACACCTTGATAGTATGAATATAGTTTAATATACCATGATAATAACACCTTGATAGTATGAATATACTTTAATATACCATGATAATAACACCTTGATAGTATGAATATAGTTTAATATACCATGATAATAACACCTTGATAGTATGAATATACTTTAATATACCATGATAATAACACCTTGATAGTATGAATATAGTTTAATATACCATGATAATAACACCTTGATAGTATGAATATAGTTTAATATACCATGATAATAACACCTTGATAGTATGAATATACTTTAATATACCATGATAATAACACCTTGATAGTATGAATATAGTTTAATATACCATGATAATAACACCTTGATAGTATGAATATACTTTAATATACCATGATAATAACACCTTGATAGTATGAATATACTTTAATATACCATGATAATAACACCTTGATAGTATGAATATAGTTTAATATACCATGATAATAACACCTTGATAGTATGAATATACTTTAATATACCATGATAATAACACCTTGATAGTATGAATATAGTTTAATATACCATGATAATAACACCTTGATAGTATGAATATAGTTTAATATACCATGATAATAACACCTTGATAGTATGAATATACTTTAATATACCATGATAATAACACCTTGATAGTATGAATATACTTTAATATACCATGATAATAACACCTTGATAGTATGAATATAGTTTAATATACCATGATAATAACACCTTGATAGTATGAATATAGTTTAATTTTGCAGCATCCTGTGTATATATGTGTATACATTAGGAGAAAACCATTAAGTTCTTGCACCTTGTACCATAAATTGCTAGACTTGAATAATTAAACAGTTTTTGCACGGAGTAATTGACCAAGACTGTGTGACGTTGGTATCAGTGTCGCTAAGGTCGTGAAGTTCAAGTAAAAGACTTGTATTATCCTCCGTAATGACCGTCCATCTCTGCCTACATTTCCATGCAAATTAACTATTCCTTTGTTCCTGCTAGAAGGGCATAAATATTTCCTACGCAGAGGAAGAAAATTGATTTTTATAAAAGACTGGCTAATACCCGCCGTGCGCTGCTATGCCTAAATAAATTATGTGTTTTTTGCGTTTAGTTGAATACGTAAAAGGTAAATAATTATAAATTTATATCGTTATTATGTTTAGGTACCCCGTGCTGATTACCCGGCTTTGCCCAAGAATCTACTTATCCCGATCTTCTTGGCATAAATTAGCTGAAACACGAAAATTGTGTTTTTATGTTTAGTTGAATACGTAAAAGGAAAAATGCTTTCTTCGTTATTGCAGCTGAAACAAACAATAAAAAATTAATTATATTTCCAAACTAATTTTGATACAATCCAAATAGCAAATAAAATTTCATCTTCCAAAATTTAATATTGAAGCAATCATTATAAGTAAAGTCATGTCGTAATTATTTTTATATGCCCCATGTTGATTATCCGGCGTTGCCCGGGATTCTACTTATCCCGATCTTCTTGTCGTATCAATGAAAGACAAAAATGGTCATTGTGAGTTATCCATAAAAGATAAACATATGCTGTTGTGGACTTTTTGTAGAGGTTTTTGAGGTATTCAATTCTGTGTACATTAATTTGGTGTATTTCTTATGATTTAGGCAGCGTAAGCCATTTAAGAGTAAAAAAGGGACTTCTTTACGCTTTTCACTGCAAATGGCGATTCTTAAGGATGTAGGAGTTGACTATCACAACTCTCTTATAGCCTATGTTCATCCCGGGAATCTCCTGAAAATTTTGCAAAAGCCCCATCATAATCGGATGAACGGTATGGCAGCGCTTAAAGTACGAACAAACAAACAAACAAACAAACTTTTATTTTTATATATTAGACTGTACACTGGAGGCAAAACTCAAGATAATTTTACAGTACCTTAATAATTACACCCCCATAGAACAGATAATAAGTTATCACAGATTAATCGCACTCTTCTCACCCTCATCCGGAATAAAAAGCGGGCCGTTCTTCTTTGAAATGCTATTAAGCAAACAATGTTATCGCTGAATTAAAATCAGAATCAGGAGCTAGGGAAAGGGCTTCTAAGTACACCTCCAAAATAAGCGATGCTACAATCATGATGGAAGAAATTTATGTGCACAGATTTTAATCAAGAATTCTTTTGAGAATATACAATGACTTTTAAAAAATAAGTCACAAATATTCGCTTTTTAGAGTCAATACTAATAAAATTCATTGTTGAAACCGTTGAGGTGGAGAGTCATAAAATAAAATAAGTTAAAATATACCTTCATAGGTCGTGTCACGACAGAGCCACATTAGGACCCGCAACACCAACCATCATACTGGATGTTGTAGCGAAGAGTGACCTGCTGAATATGGAACGGATGTTCTGAAAGGCCTACAGGCATAAGAATTACATATTTTATAAGTTGAGGACGACGGATTTTACCTAAGAAGGCATATTTTAACTTATTTTATTATTGCTTTTTAGAGTAAATTATTCGAACATAATAATTTTATAAAGATCGTAAATATTAAACTGATTTTAACAGTGTACACAGGGTATGTGTACCTTGGTTAATCTATCTAAGACATATCTGCCCTGACGCGAGAGCTACGGGACACTTTCTTATTTGGAACTCCATGGGATTTCAGTCAGTGTATGGGGCCGGTACCCGCCGACCATAGTGAGGAATTTTGGATAACAGATTTAAATTGCGTTCCATGTGAAAAAAACAGCTTTAACGGATGGAAATCCGATATGTTGAGTGGATGAATATGTACACTCGGCAAAAAAATAACATAAAATAAATGAGCGGATTCTTGATCTCGAATATTTCAAGTTATAATGCGCGATTCACACGAGTAAACTAATTACACAGTAGAACTACAATACGTTCACCTTTCTCCAGTGAAGAGCATTATTTTATGCACACCAAGGCAGAGAACGCTAAGCTCAGTGCCTTATGGATTGTTTCTTATGCAAGAGGTCACAGATTCGAATCCCGATGAGGTTATTTTTTAATTGTTACAATGCTTTCTACTTTATTTTCATTCTTTTTTTGCTAAGTATACATATTTGATTGCCACACATAGATGTGAAGCTAGCATCCGACTTGAAGACCTAGGGCAACAACCATCATCAATTGGTGAAGCACACAATTCAGATTTTGATTATTCAGTACTTGTGGGGAGAACGGTGTTTTCAATGTACACAAGCAGTAGCTAAGGCGGTTCTGAAAGACCTGTCAAAACAGGGTTTCGAGTATATCTTTGCAGACCGACAGAAAATCTGGGACAAGTTCACTGCATTCAAAGGAGAACTACTTTGTGAAGGACCATCAACATTCTGAGAATAAGTATAAGTAAGTTTCAAAAAGTCCCTCAAAATCCAACCTCAGTGGTCCACGTCCCGAGGGGTGGGCAACGGGAAGTACGGAATAGCCTATTGGGATGATGTACGGTGGGGACTAGTTTCCCCGTGACCGCTACGGTAGCCGAGAAGGCCCAATAGGAATCCCGAATACCGGCAAATGAGGCTCTGGTTAGGTCCCCCAAATGCGGGGGTTGGCGAAGGGCTGACAACCCGTTCCATAAAAAATAATTGTTAAGTTTCCTGCAAAGAGAGATAAAGCCGGACAGATCAACAGGCATAGACTTTGGCTAAGAAAAAGGACAATGATTTTGGCAACTTGGAACATACAAGGTTGGAATACTAAGAATAATGAAGTACGTAACGAGATTACAAAGAAGGGGGTGGATATAGCAGTTCTGACAGAAACAAAAAGGAAAGGGAAAGGTCAAGAAATGATTGGTGAATACATGCATGTATGGAGTAGGGTGGAAAAAATCGGAGAGAGCTAAAGGAGGAGTATCAATTTTAATTAAGAAGAAATGGAAATCCTCAATAAAACAAATAGAAGAAATAGATTAAAGATTTATAGTTATGGGAATAACAATATATGGGAAAGAAGTTGAGGAGAGGGAAATGTGGTATGTACGAGTAGAAGAGTGGGGTGTCTCATTTCATTCTACATCCATAGCATAAAAATTCATAGCAAATTCTGCGCATGCAATGTTAACTTTTAAAAGTTGTATGCACTTTCATAAAATTAATTTTAATATGGTCTGAAACTTTTTTTGTCCAATGACACCAGGTTTCCTTTTATGACATATCTGGCTTCTTTCCCCTTGGCATTGGAGCAATTTTAACCCATTTCTTAGGCTGGGGTACCTGTAAGGCGAAGTTACATTATCCCGATGAAAAATTATATTGAAGCGCTAGGAGAGTTCTTAACCTAAAATGAATTCCAGACCATGTGAACCACAGGAATAATTCCCTTTAAGGAAAAATTTCTATGGTCTGACCGGGAATCGAACCCGGCACCTCATGAACTGTAGTCAAAAACACTGACCACTAGCCCATGGGCTGAAACTCAAACTAGAAGATTCTAAAATTAGGTATGGTGAACTTTATGGGCTAAAACTCGAATTAAAATAATCAAATCTAATTTTAGAATAGACTCGAAATTAAGTCCGTCATATCTAATATTAGAATAGGCTCTGTGTCGTTTTTGCTAAAATCTGTAAGATGTGTACAGGAAGGACAGTGATTGAGGATCCGTGACTTCAGTAGCAGACATCCTCAGACCTCTGTGTATTCATTTCCCGGTTGAACACTTAGAGGTAATCGATTTGTGTGTTTTTGTGGGCCACGTCTTATTCAGCCTGGAATTGGAATCGCGGGGATTGAAAGCAATCTCTAGCGGATCCCAATCCGATCTACTCTCTTTTCACAAGCAACTGTCTCTCATCCTCAGTTTTCCATTATTCTTTCTGTTGATATATATCAAATCCAATTCTATACTTAATTGTATTATATAGGACATAAATTCGACTCTCCATAAAGCATTAAATTTAGCTAATAGAATTGTGAAGATAGAGATATAATGGAAGAATCATTCACTTATTACATGTTATTAAATCAGTCATAATTCATCATCATCAACAGTTACGGGTTATGCCATTAAAGTTTGTTCCAGTCTCATGAATTCTAATTAAATTGAAAGGTCGGATACAGCTCTTCTTGGGCCTATCGACATTATTTCTTCTACCTTAATTCCAATAATATAAATTAATTTTTTTTATTCCACTTTTCTTTTTTTCTCTAGTAGTAGTAGGCTTTATTTCGCTACAAAGTAAGATACATACAATGTTATTTACAATCATGGATCGCACGAGCAGCAAGCCGTAAGTGCTGTTGACAGTCCGTATCTAGAAATAAATGTCTAGTAATAGTATAAAATAGACCAAACATAACAAAAAATCGAGGTGTGGCTGTGTCGTGGACAAGGTAATGTGTTTTACGTGAATAAGTGTACGCAACGGGTAATATTTTATTTGAGCGTATTAATGTATTTTTTATTTTTTTTATTTAGAGCCCCACCACCACACCCGCGTTACAACGGGCATATTGCCCTTATCCCCGGGTCTGCTCTATGCCCCTATCTATATCTAATCATTATTGAAATACACAATAAATAGTATGTCACAATCATTACATAATCCACTTTTACATCATCTGTGAAGGGAAAACATGGGCTTACAATGGGCTTACAAATTCAATCATATTAGGACTAAGAAAACATAAAATATTCTTAGTTATTGTTTTTATTATGCATGGATTTTAACACCTGAACTCAAATATGGACGTGAAAGAGCCTACAAATTTTGCACACAAGCTTATTTTTTAGGCTTGAGATTCTTTTAAGTACTGTAAATTTATGACACGGCACTTACAACTTTTCTTCCCTTCCGAATGAAGCCATACTCACGATTTGTACGCTCTTAAAAACCTATAGACCCCATGGATAGACACCTGCTGCAGCGGACTTTCTTGTATAATTTTGTTTGAGATATTCAATTCTGAGTACATTAATTTTGTGTATTTGTTATGGTTTAGACAGGGTAAGATTTTTAAGAGTCCAAAAAGCGACTTTTTAGTGCACCGATGCACTTTGTTTTAGCTCCGGTCCTATAGCACATATAATAATATGCTATATGCGATAACTGTCCAAAAAATTATCTAAGTGATGGTAAAACCCCCATTCAAATCGGTCAGGTAGATTATGAGTCCAGAAATGACTAGCAGATACACAAACGTTCATATATATATGTTATAATTAAATCTTTAACATTGAGCAATGCAAGCTTAATATGGTATGATAAGAAAAATAAATGCCTGGACGGGATTCGAACCCGGATCTCTGAGTCTGTACCTCAGCGTGATATCCATTACACTACCAGGCGAATCCAATTCAAACACTTATTTTTGTTTTTTATTTTATTTTTTTTTCTTATTTAGTGAAGACAGTGTTCTCGCGACATCTAGTAATAATGGAGAGTATAATACATATATAGGAAAAATAAGTGTTTGAATTGGATTCGCCTGGTAGTGTAATGGATATCACGCTGAGGTACAGACTCAGAGATCCGGGTTCGAATCCCGTCCAGGCATTTATTTTTCTTATCATACCATATATATATATATAATTATATTTTAATCAAAATTTAAATTTATATGTAAAGGTTTGTATTCGATTATATATATATATATATATATATATATTAAATTTAACAATGAGAAGTATTTATTTATTTATGTGTTAGAATAAAATGTAACATAATACTTCAATAAGAGATAAGGTATTTGAGTATTTTACAGTTTTCATATTTAGTACCTTTAAAATACAAGCATTTCATTTGAGTTGGATTTTTAAATACTTTTGAAATATCCTCATAAATTCTAAAAAAATATAAAAAAACTTGCTAGTAGTAATATTATACTTCTTTATAAAAGTGTGTTCTTTGTATAACACACTCCAACACTATTATAATGAGATTAAACTTTATTAAATACAGTAATTTTTCCATTCTTTCTTTTCTTACATTAAAAAAAGAGGTGGATACTTGGAAATTTCTTTATATCGCATGACAGAATCCCACGACAATGCTGCCAACTTAGTGAATAGAGCTCGCGCAATTAAAAGAGAAATTAATTGCTTTAAAGCACAACAAAATTTGCTTACACTCGAATGAGTGCATTCAATTGTCTTTTACAACAACAATATGACAGGAACTTCAAGTTGTAATTAAAGGAGTTCCTGTAAGTACTCTTCATTTTATTTTAATTAAGTTTAAAATTGCTTTGATTCTGTTCCGGATTTTTATGTTCTGTATTGTTTCAAGAGTTTCGCAGAAGTTAACTAGCAATCAAAACTCTAATATGGAATTACAAAAAGGACTTGAAACCTTTATTAAATGATCGACTTATTAAAAAAAACACAATTTTATTTTGAGACGTTCAACATTTTGGGTCACATCGCATTTGGATTTTTGGGTCACGTCAATAGCTTGTGCAGGTTATGTCTGTTGTGTGTATTCATTAAAGGCTTTTATTGTTGTCTGTTTTCAGCTAATTCCGAAGGAATGTTGTTCTCAATTAAAAGATTTTTGAAAACAAATACAGATATTTGTCGATCCTATCTAGAAGGCACCGAAAAGACCATGGCCAATGTACATATATATATATATATATATATATATATATATATATATATATATATGTGTGTGTGTGTGTGTGTGAGAGAGAGAGAGAGAGAGAGGAGAGAGAGAGAGAGAGAGAGAGTGAGAGAGAGAGTTTTAACGCTCTAACGGCTGCAATTTTGTTTTCTTAGAACCAAACTTAGCATATAGCAATAATTTAAAAAAGTAAGATCGAGTTCGTAACTAGCAAAATCGGACCATTAGATTTAGGAGTTTACCTGAAACTAAAATTTACAAATAGCTCGAGCGGTCACAATTATCGATATCTCGCAACGAAATTCGGTATATACTATTATATAACACGGGGAAGTATTCTCCAAAAATCAGAGCAATCCGATCGTTAACAGTGGGCGTTTACCTGAACCCTGAAATTAAAAATCGGTCTTTGTTTTCACAGCGGTCGTTACTGTTAATAAGCTAGCTTTAAAAATTATAAAAAATATAATTAATTCAAAATAAATTATTAAAAATCACCTATTCGGCCCCCGTTATACGAGGGTGGAAGACTTACACAACGCAGATTCATGATATTGATACCGTACTTGAAGAACAAGTCCGAAAAATGTATAACTATACATCCTAGCATTTCAATGCTATGGTACGCAATATGGGACGCCTGCTTCAGCGGCGTGCTGTACATAAGAGCATATGTACTAAATACAACCCCCATTAATATTCCGGCCGGAGATTAGCGATGTGCTCTCACCTGGAGTAGTGTGGCTCATTTCGCTCTTCTGGATGTCCGGCTCTCGGCTTTAAAGTTGTGTGGTTTCTAATGCCCTGCTTCAGGTCATCACATCCTGATCTCTGTCCACATTATTGACTAGGCCAGCAAACACTTAGCACCGTCACTAGCAAACACTAGCACAATAGGCTTAGGTTAAGTGACTTAACCCCATAACGATAGCCAAGACTTAATTAGCTGCTAAGGAGCCATGACTGGTTCTAGAACGCAGCTCACTGGGAGGAACTGGACATCACCAAACCTCAGTAAGCTAGGGCTTCTCTACTTAAACAACCGAAATTTATATTCCGTAAACCAGTAATATTGGACCATGAATTCGAATTGCTGAGGAACACGTACAAAGAACATTCACAAATAAAATTAAAAAAGAAACAAAAATAAAATGTATAAAGTTATGATAATGACCACAATATTTTTGGATGTGAAACTTGGGCTCCAACGACAAAAATAGAAAGATAGAATACAAACGGCGGAGATGAGATTCCGCAGACAAGTTAAAGGATGTACAAAACTTGACATTAGAAAAGAGGACATAAGAGGAGAATTGAAAGTTCAGCCTTCATTGGAAAGAGTCCAGAATTATAAACAAAAAGTAAATTGATCACATGAATGGAATGAGTATGGAGAGATATCAACTGTTAGCATGGAATTATCAATCAAGGGAAGGCGTGACGTCGGAAGACCTAGGAAACGTTGGGCTAATGCATTATGAAGTCGGAACTGGCAACTGCCTGATCCTTGGAGGGACGACAATATTAGTTTAAGCAGTTCCTGCATGAGGGACATTTTGTGTGCATCCATTCTTCTTAGATTACACTATGTACAGAGGCCACCATTTAGATTCATCATCATCAACAACAATAATCAAGGACTAAGCCCATGTGGCTTGTTCCAGTCTGATAGATTCTCATTCAAAAAACTTAATCCATATGTTTTTTTCGGTCTACCAACATTCCTCTCTCCTTTTGGTTTGTAATTAAGTATAATGTTTTGAATGCGATTATCTTTGATTCTTTGAACATGTTCTTTCCAGTTTTCTAGATTCTTTTATTTTATCTAAAAGTTTAAAAATATTTAGCTCATTTCTAATATCTTCACTTCTCTTTTATCTAGAAGTTTGCAGCCAGCCACACTTCTCGCAAATCTCATTTCAGCTGCCTCTATAATATTTTCTTCTATTTTAGTTAAAACTCAAAATTCACTACCATACAATAGTAAGGGGACTGCCACTGCTTTATAAAATTTTTGTTTTCTTTCCTTTCTTGTGTTTTTTTAGATATTATTTTAATTGTTCCACATATATAATTAAATTTATTAAGTTTGTAAAACAGATCTTCATTTTTAAAATAGCAAATTTTATAACCCAGGTATTTAAAACGGTTCACTTGTTCAATGGGTTTCCCCTCCAGAATTATTTTAACCCTTACGGTATCTGATTCCTTGAAAGCTATGATTTTCGTTTTACTTATTGATATTTTGAAATTGTAATTCTGTATAATGTTATATGATTGAAAGAGTGATTTCTGTAGACCATCTTCTGGGCTAGATATTAAAACTTGGTCGTCTGCAATAAGTACCATTTGGATTCAGAATATTTTAAATAATTGTACACTTAGGTTAAACTAAGCTATTATAATCAAACGTCAAGAGACATTAGCCCCTCGTATGATATATTATAGAGAATGAATCAAAACACTACCGAGAAACTTTCACAAGTTGTTCAGGGATACTTTTCTCAGTGTTTTGATATAAGTAATCTATGGTCTACGGTACCTCAGTACCGAATAATTTCATTATATTGTTTTTGTACATAGAAACAGCTGCAATTTTGAGCCGGAACAGGCTAATAAAAAAGCCTAAACCGTGACGATGAAGAAGAAGAAGAAGAATCGTTTTGTAAAATTCTACCACCTTTCATCTGTTTATTCGGCATGTGATGTTGTTTAAAGCAATTGTTTAAAATGTCCACAGCCATGATCACCATAAACATCACACCGTCGCCTCATGGACTGTCACACAAGCTTTAGGAAAATTATGCACATCATCAACGACAGCTAGAATTCAAGAAACAGCCCACATGCACATTTAGACAGGAGTCATGTACACCAGACTTTTCATATGACCCGAGAAGAAAACTTCCACTGGTGTTAGATTTGGTGACCGAGCAGACCATGGAAGAGGACCACCACGACCAATCCAACTTTACCGAAACTATTCATCGAAGTATTCCCTAATATTCATTGAAAAATGTGCTAGCGCCCTAACACAATGAGACCGCATATGCCTTGAATTATCAGCGGCGAGGAGAAATTAGCACCAATACGAAAGCAATAAAATTATCGCAAGTAATGCTACGAGTGATTTCCAATTTATCTAGAGCATTTTAAAATCAAGAGTGGCATTCGTTAGGATTATATAACGAATAAAATTAAGCTGTTTACTCACAAATCATTACTTACATATATATTTAATGTAAACGACGAAGTTTGAAACAAATGAGAAACGTTCTGTTTCACTTGTTTATCACTGCAACCAGATCATATTATTTATTGCCAAAGGATCGCAATATTGTAAGAATGGACCCTAGTGGAGAAAAAATGAAACACATCAAACTGTATATTAATTAATTTCTGATGTCCTATGATGTAAATATGTCAATTATATTTTCTGGAACGTTATTACCTGAGAAAAAATACGTTTAAGAAAGTGCAAACAGTGGTTTCTTTTTTTAGGTGGTATAATCAATTGCTACAAATGTTTTTATATTATCTCCCGCATCCACGATCTGGTTACATTCATGCACTATATATACAATCTGGTAGCCACATGTGGGTCACTGTAAAATAATGCTATTACCTATTCAGAATATTAAAAAGGAGGAGCTTGATTTTACAGCGATAAAATTAAACTGATAAAATCGAAATGAAAAACGACTGTGATTGGTTGTAAATAAAAAATCATCGAAATGTGATTGGTCATTCTCCATTTGGGGCATGAGTTAAATAGTCGGCAATAAGCTTGAGGATAATAGAAATATAATGAATGCGATTGAACACAGAAGACTATTTAATTCGTTAAATTTAGAGTAAATCAAAATACATTATAAATATTAATTGTATTGTATTCATAACTTGTAATCGTTTATATATATATTGTAATTTAGATTTAAGACTTTTCTTTTGTATTTTTTTAAACCTGGTTGAGTGGTAGACATGGCCTTAAGGCCTTAACTCTGCCAGGTAAAATAAAGCTATTATTATTATTATTATTATTATTATTATTATTATTATTAAAATGATACGGACACGTAAGAAGAGTGCAGGATGGAAGACTACCAAATGCTGACACTGCATGGGAAATAGAAAAAAGGAGCAGAAAAGGAAGACCAGGAACAACCTGGAAGAATAGCATTCAAAATTCAATGAGGAAATTTGGTATAACAGACGAAGACACAGAGAACAGAGAACGATGGAGAACTTCAATTACGGGAAATTTGTGAATGCTCGTTGCAAACTGATAGTATGTAAATCCGTAGTCATCTACGTATTTTTTAAATTCATGTTAATTACCAAGATTGGTTGGAGAAACCCCTTAATGATGAGGGAAATTCTCAAAATGGATGGATGGCAATACGCTACCGGATACAGTGGATCTCCCTATATGAAAATACACAGAAAAACATCCCTAAACAACTTCAGAAAGTATGTCGATATAAATACATATTTTTATCCACATTTATTGGTACATGAAATAAAACTTCATAATTTATAAATTACTTAGCATTTCCGTGAGGAAATAAATTTATGTAAATTATAAATACACATTTTATTTACAGTACCAAGTATATATTTAATGTTTTCGTGTAATTTACAACCTTATATTCAAGGAATAAAGCTTGTAGAATGTAGGTTCCATCAGATAATGTATTTAATACATTCTCTTTAGCTATCGCAGTCATTGTGTTTATTATATTGCTTATGAATACTGTTCATTGCTCACGGGATATTTGATCCAACGGGAATCCCGGTCGCTCTCGCTTGCAATCCACTCCTGCGCATTCGTTTGGCTTGCCCCACTCTCCTGAATACGTCCTATGTAGATTCAACGATACTGGGAAGCTCGGGGAACGAGATTCGAGCGGGAGTGAATATGTATTTGACCAGCTCTTTATTTGGCATTTGATTAGTAAAAGTGTAACATAAACAGTGTTTAGTGGCTATAAAATTATTTTTATAAGAATAAAATTGATGGAAATGGAATTAGAAGTGACTATAAACGAAATAACAAATACAATACTCGAACATTTACTAATTAGTCGTTATACAATCGAAGAAAAACCATTTGATTAAGAAAAAAACACGAACATATCAATTGGAATGTATGGCATTTATTTACTTTCTGTCTCAACTAATTGTATATTATTTTTTTGTAAATATTGTCATCGTTCATTGAACATAAATTGGAAAGATTTAAACTATATACACACATTAATATGTGTAGCATTTTTAATTGTTGCTGTTTGTTTGAATGCTGAAGATGCCTCACTCATATATTTACATCTGCAGTATAAATTAAGACTATTATTATTATTATTACTATTATTATTATTACTATTATTATTATTATCATCATTATTATTATTATTATTATTATTATTATTATTATTATTATTATTATTATTATTATTAACTTGAAACTCGTGGATGCAAGAATTAAGAAATGGAATGAGTACAAGAGGACTAAAGAACATGGAGTGGATAGATAGGGACGAGTGAAGAAGGAAAATAAAACTTTAGGCACAGAAAGACGTGTAAACATTGAAGATCTGTAGCATATATATATATCCATCCATAGTAATTCTGCCCGAGGGCAGGTCTTTCACTGCAATCATAACATTTTCATGCTATGCTTTGTAGCTTTACTAGGGGGGAATTGTAGGTGTGATGGCTTCCCGTTGTTTTCCACACCGGTGAAGGATGATGATGATAAGAATGATGATGATGATTATGGCCATACGATTTCGGGGACCATTTGGGCATGCATATATATATATATATATATATATATATATATATATATATATATTTATATGGTAGCTAAGAAATTATGTTTATTGATCACTTTTACGCCGAATTTTCAATTCATCTATTTCCTGCAAGATATTTTTGAGTTGCTAAATAAATCCGTCCCATAACATGTATCCCCTCAAATATTCATTATGACAAGGCACACAACAATATTCATTCAATACGGTTCTAATACGAGTAAATACAACGTCGGGTCATTTTTTTCAGCTGATATAACTTTTGAGTTGGTTTTAAATCATGTTGACTTTATCAATGTTAACTTGAAAAAAAGAATGTTCTGCTTTCGATACATAAAGAACAGATAACATTGGTATTTTAACTAAAAATGTTATTCTTTATATGGAAGTATTCTACGACTGCTACTCAAGCTTGTAGGACTGGTATCGAATCTCAGTTTTCTTAATATTATCTCCTGTCTCCAAATTGGATACAAATTATTGGCTATAAAAATTGTGATTGGCCTTAGTAGTGGTATTAGTAGCAGCATTTTTATATTTAGCGATTTTCTTTAAAAAACTAGGTTATTAGGGTCGGAATTCAAATCTGGGCATGAAAGGGCCAATACAGTTTGACCAGTGGCTTTTTATTTCAAGTTTAAGTTATGTAACTAAAATACACATGCCTTTACTTCCCTTCCGTAAGAAGACATGCTCAGAACTTTTACGCCTTAATAAATTTATAGACACCAACTGTCTTTAAACACACGAATCTGGAATCTAAATACGACCATAGAAAAACTGTACCACCCGGTATGGTAACTACGTACATACATTTTTGGAGATACAAATAAAAAACATATAATTATACATTTGTTTATTAAAACCTTTCAAGTATAAAATTGTAGTATATTTATTACACCATGTCCACCGCTGTGGTCTCGAAGTAGCGTGCTGCCTTGTCACGCAGCGGACCCGGATTCGATTCCCGGTTTGGACAGGCTCCTGGATGAGGTTTTTATTCGGGGTTTTTCCTCACCAGTAAGATGAATGTCAGGAAGCTTAGGCTCCAAAGGTCTCCGAAAATCATTCGACCATCATCATCATAATTATCATCACCACACTCAGCGGTGTGGAAAGCAACGGGAAGCTACCACACCTGTAATTTCCTAGAAAAGCTACAAAGCATAGCATGAAAATGCTATGATTGCAGTGGAATGATCTGGCCGCGGGCAGATGACTATAGATAGATAGATATTACAATATTTAACCCGAGTGGTTTAAGACATGATACCTCGGTGCAGAACTACGGGACTTGAGCTGGTTTGAATTCTCATGGGAGAAGACATTTTCTCGTGGAATTTCGGTCAGAATGAGACGATGCCCGCCCAGCATCGTAAATAATTTTGGTAAGAACAATGAGAGCTGCTCGAGGCTGAGAAAAGCAGCTATAACGGCTAGAGTACACGACATGATGACCACATGTCACTCCATTTACTGACAAGATGTTCTTCCACATCTAATATTAACACGTCGATGTGAGGCTAGCAGCCGGCTGGTAGGCCAAGGACCTTCTAGATCTGTCGTACCATTGAGTTTTTATTTATTAGGCCTACAATCTTTCCCTTGAGAGAAAAATAATTCAATTTGAGACTTACTGAATTTAATAATAATAATAATGATAATAATAATAATAATAATAATAATAATAATAATAATAATAATAGTTTGACTTTATGTGGCAGAGTTAAGGCCTTAAGGTCTTATCTACCTGTCATCCAGGTTTTAAAAAATACAAAAAATAGTCTTATATCTAAATTACAATAAAAATAAACGATTACATATTATATATTGTAGCGGGAAAATGGCGGTAGCTGGAGGTTCTTATTTCTCAGGGAATGGATCTCCGCAGTGGGATGGCGAGGACTACAAGTGTAGTAGAAGGCTTTCCAAGATATACACTGTTATCAACAGTAAATCTTTATTGATGAAATGCAGCACACGGGCAATCAATTAATACAGTAGTTACACACACTGTACGTAGTATGGCTATATATCCATACTAATCATATTCCGGAATTACTGTTAGTAGTCGCGGTCAGCAATGGACCGATTTCAATAGTATAATTCAGCGAATCTATCGCGCTTTTAAGTTATTAATTCAATAGTGGGTCGTCAGTGGACCTATTTAAATATGTGTCGTGGATTTATCACAGGATTGCCTGTACCGCAATCAGCACACTAATGGTGTTGAAAATTACTTATATGTATTTATTCGCTTCAATTGGCCGATAATTTCCGGCCTATCACTTCCCTAAGCGGCCAATATGTCGCTGGCCGACGACCGCGATCTGCTCGCAATACCGCCAGACTCACAGAACTGGCCCCGCTCGGGAGTCTTACGTAATGTTATATATTTCATTACTAGGCATATATCCATGCTCGTTCATACGTAAGTAAGTTCCAAAAACCAATATTCTGATTGGTTAAACACCCATACTACATATTTAAAAAGGCATATCTAACATTGTACTGTTACTAGAAATAGTTATTGAATCTAATTGGAAAGTAGTAGTAGTAGTGGGACTTTATTAGACAAAAAGTAAGATATTTACAATATTATTTACAAATATGGGTCGCACGGGCAGTAAGCCGTACGTGCTGTTGACAGTCCGTTACAATAAAGTAATAATTGGTACTAGTGTAAAGAAAAATAAACAAAAACAGCAATAACATTACAATTACATAAAGAAAACACAATAAAAATATTACCATTAAATAATAACACAATAGCATTATACACTAAAAACATTAACATTACAATTACATAAAGAAAACACAATAATTTTACAATTAAGTAATAACACAATAGCAATAACATTACAATTACATAAAGAAAACACAATAATAATATTACAATTAAATAATAACACAATAGCATTATACACTAAAAACATTAACCTTACAATTACATAAAGAAAACACAATAATATTACAATTAAGTAATAACACAATAGCATTATACACTAAAAAAAAAACATTAACTAATTGGAAAGTAGCTTCCCCCACTCTACTTAAACTGAATATTGGAGACACCATTGGTCTCGTACTTCCAAAGTGGGGTTTTAACACATGACTCATGGGTAGTTAGGTCCAGCTTACAATACTTTACTAATGAGACCGGAAGTCGGTCATTAATTTAAACAACACAGATGGGCATCGACTCCGTAACTGTCCAGCTCCATGAGGGGGCGATCCTCAGCACCAAAGACTGACCGTAAGTAATCTCAGTACGAGACACTTGAGACCGTTCTCATAATTTAAAGCCAGACAAGGGACACTTGCGTCTGGAGTGTAGGGCCTTTATACAAAAGGGACCATTAGATCCGGCTATAAAACAATTTACGCCTACACATGTTGGTTTTAACTTGAGACAGGAAATATCTTGACATTTACTCAAGTTTGTCGAATTAAGTAAAGGTTCTCCCGAGGCCTCCTGGACAGTGTAACTTCATTTTTAGTTGAGCCAGTCTACATGTGTTTATTAAGACTATTTAACTCATGCCACAAATGCTTGTCAATGACCAATCACGTTTCGATGAATTTTGTTTTACAACCAATGACAGTCGTGTTTCATCTCGCTCTTTATCGATTTCTCTTTAGCAGCTCCTGCTTTTGTGATAAAGAAAGCTCCTCCTTTTTAATGTTCTGAACAGGACAGAACATTATTTTTCTCCAACAAATACTTTGAATATAGCAAATAATGAACAGATTTCTTGATTTTACTGAGTTGTTTACTAAAAAAATTAATCAATAACACGTAATGTTGATTATGATATATAGTCTGATGTGTTTCATTATTTCTCCACTCGGGTACAATCTTAGAATATTGCGATCTTATTTGGCAATAAATAATATGATCTAGTTGCAGTGAATGAACATAACCTCACATTTCTGATTTGTTTTCAAACATCGCCGTTTACATTAAATACATAAATATTTTAAAATAACTATAGTTAAACAATAATTTGTGAGTAAACAGGTTAATTTTATTCGTTAAATACGGAGGGTTGTTTCCGATCTCTGATAACGATTTGCCAAGTAGATTGTGACGTTGAAGTGTGAGTCATCAGGACAGGAGCGTGCGAGGTGATCAAACCAGTCAGTGTGCTGCTTCTGTTACACTCGCACACGTGTTCCCTCATAATGCCTAAGCAGATAGACCCATTTTGGGAAGGGTATATTACTGCCCTTTCCGAAGCTAATTATAGTTATTCCGCGATTATTGACCTTGCAAAAAATGTAATTTTGTGTTGTCAAAATGTGGAATTAGCTCAGTGCTTAATAAAAGGGAAAGGGTCGCTTGGAATTAATTCCAAAAGAAAAAAAACAGGCAAATCCACAACCTGCTACTACCCGCACCCCCGATGTAATCAGAAAGGTCAAGGCCCTTATCTCTGGTGGAAACCCTGCCACACAAAGGGCGATTGTGAACAGATTGGGAATATCCCTTAAAACTGTAAACACCATAATAAACAAAGATTTAAACATGGAGAAGTGCCACAAAAGCAGGGTTGTAAATTGTTGCCACGTCACATTGCCGAATTCTGCACCTACAGCAGGAAACTCTATGTAAAGCACCTGGTAGGAGAAAAATGGAAATTTTTGGCCACACTTGATGAAGTATATGTTTATCTAGGAGACTGCATCAAACCCCGGGAAATTTACTATAGAGAAAGGGGTGAAAAAAAATTCAAATGTGGTATGCCGAATGCAGAGAAAGTTTCTCCAAGGGATTTATGGTCATCGCGGGATATTGCTACAATGGAAAACTGACCATTCGTAGAGTAGCTAAAAAGGCCAAAATCAACTCCCAGTACTACCAGAAAGAAGTTTTCGCCCCAATTTACCGGACCGAAATCCCAGCTCTCTATGGTACAGACAAAAACCAAGTCTGGGTGCACCAAAACAAGGCCTCCAGTTACACTTCGGGTTCAACCCTGGTGTTCCTGGAGAGAATGGAGCAGGAAACTGGAATACATGCTATTCCATTCAGCAACATCCAAGTGAAGTCTCCTGATGCATCACCGATGGACTTTTGTGCCTTTGGACTCTTCAAAAGGGCATTGGGAAACAGGCGTCCACGAACAATAGACGGTCTCTGGAAAGCGTGTAAAGAGGAGTGGGAACTTCTAGACATGGCTGTGCTGCGTAAGAGTCTTCTACATTGGAAACTCGAATACCGAGCCATAGCTTGGGTGAAGAGCCATCAAATAGAGCATGATCGATGGTGGAGACATGACTTTTCTTAAGGTGAAACTTAAAAATAATTTATTCACGTAGACTTTCACGGCCGGAGTTGCTATGATGATCTTGAAGATGATTTTCGGGCTGTAGGCCGTGGTCGTGAGGCTTGTAGTTCCCCGACGTTAAACATAATTTGTTATCAGAGATCAGAAACAACCCTCCGTAGTCCTAACAAATGCCACTCTTGATTTCCAAATTATCTACATAAATTCACTCCTCATTTCGCGAATCGTGAATTTATCGATACTTTGGAAATCACTCGTGGCATTACTTATGAAAAGATAATACGCAATATTATTTGCCTCAATATACAATGCAACTATTATTTATAATGTATTTTGATTTACTCTAGATTTAACGAATTAAATATGAAATGTACAAGATATAATAAAACGAGAAAAAATTATTAATGACATAGAATTAAATAAAATAATAGAGATGCCTGTGTTTGAGGAATATATTATATTTTAAGCGTATTATTCAGCATGAACTCATAACTTATGTTTCCGTTACAGGAAATGTTGAACATAAATTTCATCCTTTACATATGCCGCAGGGAGAATTTAAGAGGTGTCAGACCATGCGACCGCCATGGATGTAGGTGCAGACATGCTCCAACGATTTTGAAATGTGATGACTCATAAATCTGCCGAGCAATAAAGGAAGTCATATCGAGCATCTGTGAACACAGCTTAAAATATTCTTTTGGTATTTATGTAGTGGATCAGTTTTTAATATTAGGAATTCCTTTATTGCTTTCATATTTTATTTTCTTACTATTCTTATATAAGTTTTTCTTTTTTTCCCCCCTTCCTTCAACATCTCCTCTTCCTTTTGTTTCTTCTCCTATCTGTCTTCCAGATGGATATCTAGTAAATAATCAATATTATACGTTCCTACAGATTTATTTTATGCAACATGAGAAGATTCTAGATACTATTTTAGAATTTAGCCTATATCACGGGTCACTAATTGGCGGACCGCGGTCCGTATCCGGATCCTGGGACTTTGGTTTCCGGACCGGTTAAATATCGAATTAATACAAATTTTAAAAGCCGGTTAAACATCGAATACAAGCAGTTATACTAAATTTCATGTCATGATAGTATTATTGTTGGCTCGGTTAGCAGTACTACTTATGGTCGGAGATTTGACTGAAGATGAACGGGATTCCGTTTGAAACCCGGTATCGCGAAACACACGAAACTTGTGAAATAAGATATTTGAATATTATTCTGACCATATACTAAGTTTAACATAAATTTAATAATAATTATTAGAATATTAATAACTGCGTACTACTGTACTGTATCCTTTTAGTATTTACCATGTGTCTTGTTTAATTTGTACAATTCATAGCCGTAACATAATTTAAATAATTTCCATATAATATTACTTAATAAAAGCTTCAAATGTTTAATGAATTGTGGCCACGGACTTCAAAAGTATTGTCAAATTACCCTTGTCTCCCCTTTGGTCATTAGCTTCGTCTTCTTTGAGTTCATAGGTGTAGCGAATTCAGAATTTTTCATGTGAAAAATTATTAATAAATTAGTAATACATAAAAAATAGTAATAAAATAGCCAATCATCAACAACAAGGATTAAGCCCAATGGCCTGTTCCGATGTCATTATCTGTCGAATTGGTCCTTTCATCTCTTCAATGGTCTTCCCAACAATCTTCTCCCTTTTGGTTTATAATTATATATTATTCTTGGTATGCGCTGTTCATTCATTCGTAATACGTGCTGAAGGTAAGCATTTTGATAGTATTTTATTCTTTCACAGAGAATAAATATATTGAGTTCTGTTCTTATGCTTTCGTTTTTTTTATCGGTCCTTTGGTATCCTGCTATTGCTCTCAACACCTTCATTTCTGCAGCCTCTATTTGTTTACTATCTGCCTTACTTAATGCCCAGGTTTCGCATCAATAGATAAGAGATGGAACTGCCAATACTTTGTAAAATTTTAAAATAGTTTCTTTTCTACTTTTATTAAATAAAGTACGTTTAATTGTGCCACATAGATAACTGAATCGTTGTATTTTAGTGTGTTTATCTAAATTTCTGTCATTGCCCAAATGAGATCACAAATAATTAAAATTCTGAACTTGGTCTATAATTACATTGTTTATCACTATTTTTGATCTTATTGCACATTTTCCTTTCACAGCTAAAATTTTGTTTTAGATGTAGGTATTGTTAAATTGTATTTTAGAGAGATATTACTTAAAGTATAAAGGAATTGTTGTAAAGCATTTTCTGATGCTGTCATTATTACTTGATCGTCTGCAAAAAGCAACGTTGTCAATACACAATTTATGTTAATTTGTTCTTGCCATTATCACTACTGATTCACCTCAAAGTAAAAAAATAGCAAATACTGAAAAAAAAAATGTAGATCTTCAATAATGTTCAAAACGAGATGAGTTCGGTTATTCTTCCAGTTATATTATGCGGATGTGAAACAATGTCTCTCACTTTCAGGAAGGAAAAAAAAAACGAATATTTGAAAAAAGAGTTCTTGGAAAAATCTGTAGGCATAATGAGACGAACCACCAGATGAAATAAGTCTTTAACAATGCGATGGGCAGGGTATATAACATGAATGAGGAATGAAAGAGAGAGAGAGAGGGAACTTATAGGAAAACCATACGGAAGCACCTAGTACATAGGTTATGATCGAGATGGGAAAATAATATTAATCATGATTCAAGGGGGATAATTACACAGACTATTTAACTCATGCCACAAATGCTAGTCAATGACCAATCACGTTTCAATTAATGTTGTTTTACAACCAATGGCAGTCGTGTTTCACCTCGCTCTTTATCGATTTCTCTTTATCACCTCCTGCTTTTGTGATAAAGAAAGCTCCTCCTTTTTAATGTTCTGAACAGGTCAAAGTATTATTTTTCTCCAACAAATGCATTGAATATAGCAAATAATGAAACGATTCCTTGATTTTACTGAGTTGTTTACTAAAAAAATAAATGAATAACCCGTAATGTTGATTATGATATATAGTTTGATGTGTTTCATTACTTCTCCACTTGGGTGCACTCTTACAATATTGCGATCTTATTTGGCAATAAATAATATGATCAAGCAGCAGTGAATGAACATAACCTCACATTTCTGATTTGTTTTCAAACATCGCCGTTTACATTAAATATATAAATATTTTAAAATAACTATAGTTAAACAATGATTCGTTAAATAGTCCTAACAAATGCCACTCTTGATTTCCAAATTATCGATAAATTGAAAATCACTCGTGGCATTACTTATGATAATGATTAAAAAAGTAGCTCTTGATACGTGTTAATTTAGAATGTATGTCCCTGCGGCCTAGAACTTCTTAGTTCAATTAAATTATTTCGTCGTTAATTTTTTTCACGTGAATTGTCAATTGAATAGATACACTGAGCAACAAAAAATAAACTTTCTTGTCTCAGAAAGAAAAATATGTGATTCTGATAGTATTTTTTTCTTCTAAATTAAAATATGATACCGGTTTTTCTCCCCCACGAAGGTTTCCGAGACACAGGAATTTATAATTTCAAACACTTTAATATTTTCTGCATTCGTAACTACAAAATATTCTTCGAATATTCGGACTCGCCTAGAAAGTAAGAAATGACGATGTTCTGCTATATTTCACTTCCGGAGCATCCCTCTTGATGGTCCAACAATAATCGGCCAGCATATCAGGATTCCATTTGCCTTGATATCTCTTTTCCATAACTGAAATCTCTTCAGTTAGCTCATTTGGTTTTATTTTACAATAGACAAATGGACGAAATAACGTTTATTAAAAATAATTATTTTATCCATTAATTGAAAATGATATAAAAAACTGTGGGTGATGGAGAAATTCCGAATACATGTTTGAAACCATGATAAAAAAAGTGCATTAAGTACAACTATTGGTACTCATGAGACAAAAACCATGTTGACCAGTGTTATCAATATCGCTCATTTGCTGCAACAACGTCATAACTAAAAACTTGTCGATTTTGAGTTATGGGTACTACATGAAAGACAAAACTCAGTTCTATAATAATCAGGACGAACGACATAAGCTATTGTATATAATGAGTTGGTATATTAATTTGATATTTATGACAAATACAGGCAAAGGTATATGGATTTCAAACCTTTAAATGCTTCTCCTGAAAAACTATGTTTTCTGAGTTATGACGTTGTTGCAGCAAATGAGCCTCGGCGATATTCAGATTATCCAGATGCCTACACAGCATGAAATGTTGTATCATCTATTGGATCAATAATTTCGTTTGTACTGACTATTAAAATAACAAATTACTATATTTATTGACACCGTGAATTTGAAGACAAATTGAAATAAGTTAAATTATTTTTCCATAAGTAATGCCACGAGTGATTTCCAATTCATCGATAAATTCACGACTCACGAAGTGATGAGTGAATTTATCTAGAGAATTTGGAAATCAAGAGTGGCATTTGTTAGGACTATTTAATGAATAACATTAAGCTATTTACTCACAAATCATTATTTAAATATCCATCCATCCATAGTAATTCTGCCCGAGGGCAGATCTTTCACTGCAATCATAGCATTTTCATGCTATGCTTTGCAGCTTTACTAGGGAATTATAGTTATTTAAAAATATTTATATATTTAAGGTAAACGGCGATGTTTGAAAACAAATGAGAGACGTTTGTTATGTTTCACTTGTTCATTACTGCAACTAGATCATACTATTTATTGCCAAAAGTTCGCAATATTGTAAGAATGCACCCTAGTGGAGAGAAAATGAAGCACATGAATCTGTTTTTAACCAACATTATAGGTTATTAATTAAATTCTGATGTTCTATGATGTAAATATGTCAATTATATTTTTCTGGAACGTTATTACTGGAAAATAATACGTTTAAGAAAGTGCAAACAGTGGTTTATTTTTTTGCGATATATTAAATTGCTACAATTTTTTTATGTTATATCCCGCAAGCACTATCTGGTTACATTCGTGCACTCTATATACAATTTGGTAGCCACATGCGTTCATGAATTCTTACATCTTAATATATAAATTGTTATATTCAACGTATGTCTTAGATAGTCACTGCAAAATAATGCTCTGACCTATTCAGAATGTTAAAAGGAGGAGCTTGATCGTAAAGTGATCAAATTAAATTCATAAAATCGAGGTGAAAAACGACTGTGATTGCTTGTAAATCAAAATTCATTGAAATGTGACTGGTAATTGACTCCCATTTGAGGCATGAGTTAAATAGTCCGTGCTAACGAATATATGTTAAAAATTGGTTGGAGAAAAATAGTTAACAAAATTATATAAAATCTGTTTAATTTAGTTAAAAAATGTGTATTGTAACTGTTAGCAATATATAGTATGTTCTTCTCTTTTAAATTAATTGTAGATTCAATGTTACGTAAGAAGAATTTATAACACTGCAGCATCATGTAACGTACTCTTGAAAAATGATATAACAAAATGTTTTTTTTCACGTTTCCCATGTAAAAATCAGGCCAATGCCTATTATCATCACAAAGTAATAAACGTCTGTACAAACATACATACAAACAAACACGCTCACACACACACACACACACACACACACAGATAGCCTATATATATTTTATTTATTTATTTAATTAAATGAAAATAAAACTTAAAACGTGTTATGTGATTTTTATATTTAATAAAATATAGATTAGTTACAGCTGTTTCGGTACTTTGTACCTTCTTAATACATGATAAATTAATGTATTATAGTACATAACAGCTATGACTATGCAATTTTTTTTAAAAATCTCTATTATAAATTTAAAAGAGGCGATTCATTCAAATCTAGTTGGGAATTTAACAGATTATTACCACTTATCCATTTATTTATTTGTAAAACTTCTAAAAGAACTTCATTCCTTTGTCACAAACATGTAAAATTTTAAAATTCGAATCAAAACAATGATCATATTGGAGTATGTGGTTAGCATACTTGGAATTATCTAAATTTCTGTTATATCCTCTCATATGTTCCTTTATACGAGAAATAAAAGGTCTCCCAGTTTGTCCTGTATAGACATGTGTCACACTTACGTACTTACTCACTGACACTATCGAACCCGTAGGTTCATAGCCGCGCGAACATAAGCCCTCCATATAGCCCTATCCTGATCTAATGCTTTCCAATCATTCCCTGTATAATCTACTTCCCTCAAATCATAGTTAATATTATTCTCCCACCTCATTCTTGGTCTACCAACTGGGCGTTTTCCCACTGCCTTTCCTACAAGAAGCTTCCATGCACGTCTTTCGTTCCCCATACGTGCAATATGTCCTGCCCATCGCAGTCTACGAGACTTAACTGTTCTTATTATATCTGGCTTCCTATAAAGACCATGCAATTCATTGTTATGCAGTCTTCTCCATTCACCTGTCTGTTCATCTCTCTTTGGTCCAAAAATTTTCCTAAGTCACTTTATCCTCGAATATTTGCAATCTTCTCTCCTCCCTTAAAGTAAGAGTCCATGTTTCGCACCCATATAATATAACTGGTAGAATAATAGTTTTATATATTTTCAGTTTAACGTTTTTTGAAAGGAGTTGGGACATCAATAGTATCTGCAATGCATAATAGCACGCATTTCCAGAATTGAGCCTATGTTTAATTTCTTTGTGAATCTCATTCCTATTTGTGATTATTGTTCCTAGGTATTTGAATTCAGCCACTTCACAATTCAATATATATATATATATTAGTTGAAGGGTTCAAATTTATTTTCATGTAAATACTTTTATTATGGGAAAGCGTTGAACGAACTTTTTTATATTAAAATTAACCTTAAATTTCTCTGAAAGAAATTCAAAGAGAATACTTAATAATTTATTGCGGTAAAAATGTGGGTCTTTTTTAGCTTCCTAAAGAATACAACTAACAGAGTGAATTTAAAGAAGAGGGAGTTTGAATGAAACTAGAATCCTGAAAGCTTCTTTTGTTCTTTACTTAAAAACAGAAAATAATTGAAGAAGGTCAAGCACACACTTCTATATGTGGCAGGAGCACTTTCACGACAAAGAAACTTACTCTAAGAGTTTAGTGTAACAACGGCATAGCTTCGAAAATGCAATTCCGTAACAAGAGTTGAAAAATAAAAACAAGTAGCGCTCTCTGTACATGGCTACAGCCATTAAAACAATAAATTACAACTATGAAATTGCTTCATGCATGTTGCTAAAAATTGTTCATTGTGAATTTTAAAATGGAACGGACTTTAAAACACACAATATTTTTCTGTTAATTTAGTTTAAAAATCCCTACGTTCAATTCTCTTTGCAACTACAAACTGCATTCATATAGTACAGACATGAACACTACGGTGAGCCATCCTATCAAAAATGTAAATTAACATGTCCACTAATACTGAGTCATCACATCTATATATTAATAGTAATAATAATAATAATAATAATAATAATAATAATAATAATAAATAATAATAAATAATAATAATAATTTTGTCCAATCCACTAGGTTGTCTTATGACATTTCTGGCGTTTTCTCCTGGCATTGACGGAATTGTAATAACCAATTTCTGATGTTGGGGCGCTTCGAAGGCGGACTTATATTACTCCGATTATATGGTGGCTGACAAATGATAACGAAGCACTAGAAAAGTTCTTAAACCTAAATTTATCCTAAATGGACGAACAAACAATTCCCTTTAAGAAAAAAATCCTATATTCTGACCGGGAATCGAACTCTGTACCTCATGAACTGAAGTGAGAAGTATTGACCACAAGACCATAAAGCTGGTTGAATTAAAAATAATGATGATAATAATAATAATAATAACAATAATAATAATAATAATAATAATAATAATTGTATTGTAAGTCCATATTTTCCCTTTACAGAGATTTAGGCGCTCTCCCCCTACAAGGAAGATTTGAACCATACTAATTTAGTTACACTTATTTTCGTAAAAATGTCATTTTGAATGGTCCGTCGTCAGCGTTCCTCCTCATACTGACATCTAGGAAACCAAGGTAGTACTAGGACGGGAAAATTCGGTAAATTTTGCTCAGAGGCCTTTTCATTCAGGTTTAAGGATTTTTTACGAGCCTGAAAATCTTCAGACTCGGGACCCACGGCTTAAAGTCCCTCCCGGAGGACTTGCTCCTTGGATTTTTCCGTTCTAAAAACCCATCGACCCCGACCGGGTTTGAACCCGCGACCCTCGGGACCAGAGGCAAGGAGCATAACCACTAGTCCACCGCGGCCGATAATGATAATAATAATAATAATAATAATACATAATAATAATAAATAATAATAAATAATAATAATAAATAATAATAATAATGTTGTTGAATTATTATTATTATTATTATTATTATTATTATTATGACCATCATTCAACATCAGATATACAATAAAAGTAATAACATAGAATGCTGGCTCAACTATTGCGGGAAACAAATATAACTGTATCTCTGGGTTTGGCTTGAAATTAAGATCATACTTAATATAAATGCATATTTTTGGGCGATGCACTTTACCAACTCAGGTCATTAGCGTCGCAAATCAAATCTGAACGTGAAAAGAACAACACTAAATTACATAGAATGCAAGTTACCTTTAGCGTGAAACAAACGTTTCTAGATGCTAGGACTGAAATTTGTATTATGTTTAATGTAGTTTGCATTTTATTTAATTATCAACTTTAACAACTCGGTCCATCAGCGTAAGAGGAACAAAAGAGCTAACACATTTTATTCAGATGATTCTTATTCAAGTTATAAGAATTTCATGTCCTTAAAATTCTATCGACACAGACTAGATTTCGAATCCGCGAAACTCGGAACCGCAGGCAAACATCGTAGCCACTCTACGCTAGGTATGACATGTTTACAACAGTGAGTTTCATTGGACTTGCGGCCACTAGCGTGGACACTGTGAAAGCAGTGCGAAAGCAGTGCGAGTTGATAACTCAATGTTTGTAGTCACTTTCCCCGCTATCGGCCGTAGGTCGAGTGAAACTCGCTGTATAAATATTATATTATGAGGGACTAGAACATTTTACGTTTTACATGTCACGTTTTCAAAATTTATCGGCTCATCACAATTTAGCAACAAGATCACAAGATTCTTCTTTACTTTTGATACCACGACACAGGACCTGTCTATACCCTGAATCTTACACAATATCTATGGCTAGAGCATGGAACTGACTTCCCAGACATGTCAGGGACTGTTAATCGCTATCATTATTTAAATCAAAATTAACTGATATCTTAAGTTCGACACAATGAAAACATTAACTGCATAACAACTATATAGAGCATTCCATTAATAATTATCTAGGAAGCTACTTACTTTATTTTATATCATTTTAATTTTATTATATTCTATGTTTTTGTTAATATTAGTATTAGATTACATCATCATTGTATTTTGTTTAGTCTGTATTTTAATAATATCTTAAAATTGTAATATGTACGTAATTTTTGTATAATTTTACTATTCGCTGGTTGAGTGAAAGAGAAGACCTTATGGCCTTACTTCTGCCAGCTAAAATAAATCATTATTATTATTATTATTATTATTATTATTATTATTATTATTATTATTATTATTATTATTATTATTATTATTATTATTATTATTATTATTTTATAAAGAGCGTCAATTTAAGCGAGGTTTTTGTTTGTCCCTAAGTTTGAGAGGATGCTTTGTCATGCGTCGGTAATTTTTATATTTGTAAAGCAGCAATTATTTAATTCATATTATTAAATTATTTGTTTTTCTGGGCGGCTCTGTGGCGCAAGCATTGCACTGCTGAGGTCTCGAGATCGTTGTCTCGGTTCACTATGGGGGCTTCGTGATGGGACGAAAAGAACCTTGGCGAAGGTTTTTCCCGTGGAATTCTCCAGTTCTCCCCTGCCACAAACTTCATTCCCATCATATTTCCATAGATGCTCATCTCAATAATTTTATTTCACCATTTTCATACTCTTTCAACATTTCGTTCATCTGTCCCTGTGACGGTGTATCAGACGTGATCGGCTGACACCCTTGTCACTCATAGACCTCTATAAATATAGGAACTTCATCTCATCTCATCTCATCCCTCCGCCCGATTCAGAATTGGACACAAGTTGAGGAAATTATTCAAATAAGTTTATTTCTCTCATTATTAATATGTTAAGCTAGTAATAGGTTTAATGTTCATATTTATCACCTACTTATCTGCCGCGGTGGACTAGTGGTTATGCTCCTAGCCTCTGGTCCCGAGGGTCGCGGGTTCAAATCCGACCGAGGTCGATAGATTTTTTTAGGATGGAAAAATCCAAGAAGCAAGTCTATCGAGAGGGACTTTAAGCCGTGGGTCCCGAGTCTGAAGATTTTCAGGCTCGTAAAAGATCCTTAAGGCTGAATGAAAAGGCCTCTAAGCAAAATTTACCGAATGTTCCCGTCCTAGTAATAACTTGGTTTCCTAGATGTCAGTATGAGGCGGAACGCTGACCACGGACCACTCAAATGGCATCTATACAAAAACAAGCGTAACTAAATTATGGTTCAAATTCTTCCCTGTAGGGGGAGAGCGCCTAAATCTCTGTTAAGGGAAACATGGGCTTACAAGAAGATTTATCACCTACTTACAGTTACTTATTGTGTTATTTTGTGTCTGAATTGTCATAGTTATAATGGATGATCGATTTTAAATTAATCTATGAAAAATATGGTTTTTATCGTCTCTCTGATGAGTCAGAAATGTCTGAATAGTTTCCCACGAGTCTCCCGGGACAATTAGCACCTTCACGAGGTAAATTTTTCTTTAGGTATAGAGTCTGAAAGACGGTCAGGAAATCTCGTGAGGATAACTGTATAGCTATTTTATATGGGGAGTAGAAAATTCATATCAATAACTGAAATTAGGATTTGACGATCTGCATCAGGCTTACCATGTAAATACCAGATGATATCTGCTCTACAGTAACAACAACCACTCAATCAGCCTTGGCATTTTAAAGCTATTGAGCCATGGATAATTTTGATCGGAATTCAAAAGAATATTTACTTTGTTATTAAAATTATTTCTTTATTTAGTTTGTTACCAGTTTTGTATGCGATATTTATATATTTTTTTCAAATATTTTAAACGTGTTGGCTAATTCTGTTCTTTCTTTGTCTATATTGTCTGCGTATGAAAGTATTATGATGTTCTTTTTATTATTATCAGATTCTTTTTCGAGTCGGAATATATTGAGTACATTGTTCTTTCTCTTTTATTTTCTTATAATTTTATTTAGGTTTTGTTCACTGTAGCCGTTAGTTTTTTCAATGTACATAATGTGATTTAACTCTTTATTAGTACGCACAATCTTCTCTAGAACGTCATCACAAATCAGTCAGAACCTGGGTAGTAGCTGGAGTGTAACGAACAACCTTCTGCTGAAGATGGGGCTGGTCGTGAAAGGCCTACAAAATTTTAATCATTTTAACAGTGTAGGAGACTCCATACAAGGTATATCATTTTATATTATAATTTTCTTATATAATCTAACGCCTCAACGGAATGAATTATCATAAACATAAAAATCAAGAGTGGCATTTGTTAGGACTATTTAACGAATAAAATTAAGCTGTTTACTCAAAAATCATTATTTAAATATAGTTACCGGTATTTTAAAATATTTATACATTTAATGCAAACGGCGATGTTTGAAAACACATCAGAAATGTGAGGTTATGTATATTATTTTTTGCCAAATAGGATCGCAATATTATAAGAATCACCCTAGTGGAAAAACAATGAAACACATCAAATTATAATCACCATTATAGGTTATTCATTTATTGTTTAGTAACCAACTCAGTAAAATCACGGAATATGTCCTTTATTAGCTACATTCAATGTATTTGTCGGATAAAAGTAATGCTCTGAGATATTCAGAATATTAAAAAGGAGGAGATTTCTTCATAACAAAAGCAGGAGCTGTTAAGAGTAATCGATAAAGAGCGAGGTGAAATAGGACTGTAATTGGTTCTAAAACTAAATTCATAGAAACGTGATTGGTCATTGACTACAATTTGGAGCATGAGTTAAAAAGTCATTTAAAACATAAGTAGACTATATTATAATTGTTTAATGTTAGAAAATGAATATACAGTGCTACACAAAACGTAATTTAAATAATTAATTTAAATGTGTTATATGTATTTTTTTCCATACTTGTAAGTATAAAAACGTAATAACTGGGTACAAGACTAATGGAAACGAACATAACATGAAACGCAGTAATGAAATACATTAATTTTACCACACTGGCATGTAAGCTAGAAAGTACAGAAGAGGGAGAAAAATAACAGCTTTGCCTTTAATACATAAATTTGTTAGAAATAAAAAGCCTGTTTTCACAGCCCTATGAATACATGAAAACAAAACTGAGTAGCTTGAAATTTCCCTCTTCCCAGAGAAATTTCCCTTGTGGATTCTCGTCAGGTTGGATGAAAACTATTTGTTACGCGAATCGTGTCAAGTTATGAAAAATTGTGGGTAAATGATTAAATATTATTATATTATTTGGAACAACACATCAGAAGCAGAGAACAAACATTGAAGAGTTATAATTCAGCTATTGCAAAAAAATCTGCAATTATAATGGCGAAGCCCAATGTTAAGCCCTAGGGTCTCCTTTGTTAGGAGTAACTAGACGAGGTGAATTTAGTTTCGCCTATTTGCCCACAGATGTCATGAATGGTATGCGATCAACATACCGACCCAATGAGACATCTAGTAAGCAACTAGGATGATGGGATCGGTAAATTTTGCTTAGAGGCCTTCTTATTCACGTTTAAGGATTTTTACGAGCCAGAAAATCTTCAGACTCGGGACCCACGGCTTAAAGTCCCTCCCGGAGGACTGCTGCTTGGATTTTTCCATCCTAAAAAAAATCAATAGACCCCGACCGGGTTTGAACCCACGACCCTCAGGACCAGAGGCACTAGTCCACCGCAGTTGTTGTGTATTTGTTCTTAGAATCTGTATTGCAGATATAACCATACATTTCACTTCGTTTCTAAACCTACCCTTAAGCCCACTCAAAAACTATAATTGAGAACGTTACATTGAATGAAGTCACAGCGAAAGGCTAACCAACAAACCTTCTACTCACGGCATCACTAAAGTATACGTATCCTTGCGTTCGCCCTCCAAAGTAGTGTTAACAAATACTTAAAGATTATTCTTGTATTTGGGTGGCGTTATGCATCAATCGGCTATGCGCCATTATCTAAGTTTCGAGAAAAATACGTTTAAAGTTAAAGTAAATCTTCATTATTTACTGTAGCGGCAAAGTAACAAAACTGGATATTGCAAGATATTTCTCTTGTTTGACAGTTATGCACCAACAATCTAAGAGCTTAAACATTTGGCGCTTAGCTGCATGATGCAAAATTTAGTTTAACATTCATGAAGATCTGGTTTCATAGCCGTTTGTTGCAAAACAGAATCACTGATGGGACTGATGGCGTTTAGATTTTTCTTTAATAATAAGGCAATATTTAAAGGCTTGGAGCAAAACGTGTGCGTCCATGAGCCAGTGCAACAGTTGACTTCAAAATCTCTCTTTTTTTTTTAAGGCGTTTAGCCAGTTGATCCATAACATCGTCTATTTTATCTTTGGTACAGTATTAAAACATTTAATTGGTAAGAAGATGCAATCTTTATGGTGCAGACATTGGTGCATAGATTCAAAAAGTCTAAAAATTGAATATATCAAAGTCAACGTAATTTTTTCCAGGTGGTTACTGTAATAACTACATCATGTTTTCTAAGAGTTACATCTAGTAGAAAATGGTTGGTTCTACAATATTTTTTTTAAAATATATACATATTGTGCATACTGACCACCTATATCATTCCCTAAAACTTGAAAACGATCTTTCGAAACATCCTATATTGATAATAAAGTTGATTATCATATAACACGTTTAAAGGTGTCACTTAATGTGAGAAGGTCCACTAATTACATGTATATGAAGAGGGGCAGACAGGAATAAAGTTGAATGTATACATGAAAACTTCTCTACTACAAGAGTGAAATTTCCTATTAAAAAACGTCTGCGTGGTTTCACATGAAATTCGTTAATTAAGCCTTGCATTATGAAGACTTTCAGCGTTCAGAACCAACACAATGGATGACAAGATTGTAAGGTACAGGGAGGCCTGTAGATTTCCAGAGAAAAACTACAAGAAAGAGAGTTCTTTGTTTTAATTTTTCTAGCATCCTTTGTTCTTGTTTTGAACTGGTGATTACAAATAAAGGAGAGTGCAGGAAAGAAAAGTTACATACACGTCAGCCCGAGAAAAAGAGATGAAATGCTTTGTAAAGATGTAATTTAAAAAACCTTGAAAATGAAAACAAATAGTTTTAATGTTAAAAATTCATTATGCCACTAGAGAAAGTAGTATATACAGGGTGTCCCGTTCAAATCTTCCACATTTTAATTAATCATAACTAACAAAGTATGCGGAATTATGAAATGAGGCCGGTATTAAGCGAAATAGAAACTCAAAGAATTTTCATTGTCACACATTTCCACACACTAAAACACCTCTAGATGTGCACCATTAATATCACGAACAATATCAAGTATGTATTCGATTTTGTGCTACGTTCTATCCAACATGTCCATTGGTACTGTTGCAATTGTGTTAAGGATACGGGTTCGTAAATCATAATGATCTTGTACTGGAGTCGCAAACACACCATATATACCAGAAAACAGTTTCTGTTCGTTTCTGATGAGTCGCCATTTTGTTTTCTGTCATTATTGTCCAACATGCGTTAGATGAATTAACTGCAACAATTAAAACAAATATTATTTGAGTGCTTCTTTATTTTAATACCAACCTCATTTCATAATTCCGCATAAGTTGAGAGTTATGCTTAATTAAAATGTGGGAGGTTTGAATGGGACAC
This sequence comes from Diploptera punctata, assembly GCA_030220185.1. Lineage (NCBI taxonomy): Eukaryota > Metazoa > Arthropoda > Insecta > Blattodea > Blaberidae > Diploptera > Diploptera punctata. Next base: position 478,336 of record JASPKZ010008864.1, read on the forward strand.
GGTGTATTACTGCGTACATTTTCAGTACGAATTTTTGTGGACAGCTTAAATGAAGGGCACAGGAGAAATAAAAACTAGAAAACATACTTCAAGTTGTATAACATACACACTTCTTTACCTGAATGCCAAACTTTGGAGGTAAGTAAACTCATGACCAAAGAGTACACTTTACTGTTTCACACTTCTAAATGATATTGCTATTCTTGGAGACACTAATGACTCCTCAAAATCCATTTAGACAAAAATGTGACTTATCTAGTTATTTGCCTGTACTCTTCATATACAATCAGAGTGTTTTATAGATTTTGGGTCACAAATATAATATTTCTTTGGAATATGTATTTGTATACAAAAGTTTATTTATGAATAAGTTCATTATATAATTAAAAAAATAAATTATGTATCTGTTGTGGCAGTCTTCCTCAACAAAATATATTTGTATAAATTTGAGGAAAACTGCAATAACAGGTACAAAATGTATTGTTTTTTTTAAATATTTAACAATAACCTCAACGGAACAAAACATTTCTTAAAAGTAATAATGCCAATATTTAGAAACACCAGTTACCAGAACAATACACTACTTCGATCCTCGCAGAAGAAGAAACCCAGTTAGACCTACATAAAATGGAGGGACCAGTTTTGATTTGAGTTGGAACGGACCTTATGACCGATAAGCCTATCATCATGTAGGCATGATGTGATGAATGATGATGGTCATAATACTCTCTACTAATACTAAGAATAAAGAATAATAATAATAATATATAATAATAATAATAATAATCATAATGATATATATGAGTGAAGGAAGGGTGTCCAAATTTTCTAGCTAAAGTGAGTGCCACGATGTACGGGCCTATGTTGAAGTTGTTTCTTGCATCGTAATATTCACTCTATATGGATTTCTTGAACCCTTTTGTGAAAAAAAGCTAACAAAAAATAAAAAATAATTAAAGGTTGTTTTTTCGTCTGAAGAAACTAAATTCAACTCGCAACCTGTCCATCGTATCAGCGTCTTCTGAGTTGAAGGCCTATTTTAAAAACAGCTCGACGAAGTGCTAGCGCTCGTCTTTTGAGGCGAATGGGTTAACAATCGCATTCATAGTTCGTGGGGGTGGTCACCGATGAAGGTGGGCTAAGAAGTCTCTAGGACTCAGTATACCCTGATGATAATAATGTATCCGCCGCACATATGTGCAAATAATAGTTAATCAATACCGATTGTATTTTAATTTGTAGTACTGGTCGTAGTACAGAATCCATGGCCAGAGATTGTCCTCTGTTTTTGCAACTTTAGCACATGGTTATCTCGCGCATGACATTACCGTCATCGCTCGCACAAACTGCATTCATGTCTGGTCCTGCGTCATGAAAATGTTTCGTTTTACACAGTCTGTGGTGGAAGCCGTGTACTGCTAGCCGGGCCACTAGACGTCCTAGCCGTCCGCGTAGAGTTCGGCTTCTGATAACATGGCATCAGGTAGTGTAGGAAGTCGGTGCTCATAATGGATTATTTTTTCTGCTGCAACTATCTTAGTACTATGTTATAGCTTGCTGTAGATGGCAGGTACAGTTTCACTCGGAACTCTTCTATGCGAAATGGCTCTTTGTCCGTTCGTAGACCTTACGGGAGGGTGCGAACTTTGACTGACTCACTGCCTTTTTTCAAATATATCGATTTCACTTTTTCGAGGAGTCTAAGGTTCTTAGGGTCCAGATGATCACATATAAGCTGAAGACCGTATATGGTTATATGTGTAATCTTAATATGGAAGAGTTTTATTGCTACTTCCATGGACATCTTGGTTACGTATTTTATCTCGTGACTTTGATTGCTAAACTCGTCCTGTATTCCAGGATATAACGGGACCCCTGAGCAGAGATAAGTCCTAACACTGCAACGGTCTGCGGAGTGACTGGTGACCATGCGATTCAAATACCAAATACAGCTCAAAGAGCGGAAGCAATAACCCTTTCTGTAGGGATTCGTATGCAAAGGAGCCAAAGGAAAGCTTTAATAAAGCTGCTCTATCACGGACAGAATGAGATTATTTAAAAGCGGTGACTGAAGTGCTTGTATCTTGTAAGCCCACGTTTCCATTAACAGAGATTTAGGCGCTCTCCCCTACAGGGATTAATTTGAACCATACTAATTTAGTTACTTATTTTCGTATAGATGTCCTTTGAGAGGTGCGTGGTCAGCGTTCCGCCTCATATTGACATCGAGGAAACTAAGGTAGTAATAGGACGGGAAAATTCGGTAAATTTTGCTTAGAGGCCTTTCATTCGGGCTTAAGGATCTTTTACAAGCCTAAAAACCTTCAGATTCGGGACCCACGGCTTAAAGTCCCTCCCGGAGGACTTGCCCTTGGATTTTTCCGTTCTAAAAAAATCCATCGATCCCGGCCGGGTTTGAACCTGCGACCCTCGGGACCAGAGGCAAGGAGTATAACCACTAGTCCTCAGCGGTCGATGTAAATGAAGTATTAGCCCAAATGTACAAGAAAAATAGCAATAAAGAGAAAGTAATATAAAAGGAGAATATAAAGAAACGTATAGAGGAAAAAAGTAAGCGTTAAGATAAAATTGAGAATAAACTTAAAGCAAATATCAATTTAGATTTATTTTAATTTGTTCGAACGCCCTTAATTTTGCTCTGACAGAGAACTCCAGTCGCGGAAAATGAAGATAATGTATGGTGGGGAGCGATAAGATGATCTACGTTGAGATATATTACTTAAATATCGGATTAAATATCGGAAAGTGAGGTTAAAAACATAGAGTTGAAATAAGAAGAATGAATCTTGAAAAGGAAAACTTGATTGTAATTTTCTCCGATCTTGAGGATGGAGCATGGCAATTCATGACAAATGGTAGAAATACATTCTGTGAACTTGGTGCTAGCGAAGATTTTGAGAATACGCTGTCATGCGAAAGAATGACTGACTTGAGTTAAACAAAGATTATAATTCGGATGTTTGGTTGACAGGAGATTGTCTGAAGTTGTATTTGTTTGATGAATTTCTAGGTAACTGCCTTTCAATTAAACACGCAGTCAGTTATACATGTGCTTGAGTTAATGTATCCATATCAAATTGCCATGACGACGCCATATCTCAGTTTGCTGGGACACAAATAGATGGCGGAAACGGGAATTTAATACAATGTTCTCGCATTATAACCTGTGCTAGTTGCTATTTGCGAGTAATCGAACGTACGGATATTATGCAAGTGTTGTGACACAAGGGTAATTTTCCATGTTGTGAAATACCACCACACATTACCACAGTTTTTCCCCTAATAATGTCAACTATACTACACACTACTTGTAAAGCGCTTTCAAAGTATGAGTCACTTACAGTTCGATATTTAAAACTTTTTCGTCTGATTATACGGAACATTGAATGTGTACAACAATTCTGTATATACATAAACAAATATTTTGTAACATGTCCACGATACGTACTATTCTAGAAGGAAATAATAAAACATACATACAATATACTTTCCAGATGAATTAAAATATTATGAACACATATTCAGAGGTCCTACTCGTTAAAAAATGTGATATTCATTGAAATCAATAATACCAATGATAATATTGATAATAATAAATAATAATAATAAATAATAATAATAATATACAAACAATTAAAATGGCGTGGTGATGTCAAAAGAATAAAGGAAGGCAGATTCATAAAATGAATATTAGATTGGGTGCCACTTGATAAAAGAAGACGACGGCGAAAAGCAACATGGAATGATGGTATTTTGAGCAGCTTGAGGGAAAATGGATTGGACGAAGGAGAATGGAATGGCAGAGAGATGTGAAGGATAATGGCAATAAATTAATTGGATGCAGGAAGATGTGAAACATTGTGAAACTTGCTTAAGGATGTTAATAATAATAATAATAATAATAATAATAATAATAATAATAATAATAATAAGAGTAATAGACTAATAATAATGAAATAATAGACTAATAATAATGATAATAATAGACTAATAATAATGATAATAATAGACTAATAATAATAATAATAATAATAATAATAATAATAATAAAGGAACATGTTAATTTGGATAATATAGAATACGTTGAGCTGTTCAGTTTTCGGAATAACATTATATAAACTAAGAATGATATTATTATTATATAATTAAATAATATTATATAATAATAGCAGCAACAATAAAAAAAGGAACAAATTTATTTGAATAATACAAAATAAAGTTGATCTGATCAGTTTTTGGAATAACATTTAGGCTGTAAGCTATTAATGATATGATATTATTATTATTATTATTATTATTATTATTATTATTATTATTATTATTATTATCACCATCATCATCATTGTTATTATTTCACTTAATACGTTAGAATTGATCTTAGCACCTTTCTCTTCTACTCAATCAACTCAAATATACTAAATACCAATTAAATTAATACAGAAGCACAACTAATATTTGAAATGAAGGAATAGAGAATGTTCGATGTCGCTAATGTATGTCTGTAGCAGAATAACAATGTTATGGTAATTTATGAAAACTTACACTTTAATACTGGGACTATTTTATTTATGGTTTCATTATGTAAGTATAGCTTTTATACTTGCATATATTTCTGCCACTTTTTAAACATGATTATATATTCAAATCAATAAACACGTCCAGTACCGTACTATATTATATTATGCATAAGTTTTTGTTGAAAATTTGAAGCAAATGCTTGTGTGTAAATTGTGAGCAAAACTGAATTTTATTAGGAGTAGTTTATCATTTGCGATGCCATTTTGTAACCCTTGAAGAAGCTACGGAAATATTAAAATGTAACATTAATATCTGAAAGAAGAATGGTCCATAATATGGTAATTGCATGTGCTAGTAAAATTAGCTTTGAATAATATGAACATAAATACACTTACTTTATTTTTTGATTCGTTAGCTATTAAAGTTAGCTATTAGTTGTCAAACACGATGAAGAAATCATTAAATATTACGAACTTTCCTTCCAAAGAGCTAAGGACAGGCGTAATTATACCTTATCGGACATCATTTCTAATTTTCTACGCTGTCAGTTCCATTTTGAGATTGAAAATGTCAGAATGAATAATCAATCAGGGCACTTTAGGCATTTTTATTCCTTGTATATAAACCATTTCAATACAAGCAGCACGTGAAGAAGATAAGTGATCATTAATATTACTGCCACAATACATAATGTTTCATAAAAAAAATTAGGAATTTCAATATTTTATAGTAGTAATCTATTGAATATCCGTTAACTAATTGGGTTTAGCAATAAAAATAAATATTTTATTTAGGTGTATGTTTTTTTAAGTCTTCACTTCAGAGGCCTGCCATTAGTCACTTTGCATTTCTTAGTGGATACTGAAGAAAGACTTTTTTTTACATTTTAAGCTACTTCGGATTGGTCATTACATAATGTTCGATGTGTATTTCGTACAAAATACGGCAAGAACCCGCCTAGCAGAAATTAAATTCGAGCTGCATACATACAGTTTACGAAATAAAATCACGTGGCCACACCTCAACTTCAGGAAACTCGAGTAAGTATTTTATACAAAGCAAAAAAAAAAAAAACTACAGTTCTGGATATATAAAAAACAAGAGTCTGTATGGTTCTGAATAAAAAAAATGGTTTTTCCTCAAATATGTCGTCTTCAAAGCGTATCACCGCAGTGGAAGATGCTATCAACAGCAAGTGAAGCAATAACTAGACTGTCGTTTATACAAGGTGTTTCCGTGATCAAACTTTCAGGAAAGATTAATAAGGGCATTGCAACATTGTGCGTTTTCAATTATTATTATTATTATTATTATTATTATTATTATTATTATTATTATTATTATTATTATTATTATTAAGGGCAAAAGCATGAATTTGATATAAGGAACCCTGGACGGAAACATCTCCTACGTAGGTTTATTTCCACAACTCTTTTTCCTAAGTTGTCGGCGATCAGTAACGACGATGGATCATCGGACCGACATCTTGGAGTATCATAAGCGGTTCCGAATGAATACGCCATGAAGGCAATGCAGATACCATTGTAAACTGAAGCAGTTCTAGGAAAATGACGTGATGTGTATCTGATGTGCTCCATCCGGTACCCAGGTACAAGTAATTAGAATGCAGTCTGTGTTTACACGATGAAGTCTATCAATCAACCGGAGCGAAATGACGTATACGAGACACCAGAAGAAACAGCAGAGGATCTAGAAGCACGAATTCTCGCTGCTGTGACATTGTCAGAGCGACTCCAGAGTTGTTCCCCCAAGTGCGACAGAACTTGTTACGACTTTGTATTTCCTACATCAGAGCTGAAGGACGCCATTTTGAACACCTGTTGTATTATTACGGCTTGTATATGTAGGCCTACTATATCTAAATAAAACTTTTATTTATAAGGTTACAAAATATCACGTTCAGAAGTATCCTAACAAACGTTCGCCTATAACTTGCGAAGGAGATGTTTCCTTATATCAAATTCATGCACTAGTCCTTCTTATTCTTCCCAGAAAGTTTGTATCATCATCACGGAAACATCCTGTACAGTAAACCATTACTGTATTATTTTATGTTGTACACACTGAATATTTTATAGATAAAAAAACGGAGTCCTACATTGATTTGAATTATTTTCTTTAATGGTTCAGTTGTAATCAACTTTTGCAACCTCTCAAACCCATTTGAAACACAGTATGAATGATGTAAATGTTACCTAATCGATGATAGTAAATTACGTTTACTTACAAATACGTAACATTAATACGTTGCCTGTACAAAATGGGATTAATGGACTGTCCGACGTTTAAGGCTCGCACTTATGAGATAACGGATTCACATCTTGAGGCCGACCAAATTGGTTGAGGATTTTCTTGACTTACCTGAGTCGTCAAGACAGACCCGGTTCAAATTTCATTATTGTAGTACATTTAATGACAATCAGGATTTTGCAGTGAATATTGTAATTAATTTAGTGAACTTCTACAGGAGTTACATGATAAACTTAAAAGAATACACAGACTGTGAGATTCAACCGAATTATTCTAGATGCCATATGACCTTCGTTGTTAATGAGTCCTTAACAAAAATGAAAATAAATTAAAACCATTAAAAGTGCTATACTTACTATATACGAGACACAATATGGTCTGTTTCTAGCACCTAATAACTTATTCTCTTACTCCATTAACATTCTGTGACATGAAACTTGATGGTTTAAAATTCCGGCTCTACCGAAGTTACGTCTCTGATAATGCATCTGAATATAATTCTAGATAATAATATTAAGTATGGATCTACATTTTTGTCCCTTTCAGTTTCTATTTTTTTTGTGGGTGGAGACACTAATGGAATGAAACATTTAACCAAGATATTTTGCTCTTCCGGAATGGATATTCAGCGCATTTGTACACGATAGACACACAGGTTTGAAATAAAGCGTTAAAAAGTCACTGGATCTCTACATTTACAAATTGATTAACCGTATTAGATTTTGTTCCTATAAAAAATAATATTTTCTATGAAACTCCATACTACATATTTATTCCACTGGGCTTCATAGTTACTATGTTTTATATGAAAGAACTAAACAATTTACAATTTCTGGCACACTCTCCTTTATATATATATATATATATATATATGATATGAAAAGAAAAAAGAATGCTTGAGTCGGTATTTGAACTCGAGTCTCTGAAGTCTGTACCTTTAGCGCTCTAACCAACTGAGCTACACAAGAATTCCAATACAAGCATACAATTTTCTTATACATGTAGTATTCTCAATTCACACAAGAGGTAGCGGAAATTTGTTCCAACTGCCATCTCGCGGCTAACATAACAGTTAAGCAAATTTTTAAAGAGAATATTTACTTTACAGCAGTAACGCTTGTATATATAGATATTATAAATATATTTTTAATATCTATATGTAATATATATATATACATATTTTTCAAATACATTTTATGACAAAAATTGAAAAGTATGAATTAATACATTTATTTCAATTCATGGAAATTTAAGTTGTCATGTGTCCATTCCAAATACAAAAACTATAAAAAGTGGCTTCTTCAGAATAACTTTTCCTAAAAAAAACGAATATTGTAAAATTGAATGACCATAAGAATATATTAGACTTCTTAACAAATGAAAAATATACAGATCAAATATAAATATACATTTTTTTAATAGCAGAATTTTCAGTGAGGTTAATATATTAACGTGGACATCAAACAAAATTCAAATTAATTTAAGAAAAGAAGAGTTATTTTCGTTTCCGCTGGATGTCGGAAAGCGGAACGTATAACTTGCAGGATGTTTAATTAATTTCCATGAAATTTATGAGCTGAAAAAGAAGTCTGTTAGTGATTACAGCGAAAATATATCCTCTGATTAAGCACGTAAACAAGAGCTTTACCCACAGCAGTATTATATCTTACAGTTCAACTTTAATATTTTAATACTCTTATCACCAGCGATATCACATATTTCTGTATAATCAGTATGATCAAGATATCAAATACTGTAAACACGTACCGGAATCAGGATATTTCAACTTTCACATACTATGAACATTTCATTCTTTATCATATTACTCAAATGGCTTTACTGTCTACTATATCATATTCAAATTTTGTATGACTAGTATATGATGAAACTCATTCAAGCGGGAAAGTGTATCCCGATTTCGTACGACAAAAGGCAACGTTTATTAGTTTTTTTTTTTAATCTCGCTAATGACGGGTATGTTTTAAATGTACGTAGTTTGTCTTGTTTGTATTATCTTCCAATGTTAGACAATATGTAGTTAAATTGAGATACAATTGTAACCTTCTTGGTATTGGACGTACATTTTAAAGTTTCATGTATGATTATTAAGGTTAATTTTTAAAGCATATTTCATGTTACGACAGGATATAATTTAAAAGGCATTTCTAAAACTTTTGAGTTTTTCCTCAATATTTTTATTCTTAAGTTTGTAATTAAATTTCAACATTCAGAATCGTCTTGATGTAATTAAGTGTAACTATAATTGTAGTACATTTATCAAAATAAATTAGACAAATGACTGCCTTTGAATTTCGCGGTGGCTGCAAGACTCAAAACTCGCCTTATAAGGTAGAAGAGGATTCGTGAGTTACAACTCAAGAATCGGAGAGACACGTTGGAAACTTTATAGATGCGGTATATGCATCGCTTTCTAGAAATATCGGCCTCTCGAGGTTTCCATTTGAGAAGAATTGGGGCTGTATTTCCAGATAGTTCGACCCTCGCAGATAAAAGACATTCAAGTCGCTCGATTATTCAGTCGCGAAAGCCAGTCGTGACCCAAAAGGCGACGAATGTATTTTTATCTACAGACGAGGACAGTATTGCAAAACAAAGCTTTTACGAATAAATAAACTAGAAGAGATATTGTGTTTGTCAGAAGACACAAAGCAGAATCATTACTTGAATAATAAATTAATGTGAACATTGCAAGTTTTAGTGTACACCGGTGTAAAGAGAATTCTCTCTATTCGAACATGCACAACCATCCACTCCATCGGGTGTCAGAAGCAAGGATTATATTACAACCACAGAGTCTTATACCTATCATCTGGCGACAGAGTACAATACCACTTGACTAATAACTTAAGACCTTAAAACTGTAAAATTATAACAAGCACGGCGATTAGTAATAGTAATGAAACTACAGAACGCAGAATTATTAAAACAAAATAAGGAATTATGAAAATAGATTATACACCAAGTGACGTAAATAAGAAAATTCAACAATAAAACCTAGACATGAAATTAGAATTACTACAGCAGATTGAGACATCGAACCAAGAAACAAAACAATCTATCGATATCATGAATCAAGAATTTGGATTGGTAATACAAGAATTGAAAAGTTAAATCTCTAGACTAGACAAAGTACAAAGCATTAAAGAGAAGATGGAACTGAAATTAGACCAATAAGAGAAACATTGTCATAAATTAACAACTACTAAAGTCTATTGCACATTTGAGGAACTAAAGAGTGATTCATCGCTGCAGGAGTTCGAAAAGCTGCCGACATTCACGCCCGAATAACTGTAATCAGTAGGCCAAAATGTGATGAAACGATGTCATCGGAGATATTCAATCGTAAATTTGGAACATCTGCACCCATAATAGGCTAAGATCGGAAGAAAATGCGACTCAATTGATCGCTTCTCTTCAAGGATCAGCCGCCGAGATTCTACCAAAATTTCCAGCCCACGGCCGGACTATGGACATTATACAGGCCCTAGGAAATCAGTACTGCAGTTATCATCTCAGCGCACTTATAGAGTCCAACTAAAAACTTGTGTCTAGCGCATCGGTGAATCTCCTCAAGAATACGCCATGGAAATAGGCGCACATGGCTACAATCGCATCCCCAGTAAATTTCATCGACGGAGATGCGGCGTCTACTTTTGTATGCTATCTAAGGTACAGTTGTATAAAACAACAGCTGCTGGCGCAACATCGCGTCATCAACGATGGCCTGAATCCGGCTTTGCAACTTGAGGTGGCCAAGGTAACCACACGCTATCTCGATCAGACTAAGCCGTCTGATGTGCGACCGTTAACCACAATTTAGGGGCGTCGATCATCACCATTCAAGCTACTCGGATACGGAAGACAAACCTACTGGAACTGTGGACAAACTGGACACCTTATGTGGGACTGCGACCTTAGGCCCGTAACGTAAAGAGAGTGAAGAGGAGGCCACTGACACCGACCCCATCACTATCATTGAAACGTCGCATACACGCTGGAACTGCGGAAGAATTTGACGTCTGTTGCGGGACTGCAACCCTAGTCCCGCAAGGGGACAGGGGAAGAAGGGGCGTCGTTATTACCAACACTATCCCCTCGTTTCATGCTGAATGCTGTAAACGACAAAAAGTACGATGGACTCTTTGCTGACGGGTGGATCCATGGACGACTCTGACAAATAGACGTCGTCTCAGGAGTAACGTTGATCACCGTGAAACAAGAATCAGCAAAAGGGTTACCTGAGAGGATACCACTGCGAAAATTTGAACTTAGCACCGAGTCAGGGGATATCATGCCAGTGGAAAAGCGTTTTTCCTGAAGTTGGTCACAGGGAGGACCAGCTACAATGGTGGGCGTATGTCGAAGAGGACGTCATATAGAATCTGGACCTACTGCCTATGAGGGTCTAATTTGTATGAGACCGCAATGTAATTCCAGACCTTAACAGCGGACATTCATAAGCAGAAGTATCTTTAAGTTTAGCTGTAGAATAATTTCTTCGTGATCAAGCCTAAAAGTTTTTTAATTAATTTTATCTTTGGATCATGTGATTTTTTGAGAACTTAAACTTCTTAAACTTCATATTGAAGCCACACGAAGACTGAAATTAAGGATTAATTTCATATTCACTAAAAATAAATAGGTAACAGAAATTACAAGTATTTAATCCTTATCCTTGGGATTACAACAGTTAACTCTTGCAAATGAAGCACTATTCGCTATGACTGAGTTGGATTATAAGGTAATGGAATAATTTCACTGGGTTATCAAATATTTTTATGACTTTGCAGAACGTCGATTTTAATGACAGACTACTACACTACTGAAAGGCGTTTTTATTGTAGTGCATATAGCTGAACTGGTTTTGTAAGATCTGTTGGCGATTAAGCGAGAGAAAATGAAGGTAGAAGATAATTATATAAATTTTCTCCTTTTGTAAAAAAAAAGGAATAGGTTCAGAAACTGAAATAATTGATATGAAGGTCTTAAATAATAATACAGTGTATTTATGGAAAAATGTATAATTCTTCAGATAATTAATGGGATGAGTTAAGCATTAGGCATATTAGTTTAATAATTATAAATGTTGTTAAAACTCAGTGATATCGAGATAAGAGTAAATAAAAATATATCAACCATCTTTAATGATATTTAAAAATTATTTTTCATACTTGGTCTTTTCGTACTAAAGTATAATAAAACTTAATAGATATTGGAATTCACTTGAGATAAATTCAAAATTACTTTAACATTCGGCAGTTGGCCGAAATACGAATTTAGTAGGCATATTGATATCGGCGATTTAGTGATATAATTCTCTCTTCTGGAGCGAAGTTTCGTTAGCACACACTCTGTCAGCTTGCGATGTATATTTTTTTTTCAACGCGTAAAAGTCATTTTTTCATCTAAAAAGTAAAGTCTTAAATCGCATTTCATTAACAAACCTTATGACTGAAATAAAATAATTTCAGCGACATTTTCTGCCTTTCACCTCCAGATTTGAATTGCAAATTAATAACGAGAAGACTAAAATTCTATTAAATAAAAATACTACCACCAACACCATAATAAAGTTTATAATTTAGGAAGACATTTTATCATTAAGACGAGCACATTTTAAATAAGAATATTTTACTTTACATTGTGGAATGTAGGCTTTCACGGCCGGTAATCATAATGTTAAAATATTCCGGGCTATGTGGCCGTGGTTTATAACTGGCATTTCTTCCAGACGTTTCTCCCTCAATTGCGGAGGGCATTTTCTCGACTGTAAGCCGAGTCTACGACAAGGTAACATCATATAGAAGCACTCGCTACTGAAGATGCCCTCCGCAGTTGAAAGAGAAACGTCTGAAAGAAATACCAGTTATAGACCACGGCCACATAGCCAGGAATTTTTTAACATTATTTTACTTTACAATTTGTAAAAAATAAAATTTCAATCTGCATTTACTCCTCAGATATAACATAGTTCAATTAGCGTAAAGTTTGGTAAATTATTGACAGAGTTCGGTTCGTGATGAAATTTAAAATTTCCTTTAAATAACAAACTTATGATAGTGGATTTTTTATATTTTACAAGCAATGAATACTTTACAAGTAGGCTACAAGAAAACTGAAATTAAAGAACCATTAGTTTAGTTTCGAAGATATTTCAAATATTTTCATCGACATAAACACTATTACGAAATCACTAGGCTCAACCCTGATTATTAGACGTAATATGCATTATATTAGTATAAGGTGATATATCCAACTCAATATTTCTTCGATTATTCTAATTGGAAAGCTTAAATGTAAGGCCACTATCATTTATTGTTGTCTTTTCTAGAAACTACAAATATACTTCATATCATGGTTATTCTGACATCAATCAAGTAGCCGAAGAAGACACTGGCGACTGTTACAATTTTCCACGTCAATTGTCTTTTTTTATTTGTAGATAAGCTATATAGGCCTATATATATATATATATACAGAAAGAGAGAGAAAGAGAAAAAAGAGAGTGGCAAAAATGGGGTTACTAAACATTCACCATACTCGACATGAAATCGTCTCTCTCACTGTGATAACATATGCAAAATTGTCGGGTAGGTGGCTTGAAACCCAATTTAGCTCACCTTCTGCAAAATCCGTCAACGAGTCTCGGCGAACGGCCAATCTCTCCCCGGTGACGGTCGAATGGAATGTTTGATAGCGCTTTCTAAGTAGTTCTCCCCTCTCTCTCACTCTCTTTTCCCCCTCTCTCTCTCTCTCTCTCTCTCTCTCTCTATATATATATATATATATATATATATATGCACATGCAGAAAAGCACTGACTTTTTTTAAATTCTATCAACACGACAGAAGCACAGCATTAAAGTGCAAACAGAAACAATCCCAAATACCCCTAATAAAAAGGATTCGCAAATTCACTGTTTGTGACATAGTATTCTTGTCTCGACTGTTAAATTCTGTATGTGCATGTGCAGTAATCCTTCCTCCTGTTGTCACATAACTTTCTGAAATTGAACCTTATTTTTAGGGAATGGCAATCAACAATATCTTTTAATTGGTTAATTTCTGTATTCGTGTATACTGAAACTCTTTTCTTCTTTTTATTTAACTTCTCATCCCTACATTGTTGTGTCTCATTTTTTAAACATCATGTATGCAAAAACCTACATGTAATGATAACCAGAGAACACAATTATAATAGGCTGTTTACTTATAATCGTCGGCCTACAAGTGAAACACACTAAGTCGAAAAACACACTTTTGAGAAAACAGGGTTTGAATATTTTGAAATTTTGCTTTCCAGTTTTACGGAATAAAAGGCCTACTTCTTATTTCTAGCAATATTTTTACTAATATCATGGTCGATGTTTGTAGTTTTGACGGGTGATGGTAGAACGTGGATTTGTAATGATTTTATTATGTTAATTGCAATTTTTTTTCAACGTGACACTGACTTGGTATTTTTCACCAGTCAATATAGATTTAGTGTATTTCTCCAATCTTTCGTTTGAGAGGAATGTCACATTTCGGCAGTAATTTTTGCTTAATCTGATCTATATGGACATGTTTGAAGCAGTTCAATTAGAAGATTCGCATTACATAAATTATTAATGTTATAATACATTAATATTAGAGCCAGGAAAGACTCTATAATGAAATTATACAAGACAATGGCAGTGCCTATTATTACTTATGGATCCGAAACATGGACAGTGACAACACAACAATCTGCCAGAATACAAGCTGCTGAAATGAGATTCCTCAGACAAATAGGATATCAAAGAACAAAAAACATAATACAGAAATAAGACAACAGCTAAAAGCACAGGAATTAAACACAACAACAGTGAAATACAGAACAAACTGGAAAGAACACTTGGCAAGGATGGCTGAGAATAGAATACCAAAAACAGCATACAGCCATTCACCACGAGGAAGAAGAAGTTTGGGGAGACGAAAGAAAAGATGGAAAGAGCAGCAATTTGGAGCCGGAACAGGCTAGTAAATAAGCCTAAACCGTGAAGAAGAAGATTAATAATATGTATTTATGACTGTAGGTGAAACATTTTAGGCATATTGTATCCATTTTTAAAATGAGTGGGCTTATAGGGATAAGAAGGGAAATTCTTTACAAATTCTAATAATATATTAATTACTGTGATGAATTTTTAAATGAAAGGCACCTGAAGTCGATTTATTTAAATGGACAGGAACTCATAATGAAAATAAATATACAATATACTCGTATCATACCATAAATATAAAGAATATATTTAAAATATTGAATTGGCATCACTGTGTAACTCTGTTCATGAAGATACATCCTTGACATCGAAAATATTAAATAAAACATTCCTTTTGAAATGGTGAAAAGGTATCCATTTTATTTGGAACTTAGCATATTTAGATACGATCTCCGGAACTCAGTAAAAGCAGATAACAATACCAGTTGAGTTAGTGAGACGCATATCCGTCTCGAGAACGAAGAACTGTCACTTTTTCATCCTTGATTCTAAATTAAATGGCAGTGAAATAGCTTTTTCCTCGCAACCTCTTTTCATGGCTTTCTCTTCTCTTCTCTACGCCATGTTCTATCCCTCAAGGACTGCAAAAACCCCATCCAATTTGCAGTTAATGACAATATTATATGGAAATTGTGGTTCCAAGAGAATCATGCAATGGTTACAGTGCGCACTAAGGATGAATTTTCCAGGTTAATGTACAGCATAATGAGCCGTATTTACATACTCAGAACACCAAGTTGATGTTACGAGGAAAATGACTCAAATATAATACCACTGATACAAGAAATAACGCTTAAAAAGTGAAACAGGATTGTATAAAATGAATTATGTATGAAGAAAAGCCATAATGCAGGAATTAAAGTGGACGGTCGAGAAATATAACGATAACTTGAATTTAAAATCTGGATTTTGAAATTTTAACTCGAATTCAATTTTGGGACTAGGAAGTGACTGAATTCAAATACCTAGGAACAATAATCACAAATAGGAATGAGATGCACAAAGAAATTAATCATAGGCTCAATTCTGGAAATGCGTGCTATTATGCATTACAGAGACTCTTGACGTCTCAATTACTTTCAAAAAAATCTTAAACTGAAAATATATAAAAATAATTCTACCAGTTATTTTATATGGATGCGAAATATGGACTCTTGCTTTAAGGGAGGAAAGGAGATTACGAGTATTTGAGAATAAAGTTCTTAGGACAATTTTTGCACCAAAGAGAGATGAACAGACAGGTGAATGGAGAAGACTTCATAACAGTGAACTAAATGGTCTTTATACGAAGCCAGATATAATAAAAACAGTTAAGTCTCGAAGACTGCGATAGGCAGGACATGTGGCACGAATGGGGAATGAAATACGTGCATGGAAGCATCTTGTAGGAAATCTAGAGGGGAAACGCCTAGTTGGCAGGCCAAGAATGAGGTGGGAGAAAAACATTAACCATGATTTGAGGGAAGTAGATTATACAGGGAATAATTGGAAAGGATTAGCTCAGGATAGGGATGTATGGAGAGCTTATGTCCGCGCGGCCATGAACCTACCGGTTCGATGTTGCCAGTAAGTTAAGAGTTAGTTAGGCATCTAATCTTAATATTAAAAGCATATTCACGAGAGAAAACTAGATGGACGCCGAAATCATCTCTTATTCTTTTGTCAAAATCACGTGATGAAGCTGCTTACTCCTTACTGTGCCAGTTATTAATGAATTTAGTTAAAAAACTATGATATAAGTGCCAGTATCAATAGCATTATTCGGATCTCATTTAATGGATCTTACGATCTATATTAGTTAAGTGACATTTGTTCCGTTTTTTCATGAAATGCTAAAAGTAAAAACACGTGATAGGAACTTAACTAGAGACTACGTAATCTCAGAGTTAGGTGAAAACAAACAGCAAAGCGGATACATGAAACATCCATTTCTCTTTGCTTTCTGTTTGCATGCTTACCCCAGGTAATAAAAAAATTGTAAGTTCGAATTGTGGATAATAAAAAAGAACTGATCGAATATAGGGTCTAGAGAGATGAAATTTATGAAATATTTAAAGGTAAAGGTATCCCACTACAGGCCTCTGGATGCCCTTGGGGTAGTAGGAGGTTAAGCCTCCCACCTTTCTGGACAATCGGCACATTATGACAGCCCTGCGTGACGGCCGTCTTTACCCCCAGAACAAGTTCATGGGCGCGCGGACATAAGCTCTCCATACATCCCTATCCTGAGCTAATGTTTTCCAATCATCCCCTGTATAATCTACTTTTCTAAATCAGGGTTATTGTTATTCTCCCACCTCATTCTTGGTCTACCAACAAGGCTTTTTCCCTAGTGTTTTCCTACAAGAAACTTCCATGCAAACCTTTCATTATCCATTCGTGCCACATGCCCTGCCCATCGCAATCTACGAGACTTAACTGTTCTTATTATATCTGGCTTCCTATAAAGGCCACGTAGTTCAGTGTTATGAAGTCTTCTTCATTCACCTGTCTGTTCATCTCTCTTTGGTCCAAAAATTTTCCTAAGAATTTTATTCTCAAATACTCGTAATCTCCTTTCCTATACATGTGAGTCTACAAATAATAATGAATTGAATGAATTGCCTAATATAACTTTTACCGTTCGAAATCTTACCATTACATAAACAGTGAGGGTGCTAGTTCAGAAGGTAGAGTATTTGGGAGATTCTGGGTTCAGGTCCCAGGAAAATCTAGGCTGTACTTTAATCGTCAAGAAAAATGCAGAGTTTTATTTTTATTGTCACGAAATCATTTCATTATTATTCATCATATTATAATAATTCTACACTAATAAAATACATAATAAAATTCTGCGGAGGAATCGGTCATAATATATTTTTAATATAAAGTTACAAAATTAATACGAGTAAGTACTGTCTGCTGAGAGTGAAACAGGTTTCCGAAAGCCCTAGAAGATTGGAAAATAGGGTCATGTCAATTCAGGAAAGACTTGTGTCAATTCTATCCATAATTTTCAGAAACTAACTACTCACTGGTACTATCTATCCCGTAGGTTCATGGCCGCGCGGACTTAAGCTTTCCTGCGCTAATGTTTTTCAATCATTCCTTGTATTATCTACTTCCCTCAAAGCATAGTTAATGTTGTTATCCCAGTCTACCAACTGGGCGTTTTCCCTCTGGTTTCCCACAAGAAGCTTCTTGCGCGTCTTTCATTCCCCATTCGTCATACATGTCCTGCCCAACGAGACTTAAAATTTTCAGAAAGGAAAAGTCAATTTCGTGCCACATTTATCTAGCCGACTAAGAGTTGTTGGCGAAAATACATTGTCTCGGACAAAGTGCACCGTTTACACAGTTGTGAAATTGGACAAATCTCCAATTTTGTACTTTTGGGTTGATCTTTGTGGATTTACAGTTATCTGTAACGCATTTTCTGACGATGTAATGTCACTACAACACCAAAATTCCAGAGCTAAACATTTCTCATGTTTTATATATATATATATATATATATATATATTATTTTTATGCCTCCTTTCCTTGAAACGTGTGGGCAGATATCAGAGCTACAGCCATGAGAACTATAAATTACTGCAAATCACTACATTAACAACTTACGTCTTTTTTTTATTCTGCTCATTCAAATATGTTCAATTTCTTAAACATTGTAATATGCATTAGGTTAATTTTTTACCTAAAGGGTGACAAGTTATTATCCCACGAGATTTAATTGTATCATTCCTTATATTTTGGGGCACGTATTCACAAACAACCTTTTTAACATACGTATAAAGTTGATTACATGAATTTTTCTACGTTTCAGATAGTGCTAAATATGCAAAATGGAAAGAAAGTGCTCATTGTGGTGGGCACGACTGAACTGAATTGACTACAAATGAAGATTGCGCTTGGATTGACGCATGGCCTAAAAGTACTTAGGATGGAGCGACCTCAAAAAGATACCAGGGGTCGGAAAAGACGACTGATCAAAAAAACACTTAGGAAGGAACAGACTTCAAAAGTGACAAAGGGACGGAACTGACCATTCCCGAAAATAATAAACAGTTGAGTGCGACGGACTTCTTATAATTACAGCCTATATTAAAATATTATTTTTCATAATTCATTAGCTAATACCCAGCGTGCGCTACTACGCCTAAATAAATGAATAATGTGTCTTATGTTTGGTTGGATAAATAGAAGGAAAAGTAATCATAAATGTATAACGTAATTATTTTAAGATTCCCCGTACTGATTACCCGGTTTTGCCCGGGAATCTACTTATCTCAATATTCTTGGCATAAATGAGCTAAAAACAAAATTCGTTATTATGAGTTATGCGTAAAAGAATACCCGCCAAGTGCTTCTATATGCTTACACAGGAATCTACATACTTGTCTCGATCTTCTTGGCATCAATGGAAGACAAAAATGGTTATTGTGAGTTATCCGTTAGAGATAAACATATGCTTTTGCGGACTTTTTTCTAGAGCTTTCTGAGATATTCAATTTTGTGTACATTAATTTTGTGTATTTGTTATAAATTAGGCAGCGCAAGCCATCTAAGCGTCCAAAAAGTTACTTTTTCGTTACGTTTTCCGCTACAAAGGGCGATTTTTTAAGGGTATAGGAGTTGAGTATGACAACTTTCTTATAACCTATGTTCATCCCGGGAATTTCCTGAATATTTTGCAAAAAGCCCCATCACAATCGGATCAACGGTATGACCGCGCATAAAGTACGAACAAACAAACAAACATTCATTTGTATATATTATATCTAACACATCTATACTGAACTTCTGTAGAAACACAGTACGCACAAGTATATAAATACGTAGACGATTAGTAACACCAAAAGCTTTTATGGAAATCAATAATACAATAAAAATTATCCTACTTCCGACTCTGATATGTAGCAGTATTTTTTTAGGAAACCAGATATAAAAGTAACAGTTATTTCACGAAGATTACGATGCGCAGGACATGTGGCGCTAATCGGAAATAAAAGAGGAGCATAGAATCTTCTTATAAAAAAGAACAGGGGGAAAACATCCGTTGGTAGACCAAGAATAAGGTGGGAGAATAATATTAACCACTATTTGAGAGAAGAAGATTATAAAGATGATGATTCGAAACCATTATTACAGGATAGGAATGTATGGACACTAATATCCGCGCGGCCATGAAAATATAGGTTCGATAGAGCCAGTGAGTTAATTAGTTAGTAACTTTTTAACGACGGCTTTTACATCTCATGTCGTTAGCGTTGCAATTCCAATGTGAACATGAAATGGCTGAAAAAATGTTGCTCAAGGGTCTCTTACATAAGACTTGAGTTTTTTTACTAGCCACAATTTGCAACCCTTTAGTACCCTTCCGAAGGAAGTTGTATTCAGGATTTTTATGCTCTCAAAAAATCCACTTATCCAAGCCGGTTTGATCCCTTGAACTTCGAAATCACAGGCGAGCACGGTAATCATTATTCCCACCGTAAATTGCTTAAGGTCGTGCATTAGACATCAAAATCTTTTTTCTTTTTTTTTTTTGCAAATGCCCCAGGTTGTCTTTCGACATTCCTGGTGTTCTCTCCTGGCATGGCGTACTTGTAACCCACTTCTGAGGTTCGGGCGCCTGGAAGGCGAGGTTACGTTGCCCCGATGATATGATGGGTGATGATAGTGCTGCGCCAGCAGAGTCCCCAATCCTAAGCTTAATCTAAGATGAATATGAATGATGATGATTGCGATGGCCATATGATTTCGGGGACCGTTTGGGCCTTGAAGTTTTCCTGACATTTGTCTTACAAGTGAGGAAAAACCCCGATATAAACCTCACCCAGAAAACTGTCCCGACAGGGGATCGAACCCGGGCCCGCTGCGTGACAAGGCAGCATGCTACCTCGAGATCACAGCGGTGGACACATCAAAATCTTATCTAATATATTCTCTTCACAAACCCAGAAGAACCAGGAAATCAGAGTCACACTGTATAATACTTTTTTTATTTAAGTCTGCATTGAAATACACATTTTCTTGGTAAGACGAGAACACATCATTCTAATTCAAAAGCTGGAATATTTGTTTTGGTGACGTGAACGGTGGTAAACAATGTCTTTTTAAAGCGAAGTGTAATCGAAGGGAGGACGTAAGGAAAACCAGCACAAACAAATGTGATTCCATTACCGAGATGGGAACAAATATTCAGCACTCGGTCGACATGCAAATTCCTATCCATTTGTAACCGAGAACTCTCCCTTGTTTCAACAATTACAGACAGATGTCTCTCTTACTCCCACTCACTAAGTCTTACTAACAGTTTGCGAATACAGCGACATTCATTTATATTTACTGCAATTTGTTATTATTATTATTACCGTTATTATTATATTATTATAGTCCACCGCTGTGGTCTCGAGGTAGCGTGCTGCCTTGTTACACCTACAATTCCCTAGAAAAGCTGGAAGGCATAGAATGAAAATGCTATGATTGCAGTGAAAGACCTGCCCTCGGGCAGAATTACTATGGGTGGATGGATGGATTATATTATTGAACGACGCTCTTTAAACTAAGGCCATTAGCGTCCCAATTCAAATGTGGGTGTGAATTAAGGGTGTTGGCTTACGGGAGTTACTTATACTCAAAAGATTTTAATAATTTCATTAATGTATTATGTAATGGTGACCACCCGGTAGAAGAAAGACAGGAAGACCTCGAAACTCGTGGATGCAAGATATAATAACAGTTAAGACTCGTAGACCTCGATGGACAGGACATGCGGAATGAAAGAGGGACATGGAAAATTCTTGTAGGAAAACCAGAAAAAATCGCCCAGTAGGTAGACCAAGAATGAGGTGGGAGGATAACATTAACCATGATTTGTTGGAAATGTAATGTACAGGGGATGTTAATTTGACAAATCTGAATTTATTGCCTATATCTTTAAATAACATACTTGTTATGGGATTAGTTTTATATTTTTTATTTAGTGATAATATTTAAGTAGTATCAATAAAAGTTAAACTTAAATTGGAGTTTTTCTTTCGACACACAGGAAGTATACAATTAGTTTTGTAAAACAAATAAGATCGTAAACGATAAAATAAAAATACAGACTTTCTTTCCGATTGAGGGTCTTTCCACTTTTCAGCGGTTGCCCTTTTACCAGCCGGCTGCTGGCCCTTCACATCCACATGTGTCAATCACAGAGGTAGATGATCAACAGCCAGTGTAGGGGTGACATGTGGTTAGCATGTCGCCAGTGTAGGGGTGACATGTGGTTAGCATGTCGAGTCCCCCAGTCGTTATAGCTGGTTCCTCAACCTGGAGCCGCTACTTATTGTAGCTACCCAATTGCCTCACGATGCTGGGTGGGCAACGGTCCCATACTGGCCGAAATACCATGAGAAAATGTCTTCCCCCATGGAGACTCGAACCAGCGCAAGTCCTGTAGCTCTGCGCCAAGGCTTCCTACCTTAAACGCTCGGCTACGGCGCGGGACCCATATAACTTTCTACATTTACAAACAGAAAACCTGTGAGGATGTCAATGTTCACTTTTATTAATTTGTACAATGAAGATGGTGTCGTAGAATTCAACACAGGTACGTATAAGTGATTTCTACTCGTTCGTTTTTGTAATGTTTTTAATAACAATAAATAATTGAAACTTAAAATCTTACGAGATGCATTACCAGTTGAAGGGTTAGACATATTATAAATAATGTTAGGAAATGTCTGTAGTAGCAAGATAACACTAAGAAATTAGGACTGGAATAAATATCAGTAAAACTAAATATATGGTCACACGTAGAAATACATTATATAATGGAAACGGACAGCTAATGACAAATGAGGGAAATTTTGAGGAATTGGCTGAATTAAAATACCTAGGAACAATAATCACAAATAGGAATGAGATGCACAAAGAAATTAAACATAGACTCAATTCTGGAAATGCGTGCTATTATGCATTGCAGAGACTTTCGATGTCCCAACTCCTTTCAAAAAAACGTTAAGCTGAAAATATATAAAACTATTATTCTACCAGTTATATTATATGGGTGCGAAACATGGACTCTTACTTTAAGGGAGGAAAGGAGGTTACGAGTATTTGAGAATAAAGTTCTTAGGAAAATTTTTGGACCAAAGAGAGATGAACAGACAGGTGAATGGAGAAGACTACATAACAATGAACTACATGGTCTTTATAGGAAGCCAGATATAATAAGAACAGTTAAGTCCCGTAGACTGCGATGGGCAGGACATGTTGCGCGTAGGGGGAATGAAAGACGTGCATGGAAACTTCTTGTAGGAAAGCCAGAAGGAAAACGCCCAGTTGGTAGACCAAGAATGAGGTGGGAGAACAACATTAACTATGATTTGAGGGAAGTAGATTATACAGGAAAATGATTGGAAAGCATTAGCTCAGGATAGGGATATATGGAGAGCTTATGTCAGCGCGGCCATGAACCTTCGGGTTCGATAGTGCCAGTGAGTAAGTAAGTAAGTAAGCAAGATACTCCTTTATTCTTGTTATAACGTAGATTTAAGGAATATGAATTTAGCAGCAAGCGTGCACAGAGTACGTGTAAAACGTAATGGCTGTTCTTGTTAAACACTGTGGCCACATAGGAATACAGGCGGTGTCCCAATGTGTCACATTAATATGCAATTATAACAAGGATCAGGGTTCATGCACCAACCTAACTCTCATTATATTCTGCTTCTCACGTCGTTTCAATCTCAATATACGTACAGAATGTTCAAACAGGAACTCAAAACTCAACAACAAAAAAGTCCTTATAATGACATTATAACTTTTTCCGAAATGTCAATTAGATATTTTGAAAGGCCTTCGTCAAAATATTGGAATGGAATGAATTTATTAACATGTCATGAGATAGAGTCATGGACAACTCTCGGGAAGGAGGTGGAGTCCACTCAGATGAAGATGATTGGATACGTTTCTTCACAAAATAACATCGTACTGCAGAAAGAAAAAGAAGGATACTTAGAATGGGCTTCTGTGTTATAGAAATCACATGTAGCAATCAATTCGTATTATTATTAATATTATTATTATTAATATTATTATTAATATTATTATTAATATTATTATTAATATTATTATTATTAATGATAATATTATTAATATTATTACTATTATTATTATTATTATTATTATTGTTATTATTATTATTATTATTATTATTAAATATAACTGTACAAAAACTGAAAGACACATAAATGTGAAACTGTCGAATTTCGAATGATATGCGGAACTATACATAAAATATTAAAGAATAAAACAAGAAGAGATACTAGATTGAAGTTTTATACACACTGGCAGTTCCTGTATCGCTTTCTTGAGGCGAAACTTGAGTAATGACCAAAAAATTACAAAGTAGAGTATGAATATATAAGTACAGGGTAAAATATATATATATAGGCCTATATATATCCATTGAATGAGAAAATCAAAGAGTATAGAGAGAAATGGTTTACACGTGTAAAAAAAATGAATGTAACAAGATTACCTACAGCAGCAATAAACTACAAGCCAAGAAGTTCAAGCAATGTAGGAAGGCCAGTGAAAAGATGGACAGAACAACTGTGAGGCGGAACAGGCAATATTTGCATAGCCCGTGAAGTGAAGAAGAAGAAGAAGAAGAAATATAACTGTGATATTTCTGACTATGTAAAATTTTCCTGCCGGATAATTCCACACTGTAAAATATTAAAAAAATAATCGAATACACTTTATTTTACTTACAAGGCAATTGTCAACCATTGCATGCAGAATCTACCATGAAATTTCTACCAGAGAAGCGTTGTGATATACTAAGGCCGTGTCCAAAAACATTTATGACGGTATTAACTGTAAGAAACTAAAATTCAGAGTCAAATCCCTCATTTAAACTTTAGGGAAATAATAAAATTCCTGAATTGGTAGATTGGATAACCCTCACAATCTGCATTCCGCATCAATCCACTCTGCCCTTACTCAAGCAGGGAGTTCAAATGCTCCATTCAGTGAGTTGTAGTCAACCACTACATGCCGAAACCTACCTGAAATTTCTACCAGAGAAGCGTTGTGATGTAGTAAGGCCGTGTCCAAAAAAAAAATTCTGACGCTATTAACTGCATGAAACTAAAATTAAGAGTCAAATCTCTCATTTAAACTTTAGGGAAATAATAGAACTCCTGAATTGATAGCTTGGTTAACCCTCACAACGTGTATCCCACCTCAATCCACTCCGCTTTTACCCAAGCGGAGACTTCAACTGCTCCATACAATGGGTTATCATAGTTGGATTTTTGTTTCGATTTTTGGGCCTTGCAATTAAAAACAGCATGTATTTTTTACACGGTCTTGGCACATCACAACGTTTCTCTAGCAGAAATTTCAAGGTAGGTTACGGATTGCAATTGTTGAGAGTTCCCTTCACAGACTTTAGGCCAAAGAAAAACAGTTGTATGCAACTTTCATATAATAGTCATGGAAACACTAATATATGGTAGTTGTATAAATAATTAAATATTAATAGGAGAGAGTTTATTTTATCTTCTTGAACATCTAATTATTTAAGGAGATCCGAAATGCCATATATGAGTAAATAAAGTGAAGCATATTAAACATGATTGCTAGCATCTGTTTATATTAGAAGAATGAATCTGTACGCTACAAGTAATTACGGACTTTCAATGCTTAATATAACACAAGGATTATTTTGTTCAACGTTATATTATGTACTCTAATTCTGGTAACACATAATTTCTGATGAATTTTAAGACAATTTTATTACTAAATCATATAACAAATACATACAAGAAATATTTATATGCATAGTTGTGCACATTTGAGCTAGGTGGAACCACACGCACGCACGCACACACACACACAATCACACATACACACACACACACATATATATATATATATATATATATATATGGCTTGCATTGCTCAATGTTAAACATTTAATTACAACATATATATATATATATATATATACATCCATAGTAATTCTGACCGGGGGCAGGTCCTTCACTGCAATCATAGCATTTTCATGCCATACTTGCAGCTTTACTAGGGAATTATATGTGTGGTAGCTTCCCGTTGCTTTCTACACCGGTGAAGGATGATGATATGATGATAATGATCAGGATGCTGATGATGATGACCATATGATTTCGGGGACCGTTTGGGCCTTAAAGTCCGCGATAAAAATCTCACCCAGAAAAACTGCCCCGACCTGGGATCGAACCCGGGCCCATTGCGTGACAAGGCAGCAGGCTACCTCGAGACCACAGCGGTGGAAAAAATATATATATTGTCCACCGCTGTGGTCTCGAGGTAGCGTGCTGTTTTGTCACGCAGCGGGCCTGGGTTCGATTCCCGGCCGGGACAGGCTCCTGGGTGACGATTTTTTACGTGGTTTTTCCTCACCTGTAAGACAAATGTCAGGAAGCTTAGGGCCCAAAGGTCCCCGAAAATCATCCGGCCATCATCCTTTCATCCTTCATCGGTGTGGAAAACAACGGGAAGCTACCACACCTATAATTCCCTAGTAAAGCTGCAAAGCTTAGCATGAAATTGCTATGATTTCCATCGGGCAGAATTACTATAGAATGGAATGTTTACATTTATAGAATTGTCGCTAGATGGCACCACGTAGGTGTGAAATCGATATGAGCAATCTTCGCAATAAATCTCCAAATGTTTATTAGAAATGGGTGTACACTAACTTCTCGCTTCCTAACTTAAAGTAAATTACATGCATATCATTTAATGAAGTGTGCACTATTCTGATGTACCATAACTAACTCTAACATTAATCTAACAAAATTAAGTTAAGTATATGAAATATGGCGTGGAATTTATTGCGAATGTTGGGAACACCGGTTTCACGTATATACATTGGACGTTACATTAAGCATTCGCGCATGGGCGCTGAACTTCGAAGATATCATTGCTTACGTAAATAAATATTTAATAATTGTAAGAAAATGTTACAAGTATCATTGTAAAACGTTTAAAATAGTACGAAATATTATTAAAGGCAGAAGAAGTAAGTAGAGCATCAAAATAACAAAAATATAGTATGGAAAATAAAGTGGAAGTTAATCTAAAGTTGAGCCGAAATGTATTCTTACTGTCTACTTTCACACGGTTAAATATGAGAACAGAGTCTTCTTCTTCTTCTTCTTCTTCTTCACGGTTTAGGCTTATTTACTAGCCTGTTCCGGCTCCAAATTGCTGCTCTTTCCATCTTTTCCTTGGTCTTCCCAAACTTCTTCTTCCTCGTGGTGTGTAGTTGTATGCTACTTTGGGTATTCTATTCTCAGTCATCCTTGCCAAGTGTTCTTTCGAGTTTGTTCTGTGTTTCTCTATTGCTGTGTTTAATTTCTCTACTTTTAGTTCATGTATTATTCCTGTGTTGTGTTTTTGTCTGTTCTTTGATATCCTGCTATTGGTCTGAGGAATCTCAATTCATCAACTTGTATTCTGGCAAACTGTTGTGTTGTCACTGTCCATGTTTCGGATCCATAAGTAATAATAGGTACTGCCACTGTCTTGTATAGTCATAAAAGAAAATAATATTTTAAAAAATCTTAATTCGGAAGCTGCTGTACTATTATTATCATTTTATATTGTTAAGACTTATATTGTCAGCTGGTTCAGTTGAAATTAAAATACGAGTACCATATTAGAATGTTAAATATCTATTAAAATAAAAATAAGTATTACATTAAATATAAAACATTTCTTAAAGGACAATCACGAGAGAGAGAGAGAGAGAGAGAGAGAGAGAGAGAGAGAGAGGAGGAGGAGAGAGAGAGAGAGAGAGAGAGAGAGAGAAAATACTTTCATCCACTTTCAACATCACGATGGCTTTTGAGGCTTTGTTTTGGTTTTCGAAAGGCAGGGCAATAAAATGGAAATAACAAAGTTTATGTCATGTCTGGAGTAACCAACAATTTTCTAAAACATTTAATTCTACGACAACGAATTTAAATTTTATCACGGAATTAGGGATATCACTAAAATAGACATCTTTACCCCTAGTTAATATTATGTATGAACTGTTTTGTACCTCCCTGAGCTGTTTCCAACTTACTAAGATGACGAAATGAGGGCAAGACTCACTGCAAAAGCCTTAAAGCTTCTGAACGTGTTTATACGGCTTCAGGATTCTGTCGACAAAACGAGATTCCCAAATCTCTGCAAGGTGTCGAGATGTGTGCGGTGTAGACTATCCTGCTTCATCCCTTGACCTTATTCATGACATTGACACGTGTCCTTGGAATAGCTGTCTTCTATTCTTACGTCAATTTTATTAAATAAATTATTAAAATATTTTTATATTATTATTATTATTATTATTATTATTATTATTATTATTATTATTATTATTATTATTATTATCTGCATACTCCAAACTTCCCCATGTGGGGATTAGGGTGTTCCCTAGCGGGGATATTTAATCAAGCAAATTTAGTTATGCTTTATTTACCCATAAATGTCAGCGAGCGATATGGGTCGGCATAACGCCTCAGTGAGACAACCAATGGGCAACTGAGGTATTACTTGAAAATGTTGAAATTTTAAATAGAGGTTTCTTTATTCAGTGGGTGGGGTTCTTTTACCAGTCTGAAAACCCTAAGACTCGGGACCCACGACTAAAATTCCTTCCCGGAGAGCTTCTCCCTTACATTTTGCCATCCTAATAATCCATCGACCTCGGAGACAAGGATCATAACCACTAGGCCAACGCGGCCAACTTATTATTATTATTATTATTATTATTATTATTATTATTATCATCATCATCAATATTATTATCATCATCATCATTATTATCATTACTATTAATATTATTACTATTATTATTACGATTATTATTATTATTATTATTATTATTGCTCAATTCTGGAAATGCATGTTATTACGTATTACAGTGACCCTTGACCTCCCAACTCCTTTCAAAAAACGTTAAACTGAAAATATATAAAACTATTATTCTACCAGTTATATTATATGGATGTGAAACATGGACTCTTACTTTAAGGGAGGAAAGGAGATTACGAGTATTTGAGAATAAAGTTCTTATGAAAATTTTTGGACCAAAGAGAGATGAACAGACAGGTGAATGGAGAAGACTGCATAACAGTGAATTACATGGTCTTTATAGGAAGCCAGATATAATGAGAACAGTTAAGTCTCGTAGACTGCGATGGGCAGGACATGTGGCACGAATGGGGAATGAGAGACGTGCATGGAAGCTTCTTGAAGGAAAACCAGAGGGGAAACGCCCAGTTGGTAGACCAATATTGAGGTGGGAGAATGATATTAACTATGATTTGAGGGAAGTAGATTATACAGGGGATGGTTGGAAAACATTGGTTCAGGATAGGGATATATGGAGAGATGTCAGCGCGGCCATGAACCTACGGGTTCGATAGTGCCAGTGAGTTGTTATTAATATTATTCTTATTATTATTTTATTATTATTATTATTATTATTATTATTATTATTATTATTATATTATTATTATTATTATTATTATTATTATTATTATTATTATTATTTAAAGAGCATGAGCAAACACCTTTGCGTCTAGATCTATTTCGAGTTAGTAAATTAATAAATGTATTGTTAAATAAATATTAATGCGACCCATATTCGGGGCGAAATAATTTAATTATCAGTGTCGACTATATCTGCGATTTTGTTTTTGAATTTTCCGTAATCTCAGAATATACTTCATCGGATTAATTTATTTTCACGTATCTAAATTTTCTTTTCTTATGTTAAATGTGTCTTCTATCTTACGAGGAAACCTAATATACTACTGACACGATTCACTAAATTGCCATACGAATTCGTGTCTAGCTTATGTATCTGCATATATATATATATATATATAGTGCGAGTCCGTCTGTCCAATATGGACTCAAAAACTACTTGACCGATTTGAATGGGGTTTTCACCATCATTAAAAATCATTTTCCGGGACAATTAACGTATAACGTATATTACCCTACATACGAGGTAGTAAAGGGCCGCAGCTAAAACAAAGGGCATCGGTGCACTAATAAAGTAGCATTTTCGACGCTTAAATATCTTATGCTGCCCAAACCATAACAAATACACCAAATTAATGTAAACAGAATTGAATATCTCAAACAATCTACAAAAAAAAAGTCTGCGACAGCATATGTCTATCTTTTACGGATAACTCACAATAACCATTTTTGTCTTACAGCTCATTCATGCCAAGAAGATCGGGATAAGTAGAATCCCGGGAAACGCCGCGTAATCAGCAAGGGGTATCAAAAAATAATTACGATATAAATTTATATGTTTTTCTTCCTACCTATTTCACTAAACATAAAACACTATTTAATTAGGACTAGCAGCGCACGTTGGGTATTAGCTATTATTAAATATAGAAGTTGTACCGTAATCGTCCAGCAATGTCTTCTTAGTTAAAATATAGATTCCTGCTATTACGATGCGAGGTTGGGAAGTGGTTTTTACAGAATCGAGGAAATTTTTTTAAAAACCGAGTGATAGCGAGGTTTTTAATATCCGAGATTCTGTAAAACACTTCAAAAACGTGCGTTGTACATTATTTTTTGCGCGATGGTGTTTTCAAAATAATAAATAATAGTAAAATAATAACATCATTGTTGGAAATATTTGCGTTCATTATAAACAATTGACTAACGTTAACAGTGTGAGCAATGTTTATTAGTTGAAACAACAGGAGGCCTTGAGAACAATTATTGATAACATGACCGCAAATACGTATTTAGTGTTTTATATTGTTTCAAGTAAAGTTTAGTTTATTCAAAATGCAGTGATTTGTTTCGTGTAATGTATATAACACTACCTTTTGGTTATTTTCTGTATATACATTGTACGTAGTATATATAGAGGGCAGTGGTTTTACTTCCCGCACGTGGGTGTAAATGTAATATTACAGTATAGTTATTTAGGTTGGCAACCCCGAAATGTAGGAAATTGAACTTTCAATAATGGTCGCCATTGCTGGTAAGTAAGACAAAACGCACTATCGCGCAATATATATATATATATAGTAGACGCACCTGAATTTTGGAGGCAATTTTTCGAAGAAAAAGTGCGTCTTATAGTCTGTAAAATACGATATGCCTAAACAATAATAAATACACCAAATTAATGTACACAGAATTGAATATCTCAAAAAATTCCACAAAATGTCTGCAACAGCATATGTCTATGTACTCACAATAATCATTTTTTCTTTAACCTTTAAGTGCCCAAGTTTAAATGGCCAGGTAGCGGTAGGCTGCCCGGGTTTAAATGTCCACCTAACTTTTAAACTCCAGATTTTTTTACTATAACTTTGCTAATTTTATTAACTTATATTTTAAAATCTTTTGGGGTCACAAACATCAAACAACGTTTATAGTGTTAAATATTGTTGTAAAATTGGTGGTATTCACAGCAAAAACCCGTAGCGATATTATATATATATATATATATATATATATATATTTAAGACGTATTAAAGTTGTAAGTCCTCAACATGTCTAGGGATATTATTTTACGTAATTTTAGCACATATAAATCCGGGTCTTTATACGTGATATAAATAACTGAAGCCTGTGAGGCAATATATCACGTATAATGTTTAGCATCTTGTTTACATTCGAAGTGTTTTCGCAAGAACTGTTGGTGTTTACACTACCTTGTTTACTATAAGTAAATCCACTCCAGATTAAAAGTAACTTTCTTCATAATATCGAATTGCTAGACTGAAAATATCTGGAGCTTATCGCCGTGCTGCATAAGCATCTTCTCTGTCAACTTAGTTGAGCGTGTAGCCTAAACATAACCTGCAGCCGTTTCTTGTTTCAGTAACAGGAAAGAACCAACACTTGTTCAGTAAATTTTATTTCCGAGCAGAAATTCTTATACAAGGATAAAAAAAAGACACACAGAAAGTGTTCAAGTGAAGCATTGACTATGTTTGTAAAGATAAGCAGGAAAAGTTTTCCACTGTAAAAGAGCTGAGGTTTCATACTTAGATAAGCAAAACGTAAGGAATACTCCATATTTTATTTATAAATCCACAAGACAAAAATTTCACATATATGTTGGTGAATTTTATTGAACCAACATTTCATATGAAATGAATTGCTCAGTTTATAGTACACCAACGGCAAGATGATTCAAATTATGATTAGCCATGAGATCTGGAAATTATATAGTGTGTCAGATTGAAACATCCCACATTTTAATTAATCATAACTAACAAAGTATGCGGAATTATGAAATGAGGCTGGTACTAAACGAAACAAAAACTCAAAGAATTTGTATTTCCACACACTAAAACACCTCTATATGTGCACCATTAATAGCACGAACAAAATCAAGTCTGTATTCGATTTCGTGCCACGTTCTGTCCAACATGTTCATTGGTACTGTTGGAATTGTGTCAAGGATACGGGTTCGTAAATCATAAAGATCTTATACCGGGGTCGCAAACACACGGTTTTTTACATACCAGAAAACAGTTTGTGCTCGTTTCTGAGGAGTCGCCATTTTTTTATGTCATTATTGTCCAACATGCGATAGATGAATTAACTGCTACAATGAAAACAAAAAGTCTTTGAGTTTCTCTTTCTTTTAATACAAACTTCATTTCATAATTCCGTATAATTTAAGAGTTATGATTAA
This sequence comes from Diploptera punctata, assembly GCA_030220185.1. Classification (NCBI taxonomy): domain Eukaryota; kingdom Metazoa; phylum Arthropoda; class Insecta; order Blattodea; family Blaberidae; genus Diploptera; species Diploptera punctata. The sequence goes on from JASPKZ010008864.1 coordinate 510,903, forward strand.
TTAAAGTGTGGGAAGTTTGAATGGGACACGATATATAATCATAAATAATTGAAAATAACATATTGCTTCAGCAATTATGTCTTATATTTGTCTTTTTTTTCCCTTTTTTTAGCTTACCCCATAATGTTGTGGGTACATTTACGAATCTCATGTCACCCAGACCATAGGCACTACAAGGTCACGATTGTCAAGGAATGATTTTTCTAACTAGATCACGTAGAAAGGTCACTATCCGAAACCAACTTAATCCGAAATTCATGACATGTTATATTGATCCGTTAAATCTAGATTAAATCAAAACATACAGTAAATAATAATTATATTGTAGATGTATAATGTCATATTTTTGTTTATTATAATTCATATGTAAGAATTTTTTTGTATTTGTTTTTTAACCTAGCTGAGTGGTAGACAAGGCCTTAACTCTGCCACGTAAAGAAATGTATTATTATTAAAATAAACATTTTTATCAATTAATGGAACTTAAAAATCTATTAATTTTTTAGGATGAAAAAATCCAAACAGCAAATCCTCCTGGACGTACTTTAAGTCATGGATCCCGAGTCTGAAGACTTTCAGGCTCGTTAAAAAACATTGTCTGAATAAGGAGGCCTCTGAACAACATTTACCAAAATTCATCCTAGTAATACTTTAATTGCCTACGAGATGTCTAATTGTGTCGTTATGTTAAACGCATGCCATTCATGACATCTTAGGGAAATAAGCGTAACAAAATTAACTTGGTCTAGTAACTCCTCACAGAAGAGAGGCTAAGGTCCAACTTTGGGCCCTATGTCATTGTAGATGTAGATAATCCTTGTCTCGCTTAGTGGTCTGTTTTTCCATTAAAAGTTGGAAAAGCACTTCATCCTGTTCCGAGGCTTTATTTAATGTTTCTAAACGAGCTTTTTTTACTGATCAGACTGTTAGCCTCACGCCAAACTCCATAGCTAGAACACTACACCTTTTGGGCTGCCCATGAATGCTTATTCAATACAACGTTATTTTCCTATACATATATATATACAAATTAACCTTAATTGCGTGAAGGCATACAATAATTTATGTGCCTACATCGTAGTAAATAAAAATCAACCGAATTATCAAGGTTAATAATCGGAGATCAGGAAAAATTTATTGTACAATAGGTATATTTACATAAAATAATTCAAAAGTAACTACAAAGATTACTACAAAGATTAAACTACATTTAAAATTAGTATATCACAAATTTAAAGTGAAACTGTAATTTTCTAATTGGAAAATTGTTGTTGATCTCGCTTTGAGTTTTTCTGTTAAAGTCTCTTCAAAGTATCATACATCAGAGAACATTTGCGTTAATGACAGTATTATAGTTCTAACCACAATTATGTAGCAGAAATATTGTTATCAATGGATTTCCATGAAGCACATCCTTTGCATTTCACTACAATGCACTTATTACATTATACCTACCTAATACAGGCTTTCCACTTTACAGCAGTTCACCCTTGATTCCTGTTTTCTAAAATTCCTATCTTCCCATTGTCCCCTTCCATACTCCTGTTCATCATGGCATCATATATTCCCTCATACCATATTCTTCTACTTCTCCCCCTCTTCCTTCTGCCTGGTACCATCCAATCTAACCTGTTTAGGCCGTCGGTCGTCCGACATCTGTTGTACATGCCCATACCACTGTAAAGCTCTCTTTGTTATCCTTTCGATAACAGTATCTTGTGCATACATTTCTTGTCTGATATATGTATTTCGGATATGTAGCCTGGATATTCTCATACTTCTCCGTAATCCATCCATTTCTGTCGCCAAGATTATTTTCTGCATCCTTTCATAAAAGACCATTCAGGGATCTAATCGCCTTCTTTGCACAATTTACTGTGTTAATAATATATTTTTCACAAGTACCAGATTTATCTATTATAGATCTAAGATATTTAATTTCTTCAACACGTTTAATTATCATAGTATTTATTAGTAGATCTTAATAAATTGTGAATAGCGAAAACATTTTAAAAAATTCTATTAAATTATTTTAAACCTTATGACTGATTCAAATAGTAGTTAATGTATTTTTGCACTATATTTTAACATTATATTGAGATACTTATTTGCAAACAGTAGAAATATAATCCAGAACCTGTATACCCTGAAAGGTAATAGAGAAGTTAAAGACATATAAAGTATTAGGTTCAAAATGAGGCTCAGTATAACTCACAACAGTTGGGGAAAATTAATGGAAAATATACACATATTGTTATGTTTGGTAAAAAGAGGTCCATCAAAATGAATGGAAGTTATTATCGTGATAATGTACAAGAAAAGAGATAAAATGATTACTGAAAATATAGGGACATTTCATTAGTTTCAGTTTCGTACAAAATTCTAAAAATCTACCGATATCTAGGCATAATCCGTATATATATATATATATATATATATATATATATATATATATATAGGCCCTATATATGGATTTGAAAGAAAATAAATAAATCAGATTTGTAGTATAAGATAAAGGAAAGATATGCAAATATTATGGGTCTGTATGTGAGCTACATGTGTACTTAAAAAAATCAAGGTTTACAATGACATGGCAGAAGTTTTATAGTATTCAGATAAAATTCCGAATTTTTAATAAGTCAGTGACATTTGTTTGAATATGTCTGAATGACACAAGGAGTCGCGTGAGAATAGCCCCAAAAATACTTTTCCATGCATAATGGATTAAAGCAATAACATATATAGGCTACTATCTATATCTGCTTTTAATCGATTTTGTAGTAGATAATGCAGTAAAATCAAAAGAGCATAAATAATGGTATTTAACAGTTGTTTTATAAAGAATGGGAATGAAACTGGGATAAAGTTACTTGTTGTAAGAAAACCAGAGTGAAAGCGTCACGAATGTGATGCGATAATATTAACCGTGACTGGAAGGACGTGAATTGCTCAGGGAGTGATTGGAAAACAATAGCTTGGAATAAGAGTCTAGAGAAAGCCTATGTCCGCGCGATCATAAATCTTCGAGTTCGATCGTGTGGGTTAATTAATTATTAATTATTTTCAGGCCTATGTTAACCTCTCATTTTGTGCCTTGGATAAGATAAAGCTTTTGTATTAACGTTTATATAGGACTGCGATGGGCAGGACATGTTGCACGTATGGGGAAAGAAAGACTTGCATGGAAGCTTCTTGTAAGAAACCCAGAGGGGAAAACGCCCAGTTGGTAGACCAAGAATGAGGTGGGAGAATAACATTAACTATGATTTGAGGGAAGTAGATTATACAGGGAATGATTGGAAAGCATTAGCTCAGGATAGGGATGTATGGAGAGCTTATGTCCGCGCGGCCATGGACCTACGGGTTCGATAGTGCCAATGAGTTAGTTATAGGAAAAAGCATACGGTATGTGTTCACCTCAGTGTAGATTTAATACAAGAAAGAGAAACGATTGGAATGTACTGCATAAACATTAATTTTAAATTATTGAGCTCTTTTGAACTTTTAGAATTTGAGCTTTCAACCTGGAGGACCAGGATATTTTTAATCAAGGATCTCTTCCTTCAGCCCTTAACGAATGAACGCCTAACTGCAAGGTAGCGTAAAAGCAACTAATTTCATAAAAAAAGCACTTTATAAAAAACAAACAATTAAAATGGTATAGTTATGTAAAAATCAACTTTTATAATATTCATGATGTGTTCCGTTGAGGTATTACTCAAAATTAATATATAATTATGGAATATTCACCTGAAAGGTCCGTCTCCTCAACTTAATTAATCATTTAACTGTAGCGCTTTCGGGACTTGTCCCATCATCGGCAGGATTCAAAACTGGTGTTTCACTGAAGATCTGGTAGAGGGGGTTGCATGTATTGGGTTCGTTTTCGTTTATCAGGCTGTCGTTGTTGTGAGCTGCTTTCATGATTTCCATCTCTTCGAGTACGTTTATCTTCGCTGGATTATTTTCTCTGTGCATTACTGTTAGGGCGTTTTCAATATTTAACATGCGATGTCCTTCATGGATAACGTGTTTTTCATAACTTGATTTCCCTTCTGCGTGAATGAAGTCTCGAAAATGTTCTTTGAATCTGATGTTAAAACTCCTGTTTGTCCTTCCTATATAAAATTTGTTGCAGTCCTTACATGTCAGTTTATAAACTCCTTTGCTGTTGGAAATATTTTCTTCAATGTTATTGTTTAGCCTATTATGTTGTTTAATTTGTTATTGGTTCTGTATGCTATTTTTACGTTTTTATCGGCTTTCTTTAGTGCATTGGCTAATTTTGTTGTTTCTTTTCCTGTGTATGTAAGTGTTATCCATGTTTTCTTGTTGTTGTCAGATTCTTTTTCTAGTTTAGTTATGTTGGTTATGTTGTTCTTCCTTTTTTGTTTTTTTACGAGCTTATCTATGAATTCTTCATTATAACCATTGATTTTTGCCATATACTTTATGTAGTTGAATTCTTGAATATAATTGCCTTCGCTTAATGGGAGTTTCAACATTCTACTGACTAAGCTATTAAATGTACTAATTTTCTGTTGAAAAGGGTGTGTAGAATTTTTGTTTATGGCCAGAGCATTGTTTGTGGGTTTCCGGTAGATACCGATTTCTAGTTTATTGTTGTGTAGATTTTTGGTTATAGACAAATCTAAATAGTTTATGCTGTTATTAACTTCTATTTCTTCGATGAAAGTGATTTTTTCATGCATGTTGTTTAAGTCTTGTAGTATTTCTTTTTCTTTTCTGTTTTCATTGTCATATATTACTAGTACGTCATCGACATATCGTATTATTAGTTTTATGTTGAATTTGTGTATTAGTTCCTCAAAATGTTTATTTTCCAGTTCTTGTAGAAAGATTTCTGCCATTATTCCAGATGTAGGACTCCCCATCGGGATCCCGTCTTCTTGAATAAATAGTTCATTGTTAAATTGGAAGTAATTTTGCTTTATTGTTGTTGTATTAGTTTGTTTAACTGATTGATATAGTTATCTTCAAGTTTACTGTCTGTTAGTTTTTGTTTTATTATGTTTGCTGTCTCGTTTATCGGGATATTTGTGTAGAGGTTTTTTATGTCGAATGACGTCATTTTAGTATTCCTATTGATTTCTAAATGCTGTAGTTTGTCTGCTAGTTCAAATGAGTTCTTAATTGTGTAACGATTTTCAAGTTTGACATCATTTTTCATTTTCTGAGCGACTAATTTGGAAATTTTATAGTTAGGAGCATTCATGCAATTAACAACTGGTCTTATGGGAATGTTGTCATTATGGATTTTTGGAAGGGTTTTCATTACTAGAGGTGAGGGAGTATTATTTACCCATTTGGCGTTTTTGTATTTATTACGTTCATTATTGGTTGTGTTGGTGATTAGAGGGCATGATTTTAGTGCTTCTTTTATTTGTCTGCTGTACTTTCCTGTGGGATTTTTTCAATTTTTTTAAAATTATTTTCTTTATAAATTGCTTGGTTTTATTGATGTATTCTTCTTTTTCCATAATAACTATTGTATTGCCCTTGTCGGCTTTTGTGTGTATTATATTATTGTTCCTAAATTTTGTTTTTATTTTAGAGATGTTCTTGAGAGTTTGTTTATCTTTGATGTTTATTGTTGGTGGAGTTTCTTTTATGACTTTAGCTGCTTCGTATCTAATATGATTTTTGTTATTAATGTTAAGTTTATTTATTGCAATTTCACTTTCAGTAATTAAATTTTGTTGTGTTATTTTTACGTTGTGTGTAGGGAAATTGAATTTGTATCCTTTTTCTAGCAAGTCTGTTTCCTGTTTGTTGATTTTTTTTTGTAAGGTTTCTAATTCTTTTGTCTTCAAAATTGTGTGATTTGTTATGTTTTAGATATGTGTTGTGTTGCATGGCCTTTAGTTTGGTTAGCTTCTTGTTCATTGTTTCATATTTATTGTACATGTTATTATTAATGTTTTCGTGAATTTGGTTTTCTATGATTGTCCAACATTTGCCGAATAACAAGGCGGCCTCTTGTGTGTAGTAGTATAGCTGGTTTGTTGATGTTTTGCTTCTTTATGTATAGGAATCTGATTTCGTTTTTTATCCAATTAATTTCGGCCTGTTTTTGTACTTTTGTTGCTGTATTATTTCTTTTTTTATTTTTATTTTAGCATAGTTAGGTATTATATTGTGTTTTAAGCATTCTTTATTGAAGTGTATGTTCGCGATCGTTTTGTGAAGTTGCGTTTTGAGGTTAGAATACTTGTGTTTAATTTTAGCCTGACTGGCTGTATAATCAACTTTTATAATATTCTACCGGAAACCCACAAACAATGCTCTGGCCATAAACAAAAATTCTACACACCCTTTTCAACAGAAAATTAGTACATTTAATAGCTTAGTCAGTAGAATGTTGAAACTCCCATTAAGCGAAGACAATTATATCCAAGAACTCAACTACATAAAGTATATGGCAAAAACCAATGGTTATAATGAAGAATTCATAGATAAGCTCGTAAAAAAACAAAAAAAGGAAGAACAACATAACCAACATAACTAAACTAGAAAAAGAATCTGACAACAACAAGAAAACATGGATAACACTTACATACACAGAAAAGAAACAACAAAATTAGCCAATGCACCAAAGAAAGCCGATAGAAACGTAAAAATAGCATAAAGAACCAATAACAAATTAAACAACATAATAAACAATAACATTGAAGAAAATAACATTTCCAACAGCAAAGGAGCTTATAAACTGACATGTAAGGACTGCAACAAATTTTATATAGGAAGGACAAACAGGAGTTTTAACGTCAGATTCAAAGAACATTTTCGAGACTTCATTCACGCAGAAGGGAAATCAAGTTATGAAAAACACGTTATCCATGAAGGACATCGCATGTTAAATATTGAAAACACCCTAACAGTAATGCACAGAGAAAATAATCCAGCGAAGATAAACGTACTCGAAGAGATGGATATCATGAAAGCAGCTCACAACAACGACAGCCTGATAAACGAAAACGAACCCAATACATGCAACCCCCTCTACCAGATCTTCAGTGAAACACCAGTTTTGAATCCTGCCGATGATGGGACAAGTCCCGAAAGCGCTACAGTTAAATGATTAATTAAGTTGAGGAGACGGACCTTTCAGGTGAATATTCCATAATTATATATTAATTATGTAAAAAGAATGCCAGAAGACAGATTACCAATAAGAATACTACAATGGCTGCCACTTGGTAGAAGGAGAATTAGGACGGCCAAAAATAACGTGGATTGATTGTGTTTTAAGCAGCAGGATGGGAAATAGGGTTGGACGATGGAGATTGGAATGTCAGAGATATGAGGAAGAGAATGATAGTAGATTAATTGGGCGCAGGAAGATGATGTGAAACATTGTTAAGCCTCCTAAGTAAAATAATAAATAGCCTAATTTAAAAATCAGGCGACTTCGTCCCGCAAGCGATTAGACGCTCGTCTCTCACCGCTGGAGCCTCGAGATCGAGTCTCTGTTACACTATGTGGGTTTCATGGTGTACGAAACGAAGTTTGGGCCGTATTTTCTCGGAGTGGCTCCCGTTTTCCCCTGCCGTAAATTTCATTCCACCATTTCTCTATACTCATCTCAACCATTACGTTTCATTTCGTTCATCCGCCATCTATGACGGTGTTCAGGCGTGATTGGCAGGCACCGTTGTCATTTACAGACCTCTATAATTATAGGGTGTTCATCTCATCCCTCGACCTGATCCTTAGTTGGACACGAGTTGATATTTATTTTCCTATTTGAAATTCACTTGAATTTATATGATAAATCTCCAAGATGCTAAGTCAGGGACTTTCGAAAGAAATTCTGTATTCATTTCGATACATAACAAAGGAGAACTTGCTAAGATTGCTGCATCGTGTATTCCAAATATTAGATTCACCATTATTTATGTGAAGAAATAATTGAAACAGTAGTGTCAATGGTGCAGTACAAGAAAAATATAGTTTCCTACAGTTCAAGATAGATTATCATAAGTAATGCCACGAGTGATTTCCAAATTATCGATAAATTCACGACTCACGAAGTGAGGAGTGAATTTATGTAGAGAGTTTGGAAATCAAGAGTGGCATTTGTTAGGACCATTTAACGAATAAGATTAAGCTTTTACTCACAAATCATTGTTTAATTATAGTTATTTTAAAATATTTATATATTTAATGTAAACGGCGATGTTTGAAAACAAATCAGAAATGTGAGGTTATGTTCATTCACTGCTGCTTGATCATATTATCTATTGCCAAATAAGATCGCAATATTGTAAGAGTGCACCCAAGTGGAGAGATAATGAAACACATCAAACTATATATCATAATCAACATTACGGGTTATTCATTGAAGTTTTTAGTAAACAACTTCTGTAAAATCAAGGAATCTTTTCATTATTTGCTATATTAAGTGTATTTGTTGGAGAAAAATAATGCTTTGACCTGTTCAGAACATTAAAAAGGAGGAGCTTTCTTTATCACAAAAGCAGGAGGTGATAAAGAGAAATCGATAAAGAGCGAGGTGAAACACGACTGTCATTGGTTGTAAAACAACATTCATTGAAACGTGATTGGTCATTGACTAGCATTTGTGGCATGAGTTAAATAGTCATAAGTAATGTCACGAGTGATTGCCAAATCATTGATAAATTCACGAGTCACGAAGTGAGTAGTGCATTTATCTATAGGATTTGGAAATCAAGAGTGGCATTTGTTAGGACTATTTAACGAATAAAATTAAGCTATTTACTCAAAAACCATTATTTAAACACAGTTACCGGCATTTTAAAAATGTATATATTTAATGTAAATAGTGATGTTTGAAAACAAATGAGAAATGTTTGGTTATGTTCCATTTGTTCATCCACTGCAACTTGATCCTATTATTTATTGCCAAATAGGATCCCAATATTGTAAGAATGCACCCTAGCGATACATACTAGTGGAGAAAGAATTAAACGCATCAAACAGTATGTTATAACCAGCATTATAGATATATTTTTTAGGGAACAACTCAGTAAAATCATTATTTAAAAACACAATTATTGAACACAATTATCAAATGTGTAGTTCGAAGCACTCTGTCATTATTTGCTATATTCAATGTATTTCTTGGAGAGTCAGTCACTGCAAAATGATGCTCTGACCTGTTCAGAATATTAAAAAGGAGGAGCTTTCTTTATTTTGGTAAAGATAATTCGATAAGAGGTGGAAGACGACTGTCATTGGTTGTGAAACAAAATTCATTGAAGCGTGATTGGTCATTGACTCCAATTTGGAGCATGAGTTAAATAGTCAGTGAAACATTATGAACCCTCTTTCGTATTAATACAATTTATGCCTGGACATGTAAAGCTTATATAGTATCTAAAAAGTTTCTTATTCCATTTCCAAACGTACATATCTGCTCCAGTGGTAATGATGAACAGACCGTTGAACACCTTATTTTAGACTGTCCATCTCATGGATATAAGCGATACATTATGGATTTTCTTTTAATTGAATGCAATCAAGTATTGAACAATCCAACAATTGGTATTTTAAAAGGAAATGTTGTTACGCATAATTTACTAAATTTATAAATGGTATTTTTTTACATTGTAATTCATCTTTACCAATTACTTTATAAGTTTTTTTTCTCAAATGCCCCAGGTTTGTCGTTCGACATTCCTGGTTTCTCTTCTGGCATGGCGTACTTGTAACCCACTTCTGAGGTTGGGGCGCCTGGAAGGCGGGGTTACGTTGCCCACGATATGATGGGTGATGATGATGATAATGGTGCGCCAGGAGAGTTCTTAATCCTAAGCTTAACCTAAGATGAATATGAATGATAATGATTGCGATGGCCATATGATTTCGGGGACCGTTTGGGCCTTAAAGTTTTCCTGACAATTGTCTTACAGGTGAGGAAAAACCCCGATAAAAACCTCACCCAGAAAAACTGTCCCGACCGGGGATCGGACCCGGGCCCGCTGCGTGACAAGGCAGCACGCTACCCCGAGACCACAGCGGTAATTTTATTAGTTCTTGCTTCGTTCATTTGTTTTTGTTTAATTTTGAATTTTGTAACTATGTGCATTTTAAATTTTATTTTATATTTTAACTACAGCCCTAACATACATTTATAAATTAAGGTCCCACATCTTGTAGATTTAATAAATAAATGACAAAGGATATATTGAGAACATTTCATTATCTGCGTATCATTCAATTTGGTGGCCTCACAAAACAAACAAGAAATAATGGATTACTTGTATATGTAGAGTGGACGAGAAGAGATGATGCGACTTGTTTGCTGTGCGAACACGTGTTTAAAATCAGTGAAATATAAATACAACGTCAGGTATCATTTATTTTATCGAGTACTGGAATAGTAAACTTGCAATGTTGTAAATGTGCAAAGTTTTGATCGGAGTCCATTTATGTTTTGCAATACCGTTTTTATTCTAGTTTTCTCACTCGTGAATCCCCAGAGAGCCGTGTCTGGTCTTATATCGATGCATCCAATTTCTGCGTCATCACACGAAGCGTCTCTTTGATCTTAACCTTGATTGTCCAAAACACGAGGGTAAAAGACATATGATAGGGATGGTGGCTTGAGAAGCTTATTATCCAAGCTTGAGACTTGCTTGATTATTGTACTATATTCCGTTCATGCTTTATGCTATTGGTGAACAGTTTAGATATTTTATCCCTGAACGATTTAGTTCAGCCATGCGGCTATGACGTCGCAATGAGAGAGCTCTTATAGCTTCAAAATTTGTCAATATTATTTATTGTTATGTTATTCGGAAGTAAGGAAGACTTACTGTGTATATGGGAAGGAAACGAGTTGAAAAATATGCAATTCCATGATGAAACTGTTGAAGAAGTTGATAATTTCAAATATCTGTGACGCAACATAAGCAGCAATATAATCTGTTTGCAAAAAATGTAAATAGGGAAAATAAAAATCTTCTATGGGTCTCTGAAAGATCAATTTAAGAGATTGTATTGTGTATGTGTGGAGAGAGAGAGAGAGAGAGAGAGAGAGAGAGAGAGAGAGAGAGAGAGAGAGAGAGAAATTGTGTGTGTGTGTGTGTGTGTGTGTGTGTGTGCGCGCGCGCGTGAGAGTTTGTGAGAGTGCGAGCGCGCATGTATGTATATATGCTTGTATGAATGTATACATATATACTTCCCATACGTCCAGTGTGGGGACACGGGTGCTCCCTAACTGAAGTTTCTTGACCAAGCTAATTTAGTTACGCTAATTTATCTACAAAAATCAATGAGTCACACATAGTTAGCTCATCTCCTCAATGAGACACCCAGTGACAACTAAAGTATTAATTTGATGGATGAAAATTTTGCACAGAGGCGTTTTTATTCAGGCTTGTGGTTCTTTTTACGAGTCTGAAAATCTTCAAAAAAGAGATTAGTAAAGGTTTTTGTTCTGGGTATAGCTACGTAGGAAGTGGTGACATGGATATTAAGGTAGGATGAGGAGAGAACATTGGAATCACGAGATATGTAGATATGAGGATAAATATTAAATGTGAAATATAAATACAAAATAAATTAAATTGTACTAACAAGAGTGTGAGGAAAAAATTCAATGGAAATACCAAAGAAGGGAAAATAAATGCTCCACTGATTAAAATTAAATTATCAATCTAGGGATCTTAAAGGAATGGTGGACTGAATCATTTCTGTGAAATGGAGATGATGGGTACACTGCTACATTAATAGAATCGGTAATTTTTAAAATGGGATATGTAACAGTCATTTAGAATGTAGCATGTCCCCTTTTCAAAATGTCCGATTCAATTTCCAAATTAATGATAATATGAATTTAGACATCCCATGGTCGCTTCTTCTCCAGAGCTGAACGTACAGTATTATTATATATGTGAGTCTAAGCCCAGAGAAATTACCTATGTGATTTAGGAGTTAAGTTTCTTACCTTTGATCCCGAGAGTTACGGGTTCATCGATTTTTAAAATGTAAAAATCCAAGAAAACGCTTTCGGGAGGGACTTAAACCGTCGGTATCGGGTCTGAAAATTTTCGGACGCGTTAAAGCACATTAGCCAAAATTAGAGCTCTGGGCATAATTTAATCGGCCTTTCTCATCCAATTAATGGATAGTTGTCTACTTTGAGCCAACGAGCTAACAAATTATTAACTGCTAACACCTACAGGCAAATATGCATAACGAAATGAGCTTGGTTAAATAATTCCCGCAAAGGAACACCCTTGCCACATGTGGGGTTTTATGGATATAAACAGAGAGTATATTCCTAAACGAGATTAACCGTATGATGAATGATTTGTACTTTAATTTTGAAACGCATGGTCAACTTTATCTATAACGTACCTAGAATTATTGGATTAGTACGGTGTCAGAAGTTGTGTATGTCCATCATTGGTTCATTAATGCGATATCAACTGGTATCCCGACAATTAACAGTGAAGACATTCGTAATAATAAAATTAGATTCCAGCATTAGCTTTGACGACTAAGAAAAGTTTTTGAGAAATGTTAATTGAGGTTGGTCACCATCTGAATTTGATTCAGATGGTCCCGAATTCGAGTTTCAGTTGCTACAGAGTCACATTTATCGGTCTAACTATCTAAATAACTCACTAGCTCTATCGAACCCGTAGGTTCATGGAGGCGTGGACATAAGCTCTCCATACATTCCTATTCTGAGCTAATATTTTCAAATCATCCTCTATATAATCTACTTCCCTCAAATCATGGTTAATTTTATTCTATCACCTCATTCGTGGTCTGCCAACTGGGCGTTTTCATACAAGAAACTTTCATGCCTCTCTTTCATTCCCCATTCATTCCACCAATCCTGTCCGTCGAAGTCTGCGTGAAGAAGGCGAAAATATCTTAAATATCTTTCATTCTGGAGGATTATATTTGAATCTAATTAAATTTGTAAGAAGTGTGAATATACCTACGGGAATTGTTCTTATTATTACCGGTTTCCTATGAAGATTATTTAGCTTACTCTTACGATGTCTTCTCCATTCATCTGTGTGTTCATCTCTCTTTGGTCTTAATGTTTTCCTAACAACGTTATTCATATATACTCGTAATATTTTGTCCTCCCTTAAAGCAAGCGTCCAAATTTCGCATCCATATAATATAACTGGGAAAATAACAGCTTTATGTATTAGAACATGCGATAAGTAATGACAAAAAATAGTTTAGTTTCGACATTACGAACTACATTTATAATATATTTTTCAAGTCAACTATACGTTGCCAAATTTTTGGAAAACGACGCACTCCATCTGTAGTATCATTTCTAGAAATCTGTTTCACTTACCGATGTAGAGCTTTCCGTATATCGATTCTTGATTGAAATCGAATGCCTCGTAGAGGTTATTTGATCTTTGTGAATACGTTATAGTCACAAGCGCTCATGTCTGGAGAATTTGATTGATGTTCGAGTATTTTCCAATTCCATCTTCTGAACAAATTCTACTGAACATATTTTTAAGGCGATATTACTTACTAAATTCCCTAGTAAAGCTGCAAGCATAGCATGAAAATGCTATGATTGCAGTGAAGGACCTGCCTTCGGGCAGAATTACTATGGATGGATTACTTACTAAATGTGAGAAACAGTGAATGTATTCACAAAATATTGCTATTTCAAGACTTTCAATATTACAGATTTATACCACCAAAGACTACTCAAGAATATACTATAATACAATAATCACCACTAGGATCACCTATTTTCAACAGTGTTGCCATTGCTTATCGAATGCTCTAGTGTTTTCAGTTTAACTTTGTTTTAGTTAAACAAGGCTTCAGTATCTCTCCAGTTTTGTTTAACCTATACATCAATGATATAATAAAAAAAATGGAACGAAGAAACAAATAAAGGAATACAATTAGATAAAATACACTACTTGAAAACATTATTATACGCTGATGACCAGGTAATAATAGCAAATACGGAAGACGAACTTCAAAGGAATATTTTTAAATTACATAATATATGTGAACAATATAATCTCAAAATATCCATAAAAACACTAAGGTAATGGCAGTCCAAGGGAAAAATCAAATCAGATCCAAAATAGTAATAGGAAACAAAATCATAGAACAGGTGAACCATCTCAATTATCTAGGATGTAACATTCCATTTAATTATGAAAATGATATAACTAATAACATAACAAAATTCCAGGGAATATGTGGTACGATAAAATGATCACTAAATAACAAAACAACAAGAGAGACCCAATTGAAATTTTATAAAACGTTGGCAGTATCGGTACTGCTCTATGATTCAGAAGCCTGGATACATAAGAAACAAGATCTAAGTAGGATAACGGCGGCAGAAATGAAATTTTTGAGATCTGTTAAAGGGTGCACTAAGGAAGACAGAATCAAGAACACAGAAATAAGACAGGAACTTGAAATATTTGCAATAACTGATAAAATAGATACACATAGACAAAAATGGAAGCAACACATAGACAGAATGAATGAAGATAAGTATCCTAAACAAATAGCAAAATACAAACCTTAAAGGCACCCGAGATGTGGGCAGACCTAGAAAGAGATGGGCTGAAGTCGGAACGGGTCAACAGACCTAATCCATGAATGCAGATGATGATGATTACTTTTTTAGAGAAATGAAGTTATTTAGGTTTGTAAGATATCTGGGAGTACGATTAAAGCACTGTCTCAATAGAAATTAAAATAATTGGCTGTACCTAAGTATTATGAATAGGGCAAGGATTTTAATGCAGTAAAAGGTACGATTGTAATATAGTATAATTAGAAGTAAGACTTTTGACTGTCTTTTGTCTTCGTTTCACATACAAACAGTCGAATAATATAATGAGAAGTTAGAATTCTAATTGTATTTTGTCTTGGTTTCACATAGAAACATTTGAATAATATATAATACCTGTGTTGCAATCTTAACATTTAGTGCATTAAAATCTTTGCTAATTATGAATTTCTATACGTTGAGAAGGAAAACGTTTGTAGTTATGTATATATGTTGGTAATCATATTGTTGCATATTACTTAACGAAGCATTCCCTGTATTTGCTGATATAAACATACAGCAGATTATGATGATCTTGAATAGGATTTTCGGGCTCTAGGCCGTGGTCGTGAGGCTTGTAGTTCCCCGACTGCGTCTGGTATCCTCAAGGGTTGTCTTGAGACTGGCAATTCTGTCCGCTGTCTGTCCTATTTATATGTTCACCGCGATTTGTTCGTAAGTTGTATCTGCCTTCTGATTGGTCAGTGTTAGGGACTTCCATTGCTCCAATGAGATTGCTGTTTGATGGTCTAGTCGACTGTACGTTATATCTGCCTTCTGATTGGTCAGCGGTAGGGACTTCCATTGTTCCACTGAGATTGCTGTTTGATAGTCTAGTCGACACACTACACTACTACGTATTGGAAATTGTGTCACTTTCGAACATTTGTTTCCTTTTATATCCGCCAAGGAAGACATCCATTTTTAATAGAAGCTTCCCTGACCAATGGGAATCGTTCAATCGTGGACAGCAATTTCCGGCCACTTTAGGGATTTCTGACCCTCTTTAGCCCTTGTGATTAATTTTTATTCGTCGTTGGTAATTGATATTTCTTCTACGAACTTTAATTGTTCGTCATTGATTTTTAATAATATATATATCCATCCTCTGCCAACAATAGCTAGCCGTAGTCCGGTGCCAAAGGTCCAGCGGTAGGGCATTCCAATCCTGCTATCAGTTTCTGCGTGAATTAATTAATTTTTCTATGATATTCTTATGTACACTGAGACATACGACAAGACATGACGCACCCTCTCTAGCTTTGGAAGTAAAAATTCAATGGTTTTTTGAATTAATGTATATCAGAGGTATTTTAATCTCATATAAATGTATCTGTGCTATTGTGATTTCTATTGTTATTGCAATTTTTATCAATATATAGGTATAGATGGTTTCTTCTGCTTGAATATTATGTTAATAAGAATATTGGTGATAATTTCATTTTGTTGTAATTTTATTTTCTATGTTTGTTAATTAGTTAATTGTACATATATATATATACCTTCAGTTTAAATGCTGTGGTATTAATAGGTGCATTTTGAATCATGTTATTTATTTGTGGTCTATTCATAGCTCTGAATTTATATTTTAGGCTTAGTTTTTTCAGGTTTTTGGTAATGGGTTCTGTTTTTGTAATGTTATGAAGTGGAATGATGGGAAAAGACTTATTTAGGTTCATACAAATTCTTAGTACTTTTCTGTAGACTGTATTTAATTTTTTTTAAATTTGTTTTTCTTAAATTTAATAAAAAGGGTGCAGCGAATGTTAGGGAAGACATTATTGTATTAACTAATTGGATTCTTGTCATTTTATTCAAGTGTGAATTTTTTTGTGAAAATAAATGGAGTGTTTTAATGAAAGGTTGTGTTCTTGTAATTATTTTATTTATATGTTCAGTTAGACTAAGTCTATCTGTTATGGTGATTCCTAAATATTGTAGGTGTTTGTTTGTATGATATTTGTGTATTATCAATGACTATTGGCCCAATAGTCTAGTCGACTCTGCTTGTAGAGGTTCATATTTTGCGTTTTTTTTAGAACCGGTATCCATACTTTGTTGACTTTTAATGATTCTTCTTTTCTGTTGAAACTGTTTTTATGTTTGAATATTTCGATGGCTTCTCGTTGTAGACGGGTAAAATAGTGTGTGCAGTTAGATAATATGTCTACGTGAATACATACAGCAGATTGACACATATGCAATAATACGTTTATTCAGCAATACATTTTGCTTTACAATGAAAGGAGGAATCCAGTTTCACTTAATTGTTCAGTGTACCGTTAAATACGATTATGAAATTGTGTTTATGCAAGCCATTAGTGTTAACGTCCTACAAATAAACCATCAACTTAAGTCCATTGGCAACTGCCCAAATTCGATAGAAACGTCCCTCATAACAAATATTAGTTGGCGAGTAACTTAGCTGTTATGAATTCAATGTTCCGTAAATATAGTTTGCAATCAGTGTTAATGGAATACTAATTTTTAAATATTGCAACTAGAATTTAATCAAACTGGCCTTAAAGTAATTACACATATCATATGAATTAGTCATTAACATAATACTTAAAACAATACATTTGCATAGATTTATCCTTCAGCATTATAATTCGGCTAAACGTTACTGAACTTATGGCTATCTTTATGTATATTATTATTATATACAACTTTCCTCATTAGAGGATTGCCTCAAGGACAAAGTAATATAGACAATTTTTTGAATTGATGAAATACATTTTGTAAATACATTAAAAAAATTCAAATTGTAGGCCTTATTGAAGTATACATACTATAAAGTAGACATTTTGTAAATATGGTTTCTTAAAATTGGAATTGATCCTCTAATGGCAGCGATGGCAATTTTAGAAAATACACCCTGTCCAAATCTAAGGAAATGAGTGTAAGTCTATTTGTCTGTCCTTCATAGACTCAAAAACTGCTTGATCGAATTTGAATTGGGTTTTTATCAGTATTTAGATAATTGTTCTGGAACAATTAACGTATAACTTATAACATATTACCGTATGGTACTATAGGGCCGTAGATAACGAAAAGGGGGCATCGGTGCACTAAGGAAGTCACTTTTGGATGCTTAAATGGCTTATGCTGTCTAAATCTTAACAAAACACATCTATTCAGAGTTGAATTTCTCCAAAAACTCTACAAAACAGTCCGTGGGAGCATATGTCTATCTTTCACGAATAAGTCACAGTAACCATTTTTGTCTTTCAGCTCATTGATGCCAAGAAGATCGGGATAAGTAGATTCCCGGGCAATGCCACGTAAATAGCAGAGAGAATCCAAAAATAATTACGATATAAATGTATAATTATTTTTGTATTTACTTCCATCCATCCATAGTAATTCTGCCCGAGGGCAGGTCTTTCACTGCAATCATAGTATTTTCATGCTATGCTTTACAGCTTTACTAGGGAATTATAGGTGTGGTAGCTTCCCGTTGCTTTCCACACCGTGAAGGATGATGATGATGATAATGATAATGATGATGATGATGATGATGGCAATATGATTTCGGGGACCGTTTGGGCCTTAAAGTCTTCCTGACATTTGTCTTACAGTTGAGGAAACACCCCGATAAAAACCTCACCCAGAAAAACTGTCCCGACCGGGGATCAAACCCGGGCCCGCTGCGTGACAAGGCAGCACGCTACCTCGAGACCACAGCGGTGGACTGTATTTACTTATTGAACTGAATATAAAAACACATTTAATTTATTTACACCTAGGAATGCACGTCGGTATTAGCTAGTTGTTGATAACGTAGAATTTCAAGTTGTAGTTTCCCCTTAACTGTAGGCAAAATTTCAAAACATTTATCCTCGCGATATCATAATCTTTCAAGTCATCTTGCTCATCTAAGGCTAGCGAAAATATGAGACCTTAGTTGAAGTTGGCCTACATAGATATTTCTTACTAACATCTTCGGTTTTTAGGTCCGAATGCTTAAAACAAACTTAGAGTAACAAATAAATACGTATTAATAAGTCACAGATAAGAGAATTAATGTTCTTATTCAACTAAAGGTCCGCCACTCAGCAATAAATTACGCTTATTCCTCAGCCATCAAATTTCTGTTCCCCTTTTCTGGTTTACGGAATATAGCTTTCTTTTGTTAATTAAATCTTATTTATCCATTTTCGTTGTGAAGAAAAGGCAATCTAGACCGCTAGAGCAATTATTAAATTTTGGCTTTCAGGTAAATCACCATTTCTAATTATTTATTTTCGCTGATTCTCAGTGTATATCTTTTCCGTTTTCTTTAAATAACATATATTGAGTTTTGTTGTGAAACAGCGAAATTTAAAACCACTAGAGCTATTTTTAAATTGTCATTCCTAATGATTCGATTTTTCTGGTTAAAAAAATTCTATCTTCACTAAATTTTATGTGCCAAGTTAGATGTCAAACAAAATTGCGGCCGCTTAAGTATTACAAGTAATTTTTTTATATGGTCATTTTGATGCATGTTAAGAAGGATCGGTGAAGATTTGAAAAATAAATTAAAACATATTTTCATGGGTGCAATCTATAGCTACATCATCTTTGAAATATGCGCAGATTAAGCAAAATCTAATCCGCATAGAAATCTTCAATTAACGATAATGCAACCGCAAGGTCTTCTCTTAGGACATTTAACAATTATTTTATTTTATAATATAAAATTTGCATACAAGTAATAAATTAATGGAATATTCAGAAATATTAAATATACTGTATTCCATACATTATCTATAATTGGAACGATTTATTATGAGATAGTTTTAATATATTTGTTGATAATAATCATGCCTAACACTTACGTATATATCTCATATAAGAGGCCATTTTACGGTTCCAGTATTATTTATTTCGTGGCAGATGTAACCTCCTAAGATTTTCTCGATTTAAATTACTTAAATGTAAGCTCCCTTTCTCCTCATTTGAACATTGTAATCGTTCCAGATAATCCCATGTGGTTGGCAAATAGCTCCAATATTAGACACAGTTCAACGGCGTCTTTAAATAAAATCATTTTAAATAAACATAAAACAGCCTTAATGTTCTTATTTCATTACGTTCTTAAACAGCGTAGGCAATTAAAATTTGGACAGAACAGATCCGAAAAAAATTGTAGAGAGGCACATTATTTCAGGCTTGAATTTCTTTAACGTAATACAAATCAATGACATGGTTTTACTTTCCTTTCGAAGGAAGTATTCAGGTCCTTAAAAATCCCTAGAATTTCGAACTGCGAATATCAGAATCAGAAGCGAGCATGTTAACCACTAGTCCACTAAGCCTGGTAAAACATAATACCCATATATACAATAAATCGTATAATATAAAAAATAAAATAGTCATATTCTGTACAACACAATTACTTGATTATGTTTCATTTTTAAGACATAAACCGAGCATTAAACAATGTGATGAAAATATTACTCTAAGAAAAAGAGTTAACATTTCTGATTCAGTTTTAAAATACCAGTTCATGGCCGCGCGGACATAAGCTCTCCATACAACCCTATCATGAGCTAACGTTTCCCAATCATTCCCTATATATCTACTTTCCTCAAATCATAGTTAATGTTATTCTCTCACCTCATTCTTGGTCTACCAACTGGGCGTTTTCCCTCTGGTTTTCCTAACAGAAGCTTCCATACACGTCTTTCATTCTGACTAGATTTTAATATTGTAATGTATATAAAAATTCGGTATGCTACCATTATTCAATAACAATTAGTAGTAACATGTTGGTTATATACTTTTTAGCTGGTAAGTCAGTCGTTCTCAACAAAATTATTAAACTGCTTCAGGTTATTCTAATATGGAGGTCTTTCGAAAACAATGTATCATCTTATGCTTTTTAACTGGAACTGATGGTGTTATATAGGTTGTATAACAGATTTATGCCTTTTCGAAAGGCCTCCATATTAAAATAACTTGAAGAAGTTTAATAATTTAGTTGAGGACGACTGACTTACCAGGTAAAAATTATATAATTGACATCTTATTACATAACCTCAACGGTGCTTTAATATGATTTTCAAAAGTGTTAATTAGTAGTAATGCTGCAAGTATTTTTATTTAATGAAGTTTTTTAACATCTCAGGTCATTAGCTTCAAAATTAAAAGCTGGGGAAAGGAGCGGACAATTTTTGCACAGACACATCTTATTTCATGCAGACTATCTCTGACACGGGATCCAAGGGTTTGCTTTCTTCAAACAGAACCCATATTCTTAACCTTACATAATAGCTATGACTAGAGCAAGGAACTCTTTCCCAGTCATGTCACGAACTAGTGTCTATCATATATTATTCAAAATTAAATTAATTACATCTCAAGTTCAAAACAATGAAAATACTACCTGAATAACAACTATATTGGGCATTTTGTGTATAAATATTCATCTAGGAAGTTTTATTTCTTACTTTACTTCAATTTATTCCTATTCCATTTGTGTTAGTGTTAGCTAATATTAGCCCACATCCGTATGGTGCTTTGTTTAATCTATATTTGATGAATATTTTACAATTGTAATGAGTATTAAATTTTTGAATGATTTTATTATTCGCTGGTTGAGTGTAACAGAAGGCCTTTATAGCTTTAACTCAGCAAGCTTAAATAAATCATTATTATTATTATCGAAAGTCCGGCATACTTCGTGATGGCTCTATGAGCAATGGGAGATTTTACGCCTCGGGATAGAGTTACTAGCCCTTCTTCTTCGATGGGTATCTCTTTTAGTCTCGACCATCTTCTACGACCTGCCAGACAGGGGAGGCCCTGCTGATAGTTACACTACCGCCTGTATAGCTCATGGAGCTAAATTAGAAAGATCACATAGATAGAATGGAGAACAGTAGATTTGTGAAGAAAGTACGTGATTGGACACCTCAGCAAAAAGGGCATTAGGAAGATCACAACTACGATGGAAGGACGTGACCATACCCCGGTCCTGAAGTGAATGAACACGCAAAAAGCTCTCAGCTTTCACGCGTAGAGGAATTATTATTATTATTATTATTATTATTATTATTATTATTATTATTATTATTATTGTCGTTGTTGTTGTTGTTGCGGCTCCGTGGCGCAAGCGGTTAGACGCTCGCCTCTCCCCACTGGGGTCACAGGATCGAGTCTCGGTCACTCCAAGTGAGTTTCGTGGCGGATGAAACGGAGCTTGAGCAGGTTTTTCTCGGGGTTTCTCCCGTTTTCCGCTGCCACAAATTTAATTCCAACAATTCTCTATACTCATCCTATCCATTTCGTTTCATTTCATTCATCCGCTCCTGTGACGGTGCGTCAGGATTGGTCGGCCGGCACCCTTGTAGTTCACAGACCTCTATAAATATAGGGGCTTCATCTCATCTCATTCCTCAACCCGACCCTCAGTTGGGCACAAATTGAGGGTATATCAACATAGCATAGGACATTCACGAATTTAGGCCATTTTTTGACCTGTTTCGGCCTCAAGAGAAACACTATCCAGAAGTCTTTTGAGTGGACGTCCTGGTCTTCTTCCTACTGCAGGTTGATATTTTAACATTTGTTTGGGTATCCTGTGATCTTCCATTTGATGAACATGTTGCATCCATCTTGACTAAATTACTGATTGTAAGTCAAGATGAGGGTATATATATATATATATTCATATTTTTTCGCCTTGAAAACTCCATCCCCCGCCCCATCCAGATCTGAATCCGATAACTTCGAAATCAGAGGCGAGTATGGTAAACAGAACAAACAGGAGAAATTATTATACACCGTTTCACCCTGTGGAAGCTGATACAAAAGTATGAAATCACAATCAGTACTCAACTAAGATAAACGTAAGTTGCGAATTATATAATAATTTTGTATTGTATTGTAAGCCTATGTTTTCCCTTTACAGAGATTTAGGCGCTCTCCCCCTACAGGGAAGAATTTGAACCATACTAATTTAGTTACACTTGTTTTCGTATAGATGTGATTTTGAGTGGTACGTGGTCAGCGTACCGCCTCATACTGACATCTAGGAAACCAAGGTAGTACTAGGACGGGAAAATTCGGTAAATTTTGTTTAGAGGCCTTTTCATTCAGGCTTAAGGATCTTTTACGAGCCTGAAAATCTTCAGACTCGGGACCCACGGCTTAAAGTCCCTCTCGGAGGACTTGCTCCTTGAATTTTTCCGTCCTAAAAATCCATCGACCCCGACCGGGTTTGAACCCGCGACCCTTGGGACCAGAGGCTAGGAGCATAACCACTAGTCCACCGCGGCCGGTAATATAAATTAGAAGTGCAAGTACTCAAAACAGCGTGGGAGGGAGAGGAGACAGAGTTGCATGCTAATAGGCGGTACATGTTAACCCCTTGAGGTTTCTAGGGTTATCGACTGTGCAATACAACTGCATAATTTATTGAAGAGTTGTCGTGCCCTGGTCATGCCATACGGTTAACGCAGTTAATGGATGTTATCACATAGATGAAATAACATATTTTAATCAATCTATCTTACATTAAAACGAAACGTCTTTATGCAATTAATTGATTATATGTCCATTATTTTATTTCATATTATGTCTGATTTCAGTACTTTATAATTTTACAGAATCGTGTACTGTAATATTCACCAGAACGGAGAACATTTCCGCCAACATATGAATAAACTATTGGAAATTTCATCAATTATTTTACAAGCGTACAATTAAGGGCAATCAATGGAAATTATATGGAAATAAATAATAAGGTCATAAACCAGTACTTACGTCATTGTAAAGCTAAATAAAATAAATTACATTACGCAGCGGGCCCGGGTTCGATCCCCGGTCGGGACAGTTTTTCTGGGTGAGGTTTATATCGGGGTTTTTCCTCACCTGTAAGACAAATGTCAGGAAAACTTTAGGGGCCAAACTGTCCCCGAAAGCATATGACCATCGCAATCATCATCATTCATATTCATCTTAGATTAAGCTTAGGATTAGGGACACTCCTGACGCACCACTATCATCATCATCATCATCGCCCATCATATCATCGGGGCAACGAAACCCCGCCTTCCAGGCGCCCCAACCTCAGAAGTGGGTTACAATTACGCTATTGCCAGGAAAGAACACCAGAAATGGCCAAAAAGGACAAACTGGGGCATTAAAATAAATTACAAACATATATTGTTAATAGGTAAACATTTTCATTTCAATGATGATCTTGCAGATGATACCCGGACTGTTGGCCATGGTCTTGAGGCTTGTAGTTGCCCAACGTTTCGCCAGAGACTGCGGTCGGCATCCTCAAGGGTTGTCTTGAGAATGGAAATTTTGTCGACTACCTGCTCTATTTATACATGTATCCGCGACGTGTTCTCTGCGCGGTCCGTTACTTCGTAAATTGTATCTGCCTTCTGGTTGGTTAGCATTAGGATCTTCCATTGCACCAATTAAGTTGCTGTCTGATGTTCTAGTAGATTGTTCTCGTAGGGGTTTACATCTGGATTTTGTTAAGACTGGTATCCATGCTTTGTTGACTTTTAATGATTCTTCTTTTCTATTGTAACTATTTTGATGTTTGAATATTTCAATGGCTTCTAGTTGCAGACGGGTAAAATAGTGTGTGCAGTTAGATAATATATCTGTGTTGTTGTATTGTGCTGCATGGCCTTCAAGTAGAGAGTGTTCTGCTACTGCCGACTTTTCCACTTGTTTAAGACGGCTGTATCTTTCGTGTTCTTTAAGTCTGGTTGGGTAACTACAAGCCTCAAGACCACGGCCAACAGCCCGGAAATCATCTGCAAGATCATCATAGTAACCCCGGCCGTGAAAGCCTAAGTCAATATTTTTTCCTTTCATTTTGTCAATTGGCAGTACCGATTACAACGACTTTCATATGTTCCATTGTTACAAGTAATAATGCTAATGAAAGAATACACATTCACATAAGTTGGTTAATGCAATTTTTTTTTATTTTTGGTATTTTCGATGTATTACTTTTATTTGTACTTTAACTTGAAAGTCTAAAAAGCTCTACATTCCATAATAGCAAGTTCACCGAAAGTACATTACGAATCTCCTTTTGTATCTACTGTTGAATAGGTTGCGAACAGTGCATGTTAATGTTTCTTTATTAAAGTAACTAAATTTGTCACAGCATGAAATAAAATGATGTACTTTTCCAGGATTAAAAAGATTTTCTAGTTAGTTTCGAAATATTTAATATCCCAACTCATCCGTAAAATCTCATTTTCAATAACTAATAACAATAAAAAATATTAGCAAGTAAATTATTCTTGATTCATTCTTAATTATAGACGCTTTAATGTATAAGTTTATATC
Source organism: Diploptera punctata (assembly GCA_030220185.1). NCBI lineage: Eukaryota > Metazoa > Arthropoda > Insecta > Blattodea > Blaberidae > Diploptera > Diploptera punctata. The sequence continues at coordinate 535,798 of JASPKZ010008864.1, forward strand.
TTCTGTTCTCATATCTTTGGGTGGGTAGGTAGGTAATATTTTTATTTAAGGACACTTTACAACAGCTCAGAAGGGCCGATACATTTTCATTAGAGACCTCTCATTTCATACTTTGGATTATTTTATATGACATAAATGTGTGACAAAGACCGAGTTTATTTCTCCTTCGAAGAAAGGCATACTCAGAATATTTACGCCCTTAAAAAATCTGTCGTCCCTGACCGAGTTCGAACCTGCGTATAGTGGACTCAGTATTTTAGTTTTCAGGCGCTTTGCTTTGTGGTGTGGTATGTCTATTTTGCACGGATACGTATTCAGCACATCAAGCGGCGTTGTCACGTTTTAGTCACTGACACTAACATGTAATAATACTTCAAGACAATATCTGCTACGCTGTTGAGATAATTATTAAATCCACGTGGAGCTGATATGGAGACGTCATTTTATATGTCAATTATAATGCGAAGACATTATTGGCAGAGAACTGTTTTTAGTTTTTGGTGATTTGAGCGACCTGTTAGAAGCCTCTAACAATAATTACCCGGCTCTGCCTGGCAGTAACAATGTGTTTTTTTAACCTGAGGGAAACAGTTGCCTTTGACGCCGCCTGGAAACTAAAATACCGAGTCCGCTATATCTCGGAACCATGATGAAATGAGTGCTGGTAATTGAACAGTATTCCAGCATTCATCTTCAGAATTACTACTACTACTACTAATAATAATAATAATAATAATAATAATAATAATAATAATAATAATAATAATAATAATAATAATAATAACAACAACTCGTATATACCCTGCGAAGTAGAGTTGATACTGAAAGAGAAAAGTTGCCAACAAGATATTCATTCCCAGTAGTCATTTATAAGCTGTATATAATGTGTAAAAATAATAAATAAGTTTATGTCACGCATGATAAATACATGAAATTGAGCCGTGAAACTTTCTGCTCGGTAAAAATGAATCATTTTAATTAAACATATAATAAATCATGTTGTCGTTAATAAGGACTGAAACATGATACTCTAGGTATCGTTTACATAAGAAACATTATATCAAGAAAATGTATTTATATCAATCATTAACTACATCATTTTCTTTGATTTGCCTTGCACTTTTTTTTTGCACGATAGTGCGTTCTGTCGTACTTACAGCAATGGCGACCAAGATCGAAAGTTCAATTTCCTAAATTTCGGGGTTGCCAATCTATAGATAACTAAATAACTATATTGTAGTATTACAAATTACTTACCTAGGGCGGAAGTAAAAAACACTGCCCTTTATGTATGCTACGTACAATGTATATACAAAAATATATCCAAAAGATAATGTTATTATAGATTATACGGAACAAATCACTTCATCTTAAATTAACTAAACTTTATTTGAAACAATACAAAACAATAAATTCGTACTTGACGCCATTTTATCACTAATTGGTGTTACGCCCTGCTTGTAGTCTCAACTAAATTATTTTCGGCACTTACCGTATATATAATTGGCTAGACTGCTAACGTCAGTCAGTTGTTTATAATGAACGCAAATATTTCCAACAAAAAATGTTACTATTTTACTATTGTTTATTATTTTGAAAACACCATCGTGCAAAAAATAATGTACAACATACGTTTGTGAAGTGTTTTACAGAATCTCGGAAATTTAATCACTTCCTCGCTTGTGTAAGAACCACCTCCCAACCTCGCATCGTAATACACTATTTTACTTAATGCTTATTTACAGAAGTTTTAATGCTTAACCTCATTTTGTGACAAGATTTTTTTATTATGTTTAGAAGGCAGTGCATGCAATTGTTACGTGGTGGTATGTCTTTGTAGAACTGATATATTATTTTTAACGTGTCTTTGAATTATTACTATGAAATGAAAGCTGGTAATGAAAAATGCAGCCCAACATTTGCCTTCAAATTAAGAAAACTCGGAAAAGCCTCAGTAAGGTTTTTCGGGATCGGAGTTTGAACCTGAGACCTCCTGAATGCGAATCTCAAACATTATCGGTTGAGCCAATTCGTTCATTCGTACACAACATTTATTTACAGGTTAGACTTTATCAGGATATCTGTATTTTATATGGAACATTAAAGTTCTCATTGTTATTTAGGTTTGATCAGGTTTCGTCCACAACTGTAGTCTGGGGGAACCTCGTTGCTTCGTGCGCAGTTCGATCCCCGGTCAGGACAACTTTCCTAGCTGAGGTTTTTCCGGAGTTTTTCTTCGCCTATATTAAAAGTTGACAATTTCCCTAGCTAAAGTTTTTTTTGGGGATTTTTCCTTACCTAAATCACAAATTTCGGGAAACTATAAGACCCAAATGGTCCCCAAATATCATGTGGCTATCATAGGCATCCATATCATGTGAATAGTGTGTCTTCTCTAAATGCTCACGTTGTCTCGGAGGTGGCCTGGCAGAGAGTTGATCATTCATCCAGGAAGGGCCTCTATATTTTTGTCTGGTCAAGAAAATATGTATGTGTTTGAGTCTTGTCCCTATAAAGGCCGGTGACATGGGACATTTAAATATACCTGTAAGGGGGCGGTAAACTAAGGTAAGGAGAGAGATATAATATTTTATCGGTAATATAGTCTGTCTGTGTGTGCGTGCGTGAGTGAATGAGGTTGAGTGAGTGAGTGAGTGAGTGAGCGAATGAGTGAGCGAGTGAGTGAGTGAGTGAGTGACTGAGCGAGTTAGTTAGTTCGTACGTGCGTGCAGGCGTGTGTGTGTAAATATTAGGGATTAAATGGATATCCGGTAATTATCCAGTATCCAGCCTATCTGGCCTAAATTTACTACCTGGCCGAATACCGGATAATAAGGTAGTATCCGGCAGAAACCAGATTTTTAAAAAATACGAAATGTAAAATTTAGGTACTTTAGTGGGAGCCTTAACCTCCTACTACCCCAAGGGCCTCCGGGCCTGTTGTGGGATCACTTTACTTTTTTTTTACATATTCCACAAAACAAATATCACCATATTTTCATTTTACAAAAAAAAAATAGTACTCGTACTGCATTAAGGACAAATTAAGGTAAATGAATATCAATTTCTCTGCAGGGTGTGTCAGAAGTGTATTAAAAAACTATGTTTTATATAAAAGCATATAAAATTTATACCAATAGTGTTAACAAAATTTTCTTGAATTATATTTTTTTCGTATTATGTAGCTACCTGCCAGGATGTTTTCGAAGAATTCGACATAGGTATGCACCTACATCTAATTATCTAACCATAACATCCCATTGATGCACAGATCGATAAATTCCATGAAGTAATTAAAAAGAAAAGAAAAAAGAAAAATTAATTTGTTTGTACTTACATACCTGGTTTTTTTTTTTCCTTCACCGCCACAAGAAATTGTAACATTTGCGTAACAAACAAACAGCAAACTTTGGATCGTCACTGTTCATATCAAAATATTCCCATAAAGGTGACCTTTTCTTTACCGATGTAATTTTTGTTCGCTAAATCGTTTTAGAATTACTTTTAAAAATAATTTCATTATAACCTCAGACTACAACAGCACGTTTTTAAATCAAATGTTCGTGTTTGTAATCAATCAACAAGTAATGAAACACTAGCTAACTTCGCTCATGAACGAAAAGACCCGAATCGTTCTTGCGTCACATACGCGAGCTCGCTCGTTACGATGCACCAATCGGCGGCCGCATATCAGGGTATCCAGCCAAACAGCTATCCGTTTCATCTCTAGTAAACATGTATAACCACACAAATTCATCGACATATCCGGGTATCAGGCCAAGCAGCTATCCGTTTCATCTCTAGTAAACGTCTATAACCACACAAATTCATCGACATATCCGGGTATTAGGCCAAGTAGCTATCCGTTTCAACTCTAGTAAACATCTATAACCACACAAATTCATCGACATATCCGGGTATCAGGCCAAGTAGCTATCCGTTTCATCTCTAGTAAACATCTATAACCACACAAATTCATCGACATATCCGGGTATCAGGCCAAGTAGCTATCCGTTTCAACTCTAGTAAACATCTATAACCATAAAACTTCATTCGTATTAAGTAATATTCAATTTTTCGAAAGTGGACAACATTAAACAAGGAATGAAAATTAATTTACTTTCATCAGAACGAATTATAATATATTTTTATTAAATGCCTCAGGTTGTCTCTTCGACATTTGCGGTGTTCTCTCCTGGCATTGGTGAAATTGTAAGCCACTTCTGATGTTGGGGCGAATGGAAGTCGGGATTACGCTGCCCCGATGATATGATGATGATAGTGGTGCGCCAGAAGAGTTCTTAATACTTTTTCTTCTTCTAATTCCAGGATTAGGTTAATGCGACCTCTTCCGGTCTCAAATCCATCGTTTCCTTGGCCGTCCCAAATATATTTTTCCATGTGGTTTGTAGGTGTTAATCTTTTTGGGTAATCTTGTATTGTCCATTCTGACTAAATGTTCTTTCCATTGGTATTTGTGCTCTTCTAGTTTATCGACTATTGAAAATATCTCCAGTTCATTTCTGATTGGTTCATTGTGTAATCTATCCATGCGTGTACATCCTTTTACGGTTCTTAAAAATTTCATTTCAGTGGCTTGAATGTGTGAGATATTTTTTTTTTGTAAGTACCCAAGATTCAGGCCATATAAAAGAACAAGAACAGCCATAATTTTATAAAACCTGAGCTGAGTTTCTCTTCGAGTCTTTCGGAGGGTTCTTCTTACGAATGAAAGTAAATGCGCACTAATGTGCAAATTGTTAGTAAATTTAGTCTAAGCAAAACTTGTTAAACGATAATTGTCTTTCCGCACACTTTTCGACGTGATATCGTTCACATGGATTGTTGCACAGTTCGCATATGCATTCTTGGTTTGGCTCGTGGAATCGCTTTGTGCTGCAAACCTTGTGGTGAAAGCCATGGATTGCATACCGTGTTAGGATGTGCCTCATCTCGTAGTTTGGTCGTGTCCACTCTCTCGTACACATAGCCTCTGTTGTGTAGAATTCGCTGCAGATGTCATGCCTCTTCTCCTGTAGTCCTTGCATTGTTGTCTCATATGCGCAGGTGTTCGGTAGGAATAGCTGCCGTCTAATGTCTTCAATGAAGAAGGTTTCTTTCATTAAGACGTATGTCATTCTTGAAGGTGTTGTTTTTCCAACTCCCAGAACTCTTTTCATGAAGCGTGCTTTTACTGTTTCTATTTGTGTCAAGTCTCTGTTTGTGAGTTTGTCCCATATTATGTTAATTCCATATGTTGTTATGGGAGTTATGACTGTCTTGAAGAGCGTCATATCTGTTTCTGTTGATAATTGGTGGAGATTTTTGATACTGTATATCGCTCTTATTGCAGCTGAAACCTTCTGTTGCACTTGTATTCTGTAGGATTTAATGGTTGTTTGTAGGGTGATGCCTAGGTAGGTGAATTGCGATATAACGTCTAGTGGTTCACCAAGGAGCATTAGCCTGTCATTTTAAGTAGGTTTTCCTCCTTTTCTGAAGGTCATCTGTTTAGTTTTCTGATGGTTTATTTGAAGGCAGCTTTCATTTGCCCATTTTTCGAGTCTATTTAATGTGCATTGTAGTTCATCTTTGTTTGATGATCCCAATACCATGTCATCAGCGTATATTATGATCGATGTCGCACTATCTTTGGTGATATCCACAATATCAGCTGTCATGATGTTGAAGAGCAGTGGGCTGATGGGGTTCCCTTGCAGTACCCCATTTGTTTGTTTTATTTTTTTTGTTAATGCGACCTCGTCGTTAATTGAACATAGTTGTGATCCAGGATGCTTGTCACAATCGTTGTTAATGGGCTCGAGTCTTCTAATATTCGCTTGAGTTTTTGAATGAGTACATCTCTATTGATGAGGTCGAACGCTTTCTTGTAATCAATGAACACTGCGAAATACTTCTTTCCATTATGTCTTAATGTGTCTTCAATTGAGTTTATGAGGTAGTTCACCGCTTGTAATGTGCCTCTGCCCTTTCTGAAGCCACACATAATTTGATATCGGTTTAATTTATTATGTATATCCCAATCGTAGCTATATATCTGAACCAAGATAGTTAAAGAGTTCTTAATAGTACTGCATTTCGTATAAGGCGAATATGAATGACGATGATTGTGATGGTCGTATTATGCTCGGGGAATGTTTGGGTTTTAAAATTTCCTGACATTTGTCTTACAATTGAAGAAACACCCCAAAAAACCTCACCCAGTAAACTTGTCCCGACTGGGGATCAAACCCGGGCCCACTGCGTGACAAGGCAACACGCTACCTCGAGACCACAACGATGGACATTATAATATTTAACAATTCAAATTACAACCCTTCTCTTTCTGCTTAATTAAAACAATATATGTACTATAGGAGTACAAACGTCTGATTTAGACATAAAGGTGTAACTAAATTCATTACCCATGAACCGAAAGTGCGTTTTTCGGCTCATTACTGCAGCGTCGTTATCCTCCCTAGACTGTAAGATTCATGAACTATGCCAATATTCCTTTCTCTATGCATCTACCCCCACTCTCCCTCTTTGCCTCGCCTGGTGCGCTGTTCCTACGGCGCATCTCCCCTCTACCTCGGAACCTTCAAATACGTTATGCACAGCGAGAACGTTATGATTCATCATTCATTCTTCATTTATTCATCTATCCAGTCCGGGATGGGATTGGACTTTTAAGTGGACAATGTCGTCTGGAGCCGCGAAGTGGCGGTGTTTATGTTGGTCCTGAAGACCGGGGATGAAGCCACCCTGGCTTGGACTCTAGCATGAGTGTGGTATGTGGTATGATGTGGTTTTTTGTCCTGTAGAAGTATTATCATTTATTTATTCACTTTATATTTCTTTGAATGATCAAATGTTTATCTTGGTTATGTTTTTACTTCAGACTACTTGTTTACATTAAATATAATTTTTATAAATTAATGTTCTAATGATTTATGTGCACGTAGTTGTTTAGATTCCTATACGGAAACTCACTCAGTTAGGAGATCATTCCAGCTCCCTTTATTTTTCTGTCTAGCTTTCTTGATTGATTGATAATTATAGTGAAAACATTCTTATTTTAAGTCACTCTGTTGTTTTGAGAACTATTATTGAGTTATGTTAAAACTCCTAGGAAAGAAAGATGAATCAATCCTTGCCTCCTATGGGCCCGGGGCAAGTAGCTTTGTGATTAATAACCTTGGAGGTAATCAGATCTACGCTAGTAGAAGCAACGGAAACAAAAGACGATCGCCGGCACACCCAAACTCTAAGACAGAACGAATAAAATACAATAAATTATTTTGTTATATGACCACGGGTCTGAAACTGACTATTGAATGAGAAAGCCGTGAAAATGTGAAATGTGCTACATTTTAAAGAATACAAATATTACAGTTGCAATGTTACTTCTGACACTCATGCTTCGAAACCATTTCACTTTGTATTCTTTTACAAACACTGTTCAAAAGTGCGGCCTCCTACTTCAATGCAAGCTCTGCAACGACGTGACATTGCATGTCTTCAAAGATCCAGGCATGCGCTGCAAAGAGTCAGCACATAAAAGGACCCGAGCGATGAGTTCTTCCTCAGATTCAGTTAAATTTTATACACCAGGCTCTTCAAGTGGCCCCACACACAAATGGCAAGTAGGGTGAGATTGAGAGAACTAGCATGCCTCCAATGGACCCATCATGGCCAATCTACTTCTCACCGAATTTGCTGTTCAAATGTTCTCGGACTTCACGAGAGTGTCATAAGTAAAGCTACAGATATGGCAATTTTGTTCTTTACAGTTCAGCGAAGTTCGCGGTTTTCTCATTCAATAATTCGTTTTAGACTCATGGCCATATAACTTCTTGTTAAATAATACTTTTGTTTGAGAATAAATTTATTCTAAGTCATTAATAGTATTTTTTTCATTTTTCTATTTTTTACAATTTATATTTCATTCCTAAAATCTAGAATAAATAAAATATATTGTAAATAATAATTACATTGTAGATTACACCATGTAATATTATGTTATTGTATAATTTAGATGTATGAATAATATTTGTTTGAAGATCTAGAAGAATATTTCCGGGCTGTTGGCTGTGATCTTGTCTTCAAGACAACCCTTGAGGATGCCGGACGCAGTCTCTGGCAAAACGTCGGGGAACTTCAAGTCTCAAGATCACGACCAACAGCCCGGAAATCTTCAAGAAGACCCTTCAGGATGCCGGACGCAGTCTCCGGCGAAACGTCGATGAACTTCAAGCCTCAAGACCATGGCCAACAGCCCGGAAAGCTTCTTCAAGATCTTCATACTAACTCCGGCCGTGAAAGCCAAGTCAATATAATAATTTTTGTATTTTGTTAACTTGGTTGAATGGTAGGCAAGGCCTTAAGACCTTAACTCTGCCAAAATAAAGTTAGTATTATTATTAATATTACTTACTCGCTGGCACTATCGAACCCGTAGGTTCATGGCCGCGCGGACATAAGCTCTCCATACATCCCTATCCTGAGCTAATGCTTCCCTCAAATCATAGTTAATGTTATTCTCTCACCTCATTCTTGGTCTACCAACTGGGCGTTTTCCCTCTGGCTTTCCATGCAAGTCTTTCATTCTCCATACGAGCAACATGTCCTGCCCATCGCAGTCTACGAGGCTTAACTGTTCTTATTATATCTGGCTTCCTATAAAGACAATGTAGTTCATTGTTATGTAGTCTTCTCCATTCTCCTGTCTGTTCATCTCGCTTTGGTCCAAAAATTTTCCTAAGTTCTTTATTCTCAAATACTTGTAATCTCCTTTCCTCCCTTAAAGTAAGAGTCCATGTTTCGCACCCATATAATATAACTGGTGGAATATTAGTGTTATATATTTTCAGTTTAACGTTTTTTGAAAGGAGTTGGGACATCAAGAGTCTCTGCAATGCATAATAGCACGCATTTCCAGAATTGAGCCTATGATTAATTTCTTTGTGCACTCATTCCAATTTGTGATTATTGTTCCTAGGTATTTGAATTCAGCCACTTCCTCAAAATTTCCCTCATTTGTCATTAGCTTATTATTATTATTATTATTATTATTATTATTATTATTATTATCATCATCATCATTATCATCATTATGACAAAATAAAACTTTTGTTTAGGTACATTCTATCATCCCTACAAGTTTGGATGTTGAATTAGTTACATCCTGTATAAAAAGAGCAGGTATTTTGTGTTAGAGTCCATTTCTCACTTCCGTACAGCAATGTATTAACAGATATCGCCTCGATTAGTTTCATTTGACTCTCAGTGGTAGATAAATAGATGAATGAGTTATAAATTATTGAGATACCCTACATAGATAGGTTGATAGACTTCATATACGGATAATATTTATTTCTTTGTTTTCCAGAAATTAACAAAATGCGAACAATACTGTAACAAATGCGGGAATTAAAATGTTGTAATGTTATCATTTTAGGGGTACCACCTGTATCCAAATTTAACATAGAGGCATAAATTGAATGAACATGTACACTAAATTATAATAGTTACAACTTTTTAACCTGTCCATATATGCATATACAGATATATATGAAGAAGATTAGATATGTAGGTATATAGGAGATAAGGTCAATATTTTTTTAATGTATTTAGAAACACTGTTGATGTCACAATGTAGAAGTTAAAATAATAAAATTAGTACCTGAAATCTCAGTCGTACTACACTACATAAGATTTCTTTAAAACGCTTTATAGCCCTTTCGGAAAAGCATGTTTCATCTTCAGCTTTTTAAAAGTTATTTTTTAATGTTCGAAGTATTTTTATTCCACGTTTTGTAGGATTATTTCGGAGATGTTTCCTGAAGTTGTGCTGCCCATTGGTATATCGTCCTCTTTATTGAATTTGAAATAATTTTATTAATTTGATACATGCAACCCCCTCTACCAGATCTTCAGTGAAACACCAGTTTTGAATCCTGCCGATGATGGGACAAGTCCCGAAAGCGCTACAGTTAAATGATAATTAAGTTGAGGAGACGGACCTTTCAGGTGAATATTCTATAATTTTATATTAATAATGATAAAAATAAAACTTAGTTTTATTTGATTTTCATATTTATTAAGATATAATTTAGTGACAGCTGTTTCTGTACACTGCACCTTCTTCAGACATGTTAAGAGGGGAACATGTCTGAAGAAGGTACAGTGTACCGAAACAGTTGTCACTGAATTATATCTTAATAAGTATCAAAATCAAATAAAACTAAGTTTTATTTTTATTCAATTAATAAATATGGATTTTCATCAAGTAAACACCAACTCAATTGATTATGGAATAATTTTATTTAATACTGTGTTAATCATTCTCCTTCGTTGTTCTATGCCATTTCTTACTTTTTTATTTTAATTGTTCTTCTATTATTTTTATGGTTACATTATTAAGGGTGATGAACACCCAAAAATATGAAGCTGAAACATATTCTTTCCAAAGGGCACAAAGTGTTTTAAATAAATATTAACTATTAGTAAGTACCAAATAACATGACGAAAACGAAACATGTTTTGAAATGTGTACATTATTATAAAAAATCAACGACTTTTTAAACAAAATTCCATTTTAATTGACGAGGAGGGTATGAAAAGGTACTTATATTAATATTAATAAAAATTAAATATTAACTACTTGAGGATAACTGATATCTCAGGTATTTTTTTTACTATTTTAATTTTTAGATAGACATAAGTAACAATATATTCATTATTCGTAAATGTTTAAAAAATGTAACTGTAATTTTGGAACACACTACACCTATTACGTAGTCTAATATTTAGTTGAATGAGAATGATCATCATCATCTTCACGGTATAGGCTTCATGGCCTGTTCCGGCTCAATACTCCATCGCTTTCTTGGTCTGTCAAGATCTCTTCTCCCTCGTGGTTTGTACATCCAAACCTGCTTCGGAAGTCTGTTGTTATCCATTCGTTGCAGGTGTTCAGTCCATCGCTTCTTGTAATTATAGATTTGATGTCTAATTGGCATTACTCCTCTTTCCTTATAGTATCTTTCTTTTATGATCACGTATTGTACATCCCTTAATATAATGTTAACCCTTAAATTAGGTATTCAATATTTTCTCATACAATTTATTTAAATGTTACGGACGGCAAGGAAAACAAAATCATGTAAAACCTAAGTTATTATTGAGACGTAATCTCTACTCATTTGTTTTTTTATTGTTCTATAACCATTCTAATATATAAAAATTAATGTTTGTTTGTTCGTATTTTATGCGCTATCAAACCGATCATCCGATTGTGATGCTACTTTTTGCAAAATGTTTATGAGATTCCCGGGATGAACATAGACTATAAGAGAGTTGCCATACTCAACTCGTAACACCCTTAAAATCATCCTTTGTAATGAAAAACGTGAAAAAGTCCCTTTTTTGACGCTTACATGGTTTACGCTGCCTAAATCATAACAAATGTACACAATTAATGTACACAGAATTGAATATTTCTAAAAAAACTATACAGATGTCCACGACAGCATATGTTTATATTTTACTGATAACTCACAACAGCCATTTTTGTCTTACATTGATGCCAAGAACATCGGGATAAGTACGTAAATTTCCGGGCAAGCGTGCCCTGCCATACCGATAATACGATTGCGATGGGGCTTCTTGCAAAATATTCATGATTTTCCCTGGAAGGTTATAGGCTATAAGAGAATTTCAATGCTAAACCCCATCACTCCTAAGAAAATCACCCTTTGCAGTGAAAAACGTGAAAATTTTGCTTTTTGTTCGCTTAAGTGGCATACGCTACCTAAACCTTAACAAATACACTATATTAATGTACACAGAATTGAATATCTCAAAAACGCTGCAAAAAAGTTCGCGACAGCATGTGTTTTATCTTTTAAGGATAACTCACAATAACCATTTTTGTCTTTCATTGATGCCAAGAAGATGGGGATAAGTAGATTCCCGGACAAGCATAGTAGCACACGGCAGGTATTCTTTTACGGATAACTCAAATTTCGAATTTTTTCAGGTCATTTATGCCAAGTACATCGGGGTACGTAGATTTCCGGGCAACGCTGGATAATCAGCACGGGATATCTTTACTTGTAGTGATTGCTTGAATATTAAACTTTAGAAGATGGAATTTTACTTACTATTTGGATTTTATGAAAGGTAGTTTGTAAATAGAATTAATTTGTTTATTGGTTGTTTTAGCTGAAATAACGAAGAAAGCAAGTTCATAATTATTTTCCTTTTACTTATTCAACTAAACATAAAAACACAATTTTCGTCTTTCAGCTAATTTATGCCAAGGATGTCGGGATAAGTAAATTCTTGGTCAAGACCGGGTAATTAGAACGGGATGTCTAAAAATAATAACGATATAAATTTCTAATTATTTTTACTTATAGTTAATTATTCAACCATATGCAGAAATAACGTTATCATTTAATTAGGCGTAGGAGGCCACGTATTACTAGTATTAAATAAATGAAATTAATATATCTTAATGCAAATGTAAGCTCTAAGGACGGTTGCAATTAACACTCGCTAGTAGAAGGGATCCGAAACAAGTATAGCCTATTCAGAAATGCAGGTACAATAGGAGATAAAGTAAAAATAAAATTACATGCCTCCATGAAGAAACATATTTCCTCAGAACATAATTTTTAAACTGAAAATGTAATTTATAATAGTTTCGGTATTTTAAGAATATCTTTAGAGACTTTTATAAAATTCATGATCTTTTAGAGAAACGAAGAGAATAGCTAAACTATTTAATTGACGGGAATAAAATTGATACAGAAAATTACAGGTACCCTTTAAATATACTGGAGCCTTTTAGAGGACAAGATGTGTAGAATTAATCGATTTTACTCCAAAAGGAAACATTTATTCATATTTTAGAGGAAACTGATTGGTCCAAAAATTATCTCAACTCCTCCCCTTTATCGTTATTTTTAATTTTTCTTAAGAATTCCAATAGTATATTTTTTACATTGATCATGAATAGTAATAAATAATGCGAAAAATAAAATTAATAGATCAGCTGTTCTAGTTACTATTTGCGTTGCTTTAGTTTATTTGTTGAAAATTTAACTTTGGTCTTTATTCCGAATTTTGACTGTTGCGATATTTTAATATTTTCTGCGCGATAGTGTGTTTTGTCGTATTACAGCAATGGCGACCATGATTGAAAGTTGAACTTCCTACATTTCGGAGTTTCCAACCTAAATAATCATCATCATCACCCTTCAGGGATTAGGTCTTTGCCTGTTCCGATGTCACATCTATTCAGCCCAGCGCTTCCTTAATCTTCCCACCGATCTTCGTCCTATAGGATTATACATCAGTGCCATCTTTGGTATCCTATCCTCTGTCATTCTTTTCAGATGCTCCTTCCAATTGTTCCTGTGTTCTTCTATTTGTTGAAGAAGTGGTTTTACTTTTAGTTCCTCTCTAATATTCTCATTTCTAGTATGTTCTTCTCTTGTACAACCGTTCACAGCCCGTAGGTATCTCCTTCCCGTTGCCTGTATTTTACTATTTTCTTTGCCTTCAGGACCCAGGGAAGAGGACTGTCGTCAGCCGAGGAGAAGGCAACCATCTAAGGGAAAGGGACCCTAACAGAAAACCTTCGGTCCTCCAGGTTGGGGGTTGTGCGTCAGGCTGGAAAACCACCATGTAAAACGATCTTTCTCAAAAGTCTCACACGAGTACTCCGGATGGAATTATAAGACGACCTAAATAACTATACTGTAATATTACATATTACAAATCACGTGTGGAAAGTAAAACCACTGACTGCCCTCTAGGTATATTACATACAATGTATATACAAAAATATATCCAAAATGTAGTGTTAATACACATTATACGAAACAAATCACTGCATTTTAAATGAACTGAACTTTATTTGAAACAATATAAAGCAATAAATACGTGCATTCAGCCATTTTATAACTGATTGGTGTCATGGCCTGCTGTAGTTTCAACTAATAAACATTGCCTACACTGTTAACGTTAGTCAGTTGTTTATAATGAACGCAAATATTTCCAACAAATATGTTATTATTTTACTATTATTTATTATTTTGAAAACACCATCGCGCAAAAAAATAATGTACAACGAAAGTTTGTGAAGTGTTTTACAGAATCTCGGAAATTAAAACCCTCTCTATCGCTCGGTTTTTAAACATTGTCCTGGCTTCTGTAAAATCCACTTCCCAACCTCGCATCGCAAAATACCATTCTCCATACCGGTAATGAAATAACAGTATAATTGAACACTCAAAGAGACTTAACTTTCTGTGTGAGAAATAAAAACTTATCATATCAATGTTAGTCACTAAATAACTCAATATTCCTCATACATTATAGCGTAGTAAAAATTCAAGCCTTGTTCCAAATATGTAATTACCTTATTGAAAAACATCCTACTGTAACGAATCATACGCCACTCTTGCATAGAAGATGTGTAATATATTTTAAAGGCAGAAAATACTGACAATGATAATCTTATCTTTCATAATCCACAGCTCTTGTGGGATTTTGTATTACAAAGAAGAGAAATCCCCATGTTATAGTAAGGAGAAAACGCCTTCCTCCAAGTCTTTTGTTTCACTATTCTTGTCGCTTGCAGCGCTAGTATCTACATCTCAGTTTAAAATCTAACCATTCTAATGCATTCCAAGAAAAACATGGTTGTTGTCATAACTGAATTCTTGATCTGTTTAAATTATTATTCGTCCTCAGGAATATTATGCATTATATAACTCTCAGCTTAATAATATCAATAATAATAACAATAATAATAATAGTAATAATACAAATAATAATAATAATAATAATAATGATAATAATAAACCGCTGAACAAAGTGTGAATTGAGTTTTTTGTGTTTAATTTTTTACGAATACAACTGTGAGAAGATCGTCAGATGGCGTGTGTTTAAAGAAACTGAATGCTCCAGGGAAATAAATATCGAGGAAAAAGAGATCGCTATTCAAAACGCAGATAAAAATAAAAGAGTTTTATTCCATTTGGTTTTAATTTATGAGAGAGAGATAATGGTGTTTTTATTTACTTTTTTTTCCAATAACAGAGTGCTTGTTATTTTTATTTGAACAATAGCATTGTGGTTTATTTACAAATAAGTTTATATTGTAATTATTAGAGAAACTCGTTTAAACACATTTTGTAATAACACAAATTCATAAACCTTTTTAAGATAAATATGCCATCCTTCAATTTATATATTGTTAATATGTATGAAGGGTAGGACCTGTAGGGGAAGAACCAGCTAAGTTTTTTTTGTCGAAATGGAGTGCGAGGTGTCATTAGATTCTACAAGGAAAGCACACAAATTTAGAAGTGCGAAAGAATAAAATATATAGTTTGGCTTAAACAAAATTCATTAAAACGTGATAAACGTGATTGGGCATTGATTCCCAATTGGTGCACGAGTTAAATAGTCTGTATAATTCAAGCCTTATCTCGATCTCCGGTCGGAAAAGTTTCTGTATGAGTTTTCCTCACGTGTACGACAAATGTCAGGTAACCGTAAGGTCCAAATAGTCCCCGAACACTATTTGGCCACCATAATCATATATATATATATATATATATATATATATATATATATATATTACGTTTTTAATATGAATGTAATGACTTTATAGGCCTACAGTCGTAATTGTTTGAGTTGGCTCGGAGGTGACCTGGGTATTAAGACGATCATTCATCTTCATGTCCATGTGCGATCAAAAATACAAGTAGTGTGATTCGAATTAAAATCATCTCTTTGACCAGTCGTATCACTTGTAAATCTGGAAGGTAGAAAATACAATTTTCAGGAAAGACAAAGAGAGAGAAAGTGTGCGATTTTATAAAACCTTAATTTCAATATAATTATCTATTTAAGAGTTTTAAACATTTTCTTCTTCTTCTTCTTCACGGTTTAGGCTTACTATCCTGTTCCGGTTCCAAATTGCTGCTCTTTCCATCTTTTCCTTGGTTTTCCCAAACTTCTTCTTCCTCGTGGTGAATAGTTGTAAGCTGCTTTTGGTATTCTATTCTCAGCCATCCTTGCCAAGTGTTCTTTCCAGTTTGTTCTGTATTTCTCTATTGTTGAGTTTAATTCCTCTATTTTTAGTTGTCTTATTTCTGTGTTATGTTTTTTGTCTATTCTCTTTTTTAAACTTTTTAAGGATTTTTTAACAGTAGCCTATGATATAGATTACATTTGCGAATTTTCAAAAAAGACTTAGAAAATTTATAACATCTATCCACTTTTAAATGGCCAGAGGATAGAGAAACTGAAAATGTACGTTCTGTTGGTGTAAACACTAGGCACAAAACTTGGAATTGAAACTCTGGAGACATGCTAATCTCGTACTTCTCTATGGTTGTAGACATGGTCTTTCACGACCAAACTTCACAACATCCAAACTTCACAAGTCTCCAAGCATACCAAAGAAAAAGCAAAGAAAATGCTGGGGAAAGATCCTAGGCACATCGTTGAGAGACAGGGGTACAAATAAAGAATTTCAAAAAAAGTCAGTACTTAATGTTATGGGCAATGTCACCGATACCAAGTGTAAGAGGGAGACCATGTTATAAGACTAGAGGAGAAAAATACATCACAGAATCTTGGAAAGTGGGATTCTCACATTCGTATAATATCCCGTGGAAGACCAAGACGAAGATAGGCTAATGTGAAATAATGTGTAGGAAGTGACTGGTTAAGTAATGCGAAAAATAGGAAGGACTCTAAATGTATACGAATCAAATACTGACGGAAAACAGTGTGTCAAGTGGACAAAAAAAAAGTAAAGCAAGGGAATTCCTCAGAAAGCCAAAATCACGGTTTGATTCTACTGGTTTACGGTATGTATCATTATTTTGTTAACCATTACATTGGAGAAACTCAATTTCTTATGCCAACTTAATTAAACGCGTTGGACTGCAGTAAAAACAAACCCTATTACATATAGATATATAATTTGACAAAAAATTAAAGGTGTACTGATTAATTTTTCCATTACCTAATTAAAAATATTAAATAAATTAACCAAAGTATCTTATAGGAGACATTGGAATTGATGGGTTAATTAAATAGTCGGGCATAAATGGAGATGAAGCAAATATGGTGGTTTCTGGAACGAATTTTTAATTTCAGGTTTCAGGTAAACTCCCATTTCTAATGGTCGGATTTCGCTGATGTTTGGAGAACACTTTCCTGGTTTCATTTTAATAGCATATACAGTGTTTCAGTGTAAAATATGGAAAATTGAGCCCGCTAGATCAGAGGGATATAGCCCAGTAGGTAGACCAAGAATGAGGTGGGATAATTCCGTCTGACCACAATTGTCACACGATGATATGAGCAGATGATATTAAATGAAACGAAATGAATAACGTGAGTATGGATATGCGTGGACAAATCACGAGAAAAAATTGTCCGATTCGTCCACCGCAAATTCCACATGGAGAGAACGAGACTCGAATTCGGAACGAGAGGCCAATCCTTGAGGTCTACTCACTTGCAACAAGGAACCCCCATCTAAAAGTCATTATTATTATTATTATCATTATTATTATTATTATTATTATTATTATTATTATTATTATTATTATTATCATCATCAACACCTTCTTTCGTGGATTAAGTCTTTGCCTGTTCCGATCTCACATTTGTTCAGCCTAGAGTTTTCTTAGTCTTCCTACCAATCTTCGTCCTCCAGGATTATACATCAACGCCATCTTTGGTATCCTATCCTCTGTCATTCTTTGCAGATGCTCTATCCAATTGTTCCTGTGTTCTTCTATTTGCTGAAGAAGTTGTACTTTTAATTTATCTCTAATATTCTCATTTCTAACATGTTCTTCTCTTGTACAACCTTTAACAGCCCTTAGGAAGCTCATTATTATTATTATTATTATTATTATTATTATTATTATTTATTCCTTTATTCACGCCTGTTAGAAGTATAAAATGTTTAGAAAAACATACTCTAATTTCGATTTCTCAATTACGTATGGTTTATAAATAACCTTGTATACATTTTATGGGAATATTTGATATCACTGTCCACTGGACACGACATTAAACCTTCCTCATACAAAGCGGGTTAGAGGAGCAAATCAATCAGGCTATTTTTACATGCATTATTATTATACACACTTCAAATATTTCAAACTTTCTTCATTTTGTTTATCTCCGTGTACTGTATAATGTACTTTTAAATTTTGTTAAAAATTAAATAATTTATGGCGAATATAATAATAAAAATGTTCAATAGAGAACAGGTATGGCCACTATTGGAATTCCGTGCTACCAAATATAGTTGCAAATGTTAATTTTACCAGCTATTAACTTTATTCAGTAATACAATGATGTATATCTTACAATAGGTATGTAATTCTTCCAACTTCTATTCATTTACTTAAGTATAATGTTAAATGATGTAATTCTTATTTACAGTACAACCCCAATATGAAAGCCTTATACTTTATGTAACTGTATTGTTATTGCTTTTTTTTGTTGTTTATTTTTCTTCACACTAGTAGCAATTATTACTTTATTGTAACGGACTGTCGACAGCACGTACGGCTTACTGCCCGTGCGACCCATATTTGTAAATAATATTGTAAATATCTTACTTTTTGTCTAATAAAGTCCTACTACTACTACTACTTTTTTGGGTTAAGTACTGTCTGAAAGGTTAATATTAAGATAAATTGATTTGCATCAGTAAAAATAAGTAAACTCTGTATTCGTGGCAGGCAAAATGCCAAGTCGAGGGGTGAGATTACATACGAGATATACATGAATATATTTTGATATTTAAGATTACTGGCTGACCAGGACTGTCGCATCATCATGGTGGCAGATGAAATCGAATGGAACGAAATTGATTAAGCGGTGGAATGAAGTTTTTTGGCAGAACACACAGCAGAAATCACGAGAAAACCCTGGGCTGGCTGCAATTTTTCCGCCAAGAACACCACTTGTAGTTACCAAAATGTGGACTCGGGACCCACAGGTGTAGAGCGAGTATCTAACTACTTGCGCCACGGAATTACCATTTTTATTAGTATTAATTAAATTGCTATATTCTATTATTAAAATGTAGATCACAAAACTACTCATTAATTCTGGGATTCAATGCAGTATGTTCAGTTCATATGTGGTAATGTAGAGCAGTTATAGGATTTTTTTTAGTTTATTGTACAACTGGTCCATATGACATGTTATATAATATCAAAAGTTCGTTTTTTTTTCCTTGTAGGTAGTTTATAAACAACATGAAATGTGGTATTAAAACCTCGGTATCAGAAACACCAGACCTCACCGGAATTGCAGTAATCCAATTTTCTCTCTGTTAATGCATTTCGATAAAAATATACGCAGTAAAACATACTTTTTTTGTTTGAGATTTATTTTATCTGTAAATAAATTTCGCTTTGAGTATGTTATAAAAGAGAAGAGTGCTCCTAACAGAGTGGTCTGAACAACAACACTTTATGTGTAGATTAAATAATTGTACAGAGTGTTCGAAAATTTTAAGGTCATTCTTCAGAATTAGATGAGATATACGCAAAGAGTAAAACATTAAATAGTCTCTTAGCACGAACTTCGTGAACTATATGAATTCAAATCGAAATTATCATCCGGGTTTACCCCTTTACATAATATAGGTTTCATAATTAAATCGTACCTTGCCTCTGGTCGAGAGGGTCGAGGTTTCAAATCCGGCCGGGGTAATGCATTTTTATTCAAGGAGCAAGTCCTCCGGGAGGTACTTTAAGCCGTGGGCCCCGCGTCCGAAGATTTTCGGCTCGTAAAAGATCCTTAAGTCTGAATAAAAATGTCTTAAAGCAAAATTTACCGACCTCAACGTCCTAGTAATACCTTAATTGCCCTTTAGATGTCTCATTATGTCGGTGTATTGACCTATGCGATTCATGACATCTGTGTGCAAATAAGATAACTAAAATTTAATTTGTCCAGTAACTCCTAACAAAGGAGAGGCTACGGCTCAACAGTGGGCTGCGCCATTATTATTAATAATAATAATAATAATAATCCATCCATAGCAATTCTGCCCGAAGGCAGGTCCTTCACTGCAATCATAGCATTTTCATGCTATGCTTGCAGCTTTACTAGGGAATTGTAGGTGTGGTAGCTTCCCGTTGCTTTCCACACCGGCGAAGGATGATGATGATAATGATAAGGATGATGATGATGGCCATATGATTTCGGGGACCGTTTGGGCCTTAACGTTTTCCTGACATCTGTCTTACAGGTGAGGAAAAACCCCGATAAAAACCTCACCTAGAAAAACTGCCCCGACCGGGATCGAACCCGGGCCCGCTGCGTGACAAGGCAGCACGCTACCTCGAGACCACAGCGGTGGACAATAATAATAATAATAATAATAATAATAATAATAATAATAATAATAATAATAATAATAATAAAAATATATACAGTTACGTTGCGAGAAAACAAACATGATGACCACTGGATCTATTTTTAAATTTCGTGTTTCAGTTAAACCCTCATTTATAATGGTTAGCTTTCACGATAATTCCGCAGATCCAAGGCAGACTATACTGATATTGTCACTGGTTAGCATGAAAATGGAAGTCTTTCGCGTGGTAAAGTGACATAGTCTCCCAGCCTTAATTTCAGTTTGTTAACCGCATTTCATTACTTTTCATATAGTACAGGGGTCACCAATGGAGGTCCATTTTCGAAGCTGTAAATTAGGTCGAGGTCCGGAACCACAGTTGATTAAACATACGAAGCTTTTATTAAGTAACTAATATTGTAAGGAAACTATTTAAATAATGTTATGGGTATGAACTGCACAAATTGAACAAAACACATTGTAAATTATTAAATAAATACAGCACAGTAGTACACAGTTATTAATTCTAATAATTATTAATAAGTTTATGATAAACTCAACATGTGGTCAGAGTAATATTAAAATATCTCACTTCACAAATTTCGTGTATTTCACGATACCAGTTTCAAACGGAATCCCGTTCATCTTTAGTCAAATCTCCGATCATAAGCAGTACTGCCAACCGAACTAACAATAATACTATCATGACATGAAATTTAGTACAACTGGTTGTATTCGATGTTTAACCGGTTTTAAAAATTTGTATTAATTCGATATTTAACCGGTCCGGAAACCAAAGCCCCAGGGTCGGGATCCGCACCGCGGTCCTTCGACCTGTCATTACGTCAGAAGCAAGAAAATATTATTTATATATTTACTTTTAATTTCAGAGGTGAAATTAAGATAGTAAAATTTTGCCCTCCATTAGACCAGGGACATGTTACATAAATACTTAATGTAGATTATAATCAAATAAGTCCACCGCTGTGGTTTCGAGGTAGTGTGCTGCCTTGTCACGCAGCTTACGATCTTTCGATTCCCGGTCGGGACAAGCTCGTAAGTGAGGTTTTATTCGGAGTTTCTTCTCACCTGTAAGACAAATGTCAGGAAGCTTAGGGCCCAACATTCCCCGAAAATCATCCGGCCATCATCATCATCCTTCACCGGTGTGGAAAGCAACGGGAAGATACCATACCTACAATTCCCTAGTATATAAAGCTGCAAAGCATAGCTATGAAAATGCTATGATTGCAGTGAAGGACTTGCCCTCTGGCAGAATTACTATGGATGGATGATCAAATAAATAATACGAGCATTTAATACCGGTATATCATAATGACAATAACATAACGGGAACATTAATTGGACGGCGTTGTGCATCAACCAGCTATGCGCCATTATCTAAGTTTCAAGAAAAATACGTTTAAAGTTTAAGTCAATCTTCACTATTTATTGTAGCGCCAAACTAACAATTCTGGATGTTGTAAATCATTTTCTTTATTTGACAGTTATGCCTCCAGAATATAAGAGCGGAATATTTGGCGCTTAGCTGCATGATACAAAATTTAGATTAGAATTTATAAAGACCTGGTTTCATAGCCGTTTGTTGCTAAACTCAGAATCTGATAGAACCGATGACGTTTATATACTACTTTAATAATAATCAGGCTATATTTTAAAATTTATCGCTAAAAGTGTGCGTAGAGTACTTCATGACCCAATGTAACAGATGACATCAAAATATAATTTTGTTTAAAAAAGGCACTTAGCCGGTTGATGCATAATATAGTCAACTTATAAAAATATACCTAGAATTTAATTATGGCCAATAAAATATATTAATTAACCTCATTTGCTTAAGATTTTGTGAGATGAACAAATCTTCATAGAGATAGGCATGAAATTGCAAAGATAAGTAGCAGAAATTAGAAAAGATGAAAAATATGGATTATAAGGTTCAAGAGGATAAACAATGTCACTTATCACTTAATCAATTGAGTTGGTGTTTATTTGATGAAAATCCATATTTACTAATTAAATAAAAATAAAACGTAGTTTTATTTGATTTTATATTTATTTATTATAATTCAGTGATCAGCTGACTACATTTGTTCGGTACACTGTATCCTTCTTCAGACATCGTTCTTTATCAAATTATGAATTGTTAATTAAATTTCATTAATTAATTTACGAATTGTTTTCCTTTCCAACTGAGCTTAGCTAATAACAATACTATAACCAATTTTTATTTTTTTTTTTTTTAAGCAATAGGGGATTCATTCACATCAAGTTGAGTTAACAAACTGTTAAATTCTCAACTCGATGTTTGAATGTTATCCCCTTTGTTTAACTTAAAAAATTTAAATAAATTTTGTTGTATTGTTGCTTAGATCAGTTCGAACAGCATTTCATAATTTGTTCACAGTGTCTGAAAAAGGTAGAGTGTACCGAAACAGCTATCACTGAATTATATAATAAATATGAAAATCAAATAAAACTACGTTTTATTTTTATTTAATTAATACTTATCACTTATTTCAGAAAATACTTATTCAAGTACAAAGTTAAATAGCTTAAACGCATCCATCAGGTTTCAGCAAGTCAAAATATTTGTGACGTGAATGAATACTGAAAACTCATGAAGTATATTCTTGAATGCGCGTACATCTAACGGTTATTGCAATTACTACATTTTAAACTCTTCAAATTCGTTAGCACCATGTCTTCACGAAACGAATGTATTTGTGCGGGAAATAAATTTGAATACTGTCACTTAAAGCAGTAAATCAGGTTAACATCGTGTTGGAACAACATTGGTCAGAAGTCCGATTACTGACACACAAGTGGCAGCTGTTTAATGTAGCTAGGTATATCTGTTGACAAGGCTGTTTGCTCTGTTCATGAAGAGCAGAGGACCACATCTCATATTTAGAGAGTACATATCACAGGGTTGACCATTTCAAGAAATTATGACCATAGTTGCAGTAATAATGATAATAATGACAATACTAATAATAATAATAATAATAATAATAATAATAATAATAATTTTAAATAGAAATATTCCATAATACAGTGTTTCTCCTACAACCCAAAGTGATTTGTCGCCAGAGATTCCTGTCTAAAGCATCTTCCCTCAAATCTCTACATTCCATACTTCTCCTCACTCCATCTATCCAATGTTCTCTAGGTCTGCCTCTTCCACTTCTTCCATTAGCTTTCCAATTAAGGGTCTTCTTTGGTATTCTCTCTTCTTCCATGTTCCATACCATTTCAAATATTTTTCTTAATTATTTTTATTTATATACAGAATTTTAATGTTTACACATCTTTCTGTGCCTAAAGTTTTATTTCTCTTCTCCACTCGTCTCTCTCTATCCAATCCATGTTCTCGAGTCCTCATGCTCTCATTCCAGTTCTTATTTCCTGCATCCACGAGTTTCGAGGTCTTCCTCTCCGACTTCTTCCAGGTGGACACCATTCCAATGTTTTCCTGGGTAATCTTTCTTCTTGCATTCGTCGTACGTGCCCATACCAATTTAATTGCTTATACCGTATATAATATAATCTATTTTTTCTAATTTTTCTTAATAATAATAATAATAATAATAATAACAGTAATGGGTGCCATCTGATACAAAAAGAGGACGGCAAGAAATAGCGTGAATTGATGGTGTTTTAAGCAGAATGAGCGAAAATGGGTTGAATATTGGAGATTGGAATGGCAGATAAATATGGAAGAGAACGACAGTAAATTGATTGAGCGCACGAAGATGTGAAAAATTGTAAGATCTACTAAATAAATAAATAATTAGCTGCTGGATTCTTATTTTTTTTAATTTTTGGCACAGATTTATCATAGGTAATATCACTGTGAGTGATTTCCAATTTATCTAGAGGATTTGGATATCTAGGGAGGTATTTGTTAGGGCCATTTAACGGATAAAATTAAGCTGTTTACTCAAACATCATTATTTAAACGTAGTTACCGGAATATTAAAATATTTATATATTTAATGTAAACTGCGATGTTTGAAAACAAATCAGAAATGTGATATTATGTTGATTCACTGCAACTTGATCATGGTATTTATTGTCAAATAGGATTGCAATATTGTAAGAATGCACCTTAGTGGAGAAATAATGAAACACATCAAACTGTATGTTATAATCAATATTATAGGTTATTAATTTATTTTTTAGTAAACAACTCAGTAAAATGAAGAATCTGTTCATTGTTTGCTATATTCAATGTATTTTTGGAGAAATAATGATCTGACCTGTTCAGAATATTAAAAAGGAGGAGCTTTCTTTATCATAAAGAAAATATATCGATAAAGAGCCAGGTGAAACACGACTGTGATTGGTTGTAAAGCAAAATTCATTGAAACATGATTGGTCATCAACTACCATGAGTTAAATAGTCAGATTTAACAATTATTTCATATTATTAATTATCAATATTATATATGATTCTATTAAAAGTTCTAAGTTAAAGTATAACATTAAATCAAACTAAATTATTGATTTATTATCTTGTGGAATTTATTCTATTACAAGGTACCTATAACGATCACAGCATCGGAACTTGTTACTAATATATGTGTTATAAAGTGAAAACCAGAGGGATGAATGCCAAGGAGGTAGGCCAAGAATGAGGTGGAAGAATAACTTTAACCACGAATTGATGGAGTTAAATTATCAGGGGATGATTGGAAAACAAATTAGCTTAGGATATCGACGTATGGAGAGCCTTGAATCTCCGAGTTCTGAAATGCCAGTAAGGTAATTAATATATTTATTATATTATTATGTCCACTGCTGTGGTCTCGAGTAGCGTGCTGTCTTGTCACGCAGCGGGCCCGGGTTCAGTCCCAGTCGGGATGGGCTTCCTGGGTGAGGATTTTTTCCAAGTTTTTCATCACCTGTAGGACGAATATCGGGACGCTTGGGGCCCAACGGTCTCCGAAAATCATCCAGCCATCATCATCATCCTTACCATTATCATAATCATCCTTCACTGGTGTGCAAAGCAACGGGAAGCTGCCACACCTATAATTCCCTAGTAAAGCTGCAAAGCATAGCATGAAAATGCTATGGTTACAGTGAAAGACCTGCTTTCGGGCATAATTATTATGGATGGATGGATATTATTGTTATTATATGCAAGGTTACATTCCGGAGAGAAGACGGCTCATACAGAATTTGAAGCTTTTTTTTTTTCATAAAATTGCCAATCCAGTAGTTAACAAAAATACAGTAAAATAGAAAACAATATTTTTGTTATAAAATTGCAGTTAATGTGATTTACATTAACCGCTAAAATTAGGAACAAATGAAACACACTTGAAAGCGTGAGCAGGATATTACTCATGTTTTAACATGTTACAAAAACAATGAGAATCCGGTCTGGGCAACTCATTGACAATGCATTAATCAATTGAAATGTTTTAAGCATCTCTTTACTACGGTTTGACCGTTTAAATACATTATAATAACCGAGTCTGAAGATTTTCAGGCTCGTAAAATATCCTTAAGCCTGAATAATGAGGCCTCTAAGCTAAATTTAACGACTAGTACCTTATTTGCCTTTTAGATGTCTCATTGCGTCGGTGTGTTGACTGCATGTCATCCATGACATCAACGAGCAAATAAGGTAACACAAAAATTAGCTTGGTCTAGTAACTCCTTACAAAGGAGAGGCTATGGCTCAACAACGGGCTACGCCATTACATATACCGTAGATAGATAACAACTGTAATTATAGTTATTATTATTATTGTTATTGTTATTATTATTATTATTATTATTATTATTATTATTATTATTATTATTATTATTAATATTTTATATTATATGGGTGCGAAACATGGACTCTTACTTTAAGGGAGGAAAGTAGATTACGAGTTTTTGAGAATAAAGTTCTTAGGGACATTTTTGGACCAGAGAGAGATGAACAGGCAGGTGAATGGAGAAGACTACTTAACAATGAACTACATGGTCTTTATAGGAAGCCAGATATAATAAGAGCAGTTAAATCTCGTAGACTGCGATGGGCAGGACATGTTGCGCGTATGGAGAATGAAATACTTGCATGGAAGCTTCTTGTAGAAAAGCCAGAGGGAAAACGCCCAGTTGGTAGACCAAGAATGAAGTGGGAGAACAACATTAACTATGATTTGAGGGAAGTAGGTTATAGAGGGAATGATTGGAAAGCATTAGCTCAGGATAGGGATGTATGGAGAGCTTGTGTGCGCGCGGCCATGAACCTACGGGTTCGATAGTGCCAGTGAGTAAGTAAGTTAGTAAGTAAGTTAGTAAGTAAGTATTATTAATATTATTATTATTATTATTATTATTATTATTATTATTATTATACATTTTTGGAGTATTAATTTTAAAAACTTATTTCGGCCTAAAATTATCAAATATATACATTATTTCGTATAATTAATCAATATTATAGGCACATTCAGTGTAATTCAAAACCACATCCAATGTCATTCAAAACTATAAGTATAAAACTATATATATATATATATATATATATATATATATACGGTTTTAACAATGTTGATACTTTTTCCGTCAATTTACCTTTATAATTTTCCTCAATTCGTCCCTATTATAACACATTCCCAGTCCTTCAAATTTTCTCTAATCACTTGGATCCACGTGAGATTTGGTCGTCCTTTCCTTCTCGTCCCTGATGGTGTCTATTCCATTTTTTGTAATCTTCCATCCTCCATTCGCTTAATATGCCCCTACCATTTTATTTGATTTTCTTGAATAAATTCTAAAATTGAGTTTTGTACATTTATGTTCCCTTTTATAACATCATTTCTAATTTTCTCTCTCCTTGATATCCTAGCAGATCTCCAATAGTCCATTTCCGCTACCATATGAAACTAAATAAAAGTAAATTATTAGCTAAAGAACAGTAAGATAAATATTTTTAAACGGTTTTTACATTATGTCTCCGTTCATAGTTGTGATCTCGGGTTAGTGTCGCTGCCTCGTACCGTAGCGGGCCCGAGTTCCATCCCGAGCCGGGACAAGTTTCCAGGGTGATTTTTTTTTCTCACCTGTAAGATAAATGTGAGGAAACCTTAAAGGCTCACACGGTTCCGGAACATCATCTGACCATCATAATCTTGTTTAGTATGTATGTATGCGTGTGTGTGTGTGTAAATGGCGTGTTTGGTCTTAATGTTGGGTTGTCTCGGTGGAGGCTCTGACATTGGGCTAATTATTCATTCGGGGAAGCCCTCCATGCCCTTGTGTGGTCAAAAAACTATATATGTAATCAATATTTAAAAAATCACTCTCCCGACAGGACGTGTCATTGTAAGGTCTGGTAGCATGTGGTATGTAAAAGTACCTATAAGGTGAAATGTTAAACTGCATTAATGAAACGGAATATTTTATTTCTCCGCTTTATGAATTAGCCCTTACTGTTGTAAACAAAATTTATAAGTAAGCTATTTATCAGTAGCCAACCACTTTATAAAAGTGCAGTTCAATTATTTTATTTTTTTTTAAATAAAGTATATATGTGTGTGTGTTTGTGTGTGCGCGCGCGCGTATTAGGGGATAGATGGCAGTAATGTGGTCTATTTTGACTTACAAATCACTTCGGCAGACGAGAGTGTACATAGGTTATGTGTACTTGAATCATGTACAAAGAAAATTGAAGAATAACTGCATATTTAAGTGTTCGTGTAATATAAGGATGTTTTATGAGAAGGGAGAAAGTTAAGATCGTGCCAGCATTCCTGTCGAATAGCACTAAGGGGACCGCCATGTTTAATTTCCACATCCGATGGACGAAACGCTATCAACAGTGTCACATGCCTTCTCAGCATATTTATTGAGAAGCAGTTTGGAATTTAACCCACGCATCTGGTGCTCAATCTGACGATTAAATGAGTACACCACTACCCTTCCTACGCCCGAGCTTAAAAATTACATACTCGATTCCGAGTATGAAGCCAGGTTTATTATTATTATTATATTATATTATATTATATTATATTGTATTATATTGTATTATATTGTATTATATTGTATTATATTGTATTATATTGTATTATATTGTATTAATATTGTATTATATTGTATTATATTGTATTATATATTGTATTATATTGTATTATATTGTATTATATTGTCTTCTCTTGTCTTCTCATTGTCTTCTCTTGTCTTCTCTTCTTCTTCTCTTGTCTTCTCTTCTCTTCTCTTGTCTTCTCTTCTCTTCTCTTCTCTTCTCTTCTCTTCTCTCTTCTCTTCTCTCTTCTCTTCTCTCTTCTCTTCTACTCTTTCTTCTCTCTTCTCTTCTCTCTTCTTCTCTCTTCTCTTCTATCTTCTCTTCTCTCTCTCTTCATCTCTTCTCTTCCTCTCCTTCTCTTCTCTCTTCTCTTCTCTCCTTCTCTTCTCTCTTCTCTTCTCTCTTCTCTTCGTTCTCTCTCTTCTCCTTCTATTCTCTCTTCTCTTCTCTTCTCTTCTCTTCTCTTCTATTCTCTTCTCTTCTCTCTTCTCTTCTCTTCTCTTCTCTCTTCTCTTCTCTCTCTTCTCTCTTCTCTTCTCTTCTCTTTCTCTTCTCTCTTCTCTTCTCATTCTCTTCTCTTCTCTTCTCTTCTCTTCTCTTCTCTTCTCTTCTCTTCTCTTCTCTTCTCTTCTCTTCTCTTCTCTTCTCTTCCTCTTCTCTTCTCTTCTCTTCTCTTCTCTCTTCTCTCTCTCTTCTCTTCTCTCTCTCCTTCTTCTCTTCTCTCTCTTCTCTTCTCTTCTCTTCTCTTCTCTTCTCTTCTCTTCTCTTCTCTTCTCTTCTCTTCTCTTCTCTTCTCTCTCCTTCTCTTCTCTTCTCTTCTCTTCTCTTCCTCTTCCTTCCCTTCTCTTTCCATAGTAATTATATAAGAAGCAAGCAATTAAATTGGTATGGGCATGTAGAAATTTTACCCAGAAAAGCATTGGAATGGTGTCCACCTGGAAGAAGAACGCAAGGAAGACTTCGAAACTCGTGGATGCAAGAAATAAGAACTGGAATGAGAACAAGAGGACTGGAGGAAATGTAGTACATGGATAGAGACGAGTGGAGAAGGATGTGTGAACACTGAAAATCTGTATATAAATAAATAAATTATTATTATTATTATTATTATTATTATTATTATTCATCCGGAATCATGACAGCTGCCGTTGGCTTCCGGAAACTAAACACCATTCCTCTCTGTCCATCCGCTGAATTTCCACCAATCCTCTGACAATCACAGCCGCTTGCACACCCTCTATCCAGGTTTTCTTTGATCTTCTTTTCTTCTTCCTTTCCATTGGGACCCATTCCATAATAAGTTCAGGTAATCCTTGCTCTATTTCGAAATATCTTGAAACCACTTATCTTGAAATCTTGTGGATGCGGTGTAGAGTTTTAATTTTTTTAGAGTTACTGAAGTTAAATAAGTTACGTGGATTATAAAAGCTTCTCCAGATTCAGTTTCGAAAATTAAGAAAGCAAAATTGGGTCGTTCAGATTTCCTCTGGGAACAATGTAATATGAAATTTACACACCCAATCCAACTTAATTTGGTAGAGAAATGACGCACGTTTCTGCATTATGAATTGATATATACTCGCATGAAAATCCAGGTTGTAAAATGATTATTTTTTTTAGTTCCTTTCTTTTAAGGAAGAGCGCAATACATTCTGTTATCGCAGATGCTAAGAACGTTTTAACAATGTTAATGATGAATGAAACAAATTTCCTGCTAACAGTTAAAATTTTACTGTTTTTAGGCTTTGAATGTGAATGATCATATCTGAAATTTAATAATAATAATAATAATAATAATAATAATAATAATGTAATATTTTTTATTTATTATAAATTTAATTATTGTTATTATTATTTATTATTATTATTATTATTATTATTATTATTATGCAGGAGTAGAGTTTATTCTTCATAGAACAATGTTCGCTTGTCCAAGTCATTATATTTGTCCGATTTTATTAAATCAAGAAATTAATTTGTGTAACGTCGCTGTCTTAGATACAGAGGTCTCGGATTCGATTCCCGATTAGGATAAGTTTCCTGAGTGAGGTTTATCGTTAGTATTTACCTCACCTGAAAAACAAATATTAGAGAAATTAGTCTCCGAAAAGTATCTACCCATCAAAATGAAGCATATCACAATCGCCTTGTAAAAAAAAAAGTTCTGCAAGTACACAATAAAAATAGAATGGCTAGGGTTACACCTGAAGATCCTTACAAGAGAACTATCAATCCTTGCATGCCGAAACCAACTTTGAAATATCTCCCAGAAAAGCTTATATGATGTTCCAATACCAATATTGTGTATATATCTGCCGTTTTTAACTTCAAAACACAGAAATCGAAGCCAAAATTTAAGAATAGCAAATGTAGAAGATGGACTCCCTGCTTGAGTAAGGGCGGAATGGATTGCGGCGCCGACGGCAAGTAGTGAAGGTTAACCAATTTTTGAGTTGTATTAATTCCCTATAGCTTAAATGATAGTTTTGGCCCTGAATTTTAGTATCTTGCAGTTAAAAAGCCACACAATTTTTTGGACACGGCCTTGGCACAACATAACGCTTCTCTGGGGGGGGGGAATGTAAGATAGGTTTCGGCATGCAATGGTTAACAGTTCCCTTATAAGACGCGATATGACTCTGATGTTAAAATGCTATAGACAGGACGAGGAAAAGCTGATTAGTACCCATCGATTTGTCTTGGCATCGTATAAAATTCGTATTCGGGATGTTTCGAGTTCATACCTCGGTGACGGCCAACTTAAGTGCACTTTTTTTCTTGGTTTTCCTTAGTCGTCAAGATGGAATTTCATTACTTACACTCACTTCATCATAATCGCCATAAGGAATACATGATCACGCACAATACAGGTTCTCGAATTCCTGGGTACTTTTACGCGTGTTATGTCTTCAGATGTTAAATTTTCTATAAATAAGGATATAATTAAAATAATAAATAAGTAATTTTTTATTTACTGATATTTTTCTGATCACGTCACCTTCTTACTCATTCAAGTCTAGAACTTTTAACCAGTGAAAGGAAACATACTTTTTATTTTACATTATATTATTTTATTTATATTTCCTTTCAGACAGAAGAAACATAGAAACTGCAGAAATGAAGTTCTTACGTTCAGTAGCAGGTGTGACAATTTTAGACAGAAAAAGAAATGAAGATATTACAAAATACTTAAATATTTTATATTTAACAAATAGAATTGATAATATGAGAAACAACTAGTATGAACATGTTAAAAGAATGCCTACAGATATAATCCCCCCAGCTGTTACTAGATGGGGAAGATTCATTAAATCCCACTTGACGTGAAAACAGATCAAAAGGTCTAATTTCATGAAGTAGTAGAAGAAGAAGAAGAAAAAGAAGAAGAAGAGAAGAAGATTTTGGCTATAATTTCAGAAATTTAAATCGACCTGAACTGTGTTTGAGTTCGTTAATTTCGAGTGCATTAGTTGGTTCAATGCCAGTGAGCTCCAATTCCGGAATCTCATTGTTATTAGTATAGCTGCGTTTTAGCGCCAATGATATTTACTCACGCTAACAAATATTTTTCATTTGTTTGGAATTTTAGCGGTTGAAGCATATCACATAACTGGAATTTCTGAAAAAAAAATTGTTTTCTATTCGCCGTGCCTTTTTTTTTGTTAACTCCAGAATTTATATATATATAAAAATGAAAAAGCGACACTTCAAACTCTGCATGTGTATTCTTTCCGTAGTTCAACTTTCCATTAACAACACTAATAAATATATTAGTAACAATAATGTAGATTCCTAGACTGTGTTTATTCTCGAAAACAAGTAATTGATCACAAGAGAAGAAAAGGACGAAGATAAAAAGTCTATAATGACTTGGTTACATTAATATGTATAATGGATGAAACATATGTTATCTAAATTATTTTTAGAAAAGATGGAAAAAAAGAAAAACACTATTTGGAGGAACCAAGGATGTACGATTGAGTGATCAAATGAAGAAGGACGAGGGAAATGACGGCGTGGTCTGGAGAAAAATTTAATAGGTGAAATTTAGAAGGGTCGAACTGGAATGAAAACGGGTCTACTGGACAGGCGACCAACAGATAGAAGTCAAACGTCAAGACTGGTGATGATGAGCAGGGAACGTACCTTGGTTGACATTGTAGTGCTCTATAGTGAGCACAAGTTAGTTGAAACTGGAGTATACATGCGATGTGACGGCGCAGCCTAGTGCGCAGCTGCGGTGCATACGAGAGCGAACAAAATACAGACAAAATGGTTCTGTGTGTAGTACAAGTAACCTCATTTTTCCAACCAACTAAGGTACTTTCCCTGATTTAACAATGACGACAGTACTAACAATTCTGTCGTAATTAAAATAAATATTATTTTCTTATGGACTACTGTAGTCGCTGTTATCTATCTTTGTCTGTCTGTATGTCTGTCTCTCTATGTGAGTATATGAGAATACATACACATATATAATTAAGACGTTTCTTGATTTTCCGCGTTAAAGATTGAATGTTGACTTCTGGCCACTGGTTTCAACGTTCTGACATGACACCGCATGCCATTATCAACGAATAATAATGGTATGTGGAATCATGTCGGAACGTTGGAATCAGTGGCCAGAGGCCAACCTTGAATCTATGACGTGGAAAACCAAAGAAATCTTTCTTGATCATTCTTATATTCGCGAAAATCTGCAATATAATATGTACATATTTGTATTTATTAATATATGCTTGTAAACTAAAAATATACAATTATGTTCAAAACTGGATGAAATAATAGTTTGTTAGCATATAGGAACACAAAAATATAAAAGTTATAATTCCTCCTTAAATATATAGCAACTTTAATTAATAGGAATAATAATATTAGGAGAAAGTATCCTAATATAGGGAGATTTTTAAATACTCTATACAAACTAGGGAAGCTTGAGAAATAACTTGTGTTTATATTATTTGATTTACTAGATCCATTGAGACAAAATTGCCTGAACATAATTTAATTTCCGTTCGTCAGGGTGGAAACGTAAAAGATTTAAGTATTTACCAGGATTTCTAACGTGGGGGTATATATAAATATTTTACGTGTATAAGAAATATTAGCAAACAGGGTTTCATTTTCTAGATACATAGGGTGGTTTTCTTAATGAAGTATAAACCACGAGCGCGGTTTTCCAATTATTTTTTATTGTTTCCATAACAACCATAAAAACTGAAACTCTACAGCTGTTAATTACAAAAACAAATGTCTGTGAATCATGTCTAAAGTTTTATAACAATTTGTGTCAATTTTCAGACAATTTTATAGGTTTATGGAAACAATAAAAATTGAATAACCGGGTCTGTGATTAAGACTTCAGTTGAGAAATCCACCCATAAAAATCACACATAAATTGAACATCCAATGTGTCAGCAAATGCACTTCATATAAAGTAAAGTAATCCCACTACAGCCTCAGGAGGCCCTTGGGGCAGTAGGAGGTTAAGGCTCCCACTATTTCTGGACAATCGGCACTTGATGTCAGCCGGGTTGTCAGCCCTGCGTGACGGTGGCCATATGATATTTGTCTTACAGGTGAGAAAAAAAATCCGAAAGAAACCTCATCCAGGAGACTGACCGAGACTCGAACTCGGGTCCGCTGCGTGACAAGGCAGCACGATACCTCTAGATCACAACGGTGGACGTTGTGTTAATAATAATTATTATATTTCCACCGCTGTGGTCTCTAGGTAGTGTGCTGCCCTCAAATCATAGTTAATGTCATTCTCCCACCTCATTCTTGATCTACTAATTGGGCGTTTTCCCTCTGGCTTTCCTACAAGAAGCTTCCATGCACGTCTTTCATTCCCCATTCGTGCCACATGTCCTGCCCATCGCAGTGTACGAGACTTAACTGTTCTCATTATATCTGGCTTCTTATAAAGACCATGTTATTCATTGTTATGTAGTCTTCTCCATTCACCTGTCTGTTCATCTCTCTTTGGTCCAAAATTTTTCCTAAGCACTTCATTCTCAAATACTCGTAATCTACTTTCCTCCCTTAAAGTAAGAGTTCATGTTTCGCATCCATTTAATATCACTGGTAGAATAATAGTTTTATATATTTTCAGTTTAACGTTTTTTGAAAGAAGTTGCGACGTCAAGAGTCTCTGTAATCCATAATAGCACACATTTCCAGAATTGAGCCTATGTTTAATTTCTTTATGCATCTCATTCCTGTTTGTAATTATTGTTCCTAGGTATTTGAATTCAGCCACTTCCTCAAAATGTTCTCTCATTTGTCATTAGCTGTCCATTTCCATTATATAATGTATTTCTATGTGTGACCATATATTTAGTTTTATTGATATTTTCTTCTAGTTCCAATTTCTTAGTGTTACTCAATAGTGTGTGCGTTTAGGCCTTTAGTATCTCCTCGCTATCGCTCAATAGTACTACATCATCAGCATAAACTAACAGCTTATTAATACCATTGAGTTGTGGGCCTTCTTCATCAAATATATATATATATATATATATATATATATGTACTCCGCTCTGCATAATTGTGGCAAGATTGCTTCTTTGTTCATTTAGCATTAAATGTTTTAACTTTGTATTCTGTTGTTATAGATTTTGTATGTCCTTTTCTGTTATTCTTGCGTCAATCGATTCTTAGTATGGCCGGTTCGCAGATATATTTCTCTATATTATTTTAAATTCTTGTTTCCTATGAAGGCGTTATGGGTAAGAATTGTATGTTTAAGAATTCGTGTGAATGCAGAGAAGAGGCCAATGTAGACCTTTCTCGTATATGACTTGTTTGTCGATGGTTTTTCTTGGAGGCATACATCAATTTGTGTCGGGTTTTGTGATCGATTGATCCTAGTAATGTGAAGTATCGGCAGCCATCATGGTAAAATATTAATATGTAAGTTACAAGTCAATCATTCGAATTCATATGAACAGTGAGCAAAGTGTGTCACATAAATATTTTTAAAAGAATGCTAAATTGTGAATAAATCATATTATCACTCACTATAAATTTCTAAGTTTTATTATTCATAGATTTTGGAACTCTATCAGCGCCTATTTGATTTTTAGAGTCCATTATGTTTTTATTGCCAGACAGTTGAACATTGCGACCAACACAATCAATTCAGAATAGAAACGAGATTTGTCATTATTTGATACTTCATACCTTATATTTCTTACTTTTAATATTAAAAAAAAAATTAAATTTACAAATCATCTTAAAATAAAATAAAGTTAAAATGTACCTTCTTAGGTCAGAGCCGTCGTCCTCAACTTATAAAATATGTTTTTTTTTTGTCTGAAGGCCTTTCAGAATCTCTATTCCTTTCTTCGCTACATCCTTTCTTCAAGTATGAAGTTCTCGTTGCTAGTCCTAATGAAATGTTGTCCGTGACTAAAGCTTCTTCCTGGCGATATGGTATAGTGGGTTGTTTAGTCTGGGAGTGTTTTCATTTATTAACAACTTGTTATCAAGGAGATAGAAAACAAGTTGTTAATAAACACACTATACGATATCGTCAGGAAGAAGCTTTAGTCACGTAAAACACTGCATTAGGACCAGAATCGAACATCAAGTAATGTAGCGAAGAATGACATGCTGAAGATGGAATAGAGATTCTGAAAGACCTTCAGATAAAAAAAAAGATTTAATAAGTTGAAGACGACGGCTCTGATCTAAGAAGGTACATTTTAACTTTATTTTATTTTATGACTATCCACCTCAACGATTTTAAGCAATGAATTTTATTAGTAATAAATCATCAGTTTTGGATTTCACAAAAATTTCAAAGTTAAAGAAAAATAAGTCCTTATGGCTCATCAACTGGTTCTCACAATGACTAATTAATAATAATAATAATAATAATAATAATAATATTAATAATAATAATAATAATAAAATAATAATAATAATAACTTTATTTTACTTATCAGAGTTAAGGTCTTAAGCCCTTGTCTACCACTCAACCAGGTAAAAAAAAATACACAAATTATTCGTACATCTAAATACAATAAAATAAATATTATGTAGTATGACTACAATTTAATTATTATTTACAAAATATTTTGATTTAATCTAGATTTAACAAATTAAATATAAAAAGTACAAAAAAAAGAAAATACTATTAATGACAAGAAATAAATTTAACTCTCGAGAAATAAATTAATTATTTAACAATAGGTAATTGTATAAGCGTGATTTAAAAGTACCAAGTGTGATATCTTGAGGAAGAAAATTCCAACGAGCTGGCAGAGGCTACTGTGAAAGAAGTAGAATAAGAGGAAGTGCTATGAAGGGATTTTAGTGTTAATATTGTGCTTAGTAGATAGCTTCTCAAATCTGGATGCCAGGTAACACGGAGTGTAGGAATTACTTCTTAATACTTAATATAGGCTTTCCACTTTACAGCAGTTCGCCATTAATTCCTGCTTTCCAGAGATTCCTATCTTCCCATTGTCCTTCCATACCCCTCTTCATCATGGCATCATATATTCCCTCATGCCATGTTCTTCTACGTCTCCCCCTCTTTCTTCTGCCTGGTACCATCCAAACTAACACCTGTTTAGGCCACCTGTGTAGGAATTCAGAAGCTTGAAAATAAGTGAAAGAGAGTGCAATTTACGTCCCGTCAGTAAGAGGGAGCCAAGAAGAGGTTATTGAAGTGTTCGGAAATATGATCATAACGGCGGATATTGAAAATGAATCGAACGCTAGCATTATGAACACGCTGCAGTCTCTGTGACAAGTCATAGATTAGATCATACATAACGTCACAATAATCGAAGTGTAGCGACACAAGATTCTGCACTCTGGTAGCGGGAGGAATGCTCAGAAATGGTTTACATGCATTTCGTACAATTACAGTACCTCCTTGTTATTTTTTCTAAATTAGGAAACCTCCCCAAAATAGGTTCATTTCCTTTATTATTACAATTATTATTATTATTATTATTACAATTATTATTATTATTATTATTACAATTATTATTATTATTATTACAATTATTATTATTATTATTACAATTATTATTATTATTATTACAATTATTATTATTATTATTATTATTATTATTATTATTATTATTATTATTATTATTATTATTATTATTATTACTGTAGCTTTTGGGTAGGTAATATTTTATTTAACAGCTTAGTCTGATAGAATTAGCGTCCCGATTAAAATATGGAGTGAAAGGACGAGCAATTTTTTTCTCACGGACCTCTAATTCGAGGTTTGAGATCGTCTTACGTGACGTAATACCATGACACGGAATCCACGACCTTACTTCTCTTTCAATGAAAACCACGCTCGGAATTTACACCCGAGGAGTTTGAACTCGCAACTTCGAAGCAAAGGCGAGCATTCAAAGCACTATTTTTCCAGGTTCGACTATTTAAGCTCGTTTTATATTATAACCCTCTTACTAATAATCCATATATAACTTTTATACAAGGTTTATACACATCTCAGTTGAAAATTCTTACTAATAAACACTGTATTAGCTGTTCAGTGTAGAAGAGTTGTACAACTTTACATGGGAATCGTTATACATGCCTCCAGCCTTATTTAAGGATTCTATAACTAGACAAAATGTCGGACATCAAGATCAACTGATTGTTTTCTTATGATATTGATGAAAGTTTCCTTAAATTTAACCCAAAATGCAACACTTTAACGACTGTTTGATGGATGCACAGGGCATAAATGATATTAATAAAGCTCTGGGTAGGAAAGTAAAGGCATCATAAAATGCCTTTCGTTACACTCATTCTCGATTAGGCCTAAAAATATTCTTAAAATTGAACATTGAATCACAAAAGGATATGTTCTACAATAATTGCTGTAGACAAGATTTAACCTGAATGTAGTTTAAATGCTTCATAATATTATTTTAAGAAAACTTTCTTGCATCTTTAATACATAACACACACACCGATATCATCATCATCATCTTCATTCATGGATTAGGTCTGTTGACCCGTTCCGACTTCAGCCCATCTCTTTCTAGGACTGCCCACATCTCGGGTGCCTTTTGGTTTATATTTTGTTATTTGTTTTGGATATCTATCTTCATTCATTCTGTCTATGTGTTGCTTCCATTTTTGTCTATATGTATCCATTTTATCATTTATTGCAAATATTTCAAGTTCCTGTCTTATTTCTGTGTTCTTGATTCTGTCTTCCTTAGTGCACCCTTTAACAGATCTCAAAAATTTCATTTCTGCCGCCGTTATCCTACTTAGGTCTTGTTTTTTATGTATCCAGGCTTCTGAACCATAGAGCAGTACCGGTACTGCCAACATTTTATAAAATTTCAGTTGGGTCTCTCTTGTTGTTTTGTTATTTAGTGTTCGTTTTATCGTACCACATATTCCCTGGAATTTTGCTATTTTATTATTTATATCATTATCATAATTAAATGAAATGTCACATCCTAGATAATTGAGATGGTTCACCTGTTCTATGATTTTGTTTCCTATTACTATTTTCGATCTGATTTGATTTTTCCCTTGGAATGCCATTACCTTAGTTTTTTCTATGGATATTTTGAGATTATATTGTTCACATATATTATGTAGTTTAAAAATATTCCTCTGAAGTTCGTCTTCTGTATTTGCTATTATTACCTGGTCATCAGCGTATAATAATGTTTTCAAGTAGTGTGTTTTATCTAATTTTATTCCTTTATTTGTTTCTTCGTTCCATTTTTTTATTATATCATTGATGTATAGGTTAAATAAAACTGGAGAGATACTGCATCCTTGTTTAACTCCTTGATTAGTATGAATTTTATTTTTACTTACTTCATTTCTAGTTTTTATAACAAAATTTGTGTTCCAGTACAAACTCTTTATAGCTGCTATTAAGTGTTTCGGAATTCCTTTTTCTTTTAAAATTGTCCAGAGTTTTCCTCTGTCTACTTTATCAAATGCCTTGACAAAATCAATAAAAGCTATGTGTGTTTCCATGTTATATTCTCTTCTTTTGTTTATAAATTCTTTTATCGTAAATATATTATCCATACATGAACGCCCTGGTCTGAATCCACTTTGTTCTTCTGTTAACATTACCTCTGCTATTTGTTTTAACCTAAATGTTAAGATTCTTGAGTATATTTTATAGCCTGCAGTTAAAATGCTTATTCCTCTGTAGTTGTTGCAGTCTTTACGTTCTCCTTTCTTAAAAATAGATTGTACTATTGCTGTTGTCCAGGTTTCTGGTATTGTTGCTTGTTTCCAACATAAATTTAAAAAATGTAATAATCTCAGTTTTAAAAAAATTCCTCCATATTTTATTAATTCCATATTAATTCCGTCTATTCCAGCTGCCTTTCTGTTCTTTGTTGTTTTCAGTACTTCTTCTAATTCTTCCATTGTTATCATATCTATTCCTATCTCACACTCATATATGTTATCTTTAGTTATTTTATTTTCATTATACCACAGTTTTTTATAATGTTCTTCCCATTGTTTCTCCTCAATTGCATTGATCTGTATTGTATCTTTTTCTTGTTTATTTAGATGTTTCATTACTTTATAGGCTATTTTTTGCTGCCCATGTATATCGTATTCTAGTCTGCTTATATATCTATCCCAACTGACTTTGTGTGCTTTTTTAATTTCTCTTTTGGCTATTGCACTTTTATGTTTGTAATCAGCTCTTAATTCTGGTGTTCTATTCTGTAAATATTTGTGATAAGCCTCTTTTTTATCTTTTATTATCCTCTCTAATTCTTCATTCCATATTCTTAAACCCTTCTTGTTATATATTTTATATTTTGTTCCTAATGCCTCATATGCTGCTTTATCAATGCTTTCTTTTATATTATCCCATTCTCGGTTTATTTCTTCGGAAGTAGGTTTTAATATTAATTGTTCATTTAGCCTATTCTGATACAGATTTTGTATACTTTTATCTTGTAATAAATGTACTTTGAATGTGGTCTCTTTATTTCTATATTTGTTTTTAGTTTTCTTCCATCTCGCTAATATATTTATTTTTGAGATTACTAAATAGTGATCTGAATAGATGTCACTTCCTCTAAATACTCTCGTATCTGTTAATAATGATGATGCTTTCTTATTGATTAACACATAATCTATCAGTGAACGAAAACCTCGT
Source organism: Diploptera punctata (assembly GCA_030220185.1). Taxonomy (NCBI): domain Eukaryota; kingdom Metazoa; phylum Arthropoda; class Insecta; order Blattodea; family Blaberidae; genus Diploptera; species Diploptera punctata. The sequence goes on from JASPKZ010008864.1 coordinate 576,421, forward strand.
GCTGACCATGTGTATTTGTGAATATCTTTTTTCTTATAAAATGTATTTGTTATTTTAAAATCATTAAAAATTGCAAATTGTTTTAATTCTTGTCCATTTTTATTTATAACATTTTCTCCATGGATCCCAATTACATTTGCCACTGGTTGATTCCCCACTCTAGCATTAAAGTCTCCTAATAATATTATTATGTCGTTCTTGTTTATCTTATTTATTTCCTTTTGTAGAGTAGTATAAAATGTTTTTGTTTCTTCATCTCTCCCTTCCTCCGGTGCATATATTGCTATAATTGTCATATGTCCTCTATTATGCTTAAATCGCATTGTCATTATTCTTTCGTTAATACAATTATACGTGTCTATTTTGGATCCCCATTTCTTATCCACAAATATCGCCACTCCTGCTTTCGCTCTTTCTTTCTGACTTACTCCACTGTAAAACATCATCATATAATTTATCATTTGTGATCCTTTCAATTTTTTCTTTGTTTCTGAGGCAGCTAATATATTTATACTTTTATTTTTCATTTCTTTTGTTAGTTCGAATTCTTTGCTTCCCAAGCCTCTGACATTCCAAGTCGCTATTTTAAGCTGGTCATGTATTCCAAAACTCTTTTTATACTTTTTCTTGCTGTGGTCGTCATAAGGTTTATCAATCCGGCTTTTCTTCTGCTGAAGTTTATGAGTAAGTTATTTTTTACTAGTAGAGGTTACCAGCCTCTAGCCAAACCCCTCTTCCTGGAGGGCAGGGAACTGGAATTTCGGAGTGTTCGTCTCCTAGAGAAGTTGCCTTCACTACGGCTTTGGGGACTTCTCTTCTCCCCACGTAACCCTGTGGACGGGGCCCTACCCAGGTACTACCCACTGGGCGAGTGGGACCTGGAGCTCACAAAAGGGCAGGGGCGCCTACTCCCTGGAGTGGACCTCTATCAAGGGTTCCACTCTGTTACCCTTACACACACCGATATAAAAATGTATTTAAGTATAGAGGTACTATTATTGCAGCAAACTACGTGTTAACTTGGTAGTCTTGTGGTTATAGCTTCTGACTACGCTGCGTGAGGTCGTAGGTTCCATTCCCGATCAAACTACAGTGATTTTTTTTTCACTTGAAATGATATTTTGCTGTCGGTAACATTTGCTACTATTTTGAACATTTTCTAACGGATCTTAAAACACTGCATATAATTCATAAGTAATGGGGAAAAGCTTTTATTAGTTTCCAAGAATTGGTCGAAATTCTTGACGTTAGATGGCAGCACATTATCTGTGAAACCAATTCTACGTTTTATTTGACATAGCGCGAAGGAAATGTACATAGATTAAAACACACTTATTTTTTCCGTACCTCCTCAATTAGGGAATCTCTATTAATTCTTATCCATATTCATTTCTTACACAATTAATCACTAGTTGATGTTGTTTTATTTCTGTTACAAACTGCGCGTAATACTGTTCTGACGTCATTATGATGACGAATATGTGACGTATTGTGTATAACTGCTGTTTTGTTATATAGCTCCGGCACAACGTTTATTAGTAAGGAAATTATACGTGATCTACATAAGACTTATATATTGTATAATTAAACAACTGATGAAAGCCTGTATTAGAGATTTTTATTAGTAAGACCGTAAGTGTATAGCATTTAAGGCTCTAAACACTAACTTTGTAGCTTATGGGACTCGCAAGGGGTTTTACAAACTATAAAAAAAAATGTCAGCTGCTATAGATATTTAAATTAAATACAGGAAAAGATGTAGGAAGAAAAAGTAGAGAAGACGGTATGCAGGAAGATGAGGAGAAAAAGACTATGTTATTAATAGTATTGTTTTGTTTAACGATGATTTTAACCTACTAAGATCAGTAGATTTGCAGTTCAAATCTGGATGTAAAAGGGCCAACAAATTTGCTCTGAGATCTGTTTTTTTCAGGATTGAGGTTCTTTTATGTGCCGTAAATATACGAAAAAGGACCCAAAACTTTAGTTCTCTTCAGGAAGTTTTTACGCCCTGAAAAATCCAACGTCCGAAAAAATAATAGTTGGATCTGATGTTCTATGTAAAGAAAATTAGATTATAGCAGATTGTTTTCATTTCAAAATGAACTATTGTGTATTGCAGTAACATTTAATACACTAAATAATAATAATAATAATAATAATAATAATAATAATAATAATAATAATAATAATAATAATAATAATAAATAATAATAATAATAATAATCACCAGCATCAAAGGTTACACCTTAAGTTCTCTTCCGATCTTATGTTAGAATTGGTCTATCTTTTACTGACACATTTCTTCGTCGTAGTGGTTTGTAATGAAGAATCCGTTTCGAAATTTTATCTCTGTATTGTGCAATTCTATCTAATAGTTTGAATATATTTAATTCTCTTCGTATATATTCATAAATAATAATAATAATAATAATAATAATAATAATAATAATAATAATAATAATAATAATAACAATTTATTTAAAAATTTATCCATAATACAATGTTTTTCCGTCACCCTCAAGAAATTCTCCTTCTTCAGTTGTAGCGGTCCTGATCATCGTCATCTGTATGTCTCAGTTCACTCATACTTCTTCTCTCACCGTCAATCCAATCTTATTTAGGTCTTCCCTTTCTTCTTTTACTATCTATTTCCACTCCAAGATCTTCTTATGAATTCTATCAGATGTCATCCTCTTGAGATGTCCATACCACCTTATTCTCTCCCTCTTAAATTTTTCAATTGAATTGAAAAAAATAGCATAAATAATAATAATAACAATGCAGAAAATTATGACGTCATAATGCCAGTGGAATTGAACTATCAATAATGATTAAACAGATTCTTAAATACGAGCCTCAGGGAAAAATAAATGATGGAAGATCCAGATTAAATGATTGGAGATTGTAACATGCCACAAGGCTTATCATGTGAAAGGCTGATGATGTTAATATACATTACATCCATATTAATGTTATTCTGCACATTAAGGGGGGTGATGGGTGAAAAATTGACCATTTGAGATCAGAATTGGCATTTTTTGTTTTTTGTACTAAAAAATAGTCTGTACTCTAATGTATATGTTGGCAAAGTTTCAGAGGCCTATGGCGCTTCTACGTGCCCTAAATTACGTCAGAGTTAAACGGCTGCGCCAGTTAAATACTACCTGCATGCAAATCTCTAAACTTGTTTTTCCACACTTTTATTTCCACTGCATTTTTGTACATTCAAAATTGAATGGAATTCAGAAATTGTGTCCTAAAAGGTTCAAATTTTTACTGCATGTCCTAATACCAATGGGTAATAAAGTAGTGAATGGGTTTCATGATTGAAATAGTATTGTAAGAAATAAAAAAATAAAATGTATGCAATTTTTTTTTGTAATTCCACGCATGAGATACAACATTATTGTTTTCTCCCTTTGTATTCACATTATAAGAATTCTAATGCATGATGTTTTTCTAAATATTTTAGGGGTCTTGTAAAAAAATCAGACATTTTACTAAAAATTGTGGAACCCATTTAATTATAATATATGCAAATTTTTAAAAATATATTTAATAACTCATCAAATAAATCTCTCACAACTATGAAACTTAAACACATCATTACGTATCATGCAGTGAATATTTGTACACAAATCAAGTCTCTAGCTCAAAAAAAAAAAATGTAGAAAATAGAAATTTCACCCACACCCCCTTAATAAGACTTAATTTCAGTACTAATGTTGGTTATTAATTTAATTCTAAGGTTGAAGTACCGCTACATTTTATAAGTTAGATGAAATATGCATAAACGTGAAAACGTGTAGTGAAACAAATATAAACACTACTTGATAAGACGGAGGTTTCGTAGACGCGTTAATTTTTACGGTGTAAGTTTCGACAGTAAGTTTATGATAACAACCAACATGCAGCACGGAATTGCTGACATAAACATGTCTCATTACCAGCGGAAATAACCTGGTACTTTGAGAATGATATAAACACGCTCCTGCACGGTACAAGCTACATCACGTTCATTCAGATTCATAGTACGCTGAGCAACAAAATATAAACTTTTTTTTTGTCTCAGAAAGAAAAGTATGTGATTCTGGTAGTATTTTTTCTCCTGAATTGAAATATGATATCGGGGTTTCTCCATTACGCAAGGTTTCCGAGAGACAGGAATTTATAATTTCAAACACTTTAATATTTTCTACATTCGTAACTACAAAATATTCGAACCTTCGGACTTACCTAGAAAGTAAGAAATTATGGTTTTCTGCTATATTTCGCCTGTGGAGCATCGCTCTTGATGGTCCAACAATAATCGGCCAGCATATTAGGATTCCATTTGCCTTGATATATCTTTTCCATAGCTGAAATCTCCCGATGAAAGTGTTATTTGGTTTTCTTTTTACAATGGACAAATGGACGAAAAAAAGTTTAGGTTAAAAAATAAGTATTTAGATCCATTAATTGAAATTGCAATTAAAAAAACTGTCCGTGATGGAGAAATTCATAATAACTTACATATTTGAAAACACGATACAAAACTGCATTAAGTACAACTATTGGTACTCATGAGACAAAAATAATGTTGACCAGTGTTATCAACAGTCATAATTTAAAGTTAAAATATAAAATTATGGTATATTCACCTGAAAGGTCCGTCTCCTCAACTTAATTAGTTATTTAACTGTAGCGCTCTCGGGACTTGTCCCATCATCGACAGGATGATGGGACAAGTCCCGAAAGCGCTACAGTCAAATAACTAATTAAGTTGAGGAGACGGATCTTTCTGGTGAATATTCCATAATTTTATATTTTAATTTTGAATAATACCTCAACGGAACACATCACGAATCTTATAAAAGTTTAAAATTCCCTTAAAGTTTATATCATATTTAGCTTATGCTTCAAAATCGATATCAACATCATGGACAAATCCATTTTAGGTCATGTGGCTTGTGACGGTAAACCTAACGAAGATGGTCTTGAAGTCTTGATCTTTTCACTGATGTTTTGTTAATCATTGGTCCTATGTCCAGTTGCAGTATATTGGAATAACAATTTTGGAAGTCTATTTCTTTCCATTTTTCTCAGAAGATTTTCCATTCTTATTGGAATCTTTCTACAGGGTGACCACAAAGTCCTGCTACCAAAACAATGTAACTTAGCTCGTAAACTATTTGAGATAGAGAAATGCTGTTTTTTGTAACGTATTCTACATCTCTCATAGTTTTGTTTACATTTGTTGCAGATTGTGATTTAAACAACAATGACAACATCTCAGGAAAATACCGAATGTGTATAGTGGTATGCTGAGTCTGATGAATCACCAGTATCACCATATCCAACATGTCCAGACACAAAGTCGCTTCATCAGAGAACATCACCGTCTGCAGGTACACATTGTCTTAGTCAATTGCGTTCAGCATGGAATCAGCAAATTCAGCATGCCGAGGGAAGTCAGTTGGCAGCAACGCTTGCGTAATTTGAACTTTATAGACCTGAAGATGTAGCCACTTAAGAAGGACTCATTAATGGTTGATTATGGTAAATGCAGTTCCCGTGAAGCATGACGAACCGATTTTTGAGATCTGAGTTGAAATGCAAGTTGAACATTTTCGATAGTTTATTGACTCACACCTATTCGTCCATTCCGTAACAAGTCAATTACACTGCCAGTCGCTAGAAAGTTCTCGGCCCATCTAATTATGGATGCTTTAGATGGAGGGTCTCTTCCATATTGCCGTTGAAGAATTACTGGTGATTTACCAGACCCAGCATACGACCATATACATTGGGTATTTACTGTGGTGTCGTCACCCTGTATATCTTCAATTAAACTTGCTACTCCAAGTTTATCGCTGACTATTTAACTCATCCCCCAAATGGGAGTCAATGATTAATCATATTTCAATGATTTTTTTATTTACAACCAATCACAGTCGTTTTTCACCCCGATTTTATCAAATTAATTTAATCACTTGAAACATCGAGCTCCTTGTCTTGGTTAACATTCTGAATAAGTTATAGCATAATTTTGCAGTGACCCCATGTGGCTATCAGATTGTATATATAGTGCACGGATATTAGCAGAACGTGCTTGTGGGATATAATACAATAATATTTGTAGCAATTAATTATACGACAAAAAAAGAGAAACCACTGTTTTCACTTTCTTAAACGAATTATTTCCCAGGAATTTACGTTCCAGAAAACATATTTGATATAGTTTACATGTCATAGGTCATCAGGAAATTTAATTAAGAACCTTTACTGTTGGTTAGTAAATGTCTCCACTAGGGTGCATTCTTTACAATTTGTGACAATAGAATAATATGATCTGGTGGCAGTGAGTGGGAAACAATTGAAAGGCTAACGGATATGTTCTCCATTGTTTTCAAACAACGCCGTTTACATTAGATATATAAATATTTTAAAATAACTATATTTTGATAATAATTTGTGAGTAAACAGCTTAATTTTATTCGTTAAATAGTCCTCACAAATGCCACTCTTGATTTCCAAATTCTCTACATAAATTGGAAATCACTTGTGGCATTTCTTATCATAATACGGATTATTTTTACTTTATAGCAGTGACGCTTTATCGATGTTATAATTAAACATTAATTATAACATCGATAATGCGTCACTGCTATAAAGTAAAAATATTCCTCTTTAATTTGACTTACTTGTTATGGAGTAGCTACCCAGATGGCAGTGAAGACCGAGTTATCACTACCATATAGTAATTAATGGAGAATATATATTAACTTACTTACTTATCCAATGGCACTATCGAACTCGTAGGTTCATGGCCGGCACGGACATAAGATCTCGCATACATCCCTATCCTGAGCAGCAATGCTTAAGCACTTCATTCCATGTATAATCTACTTCCCTCCAATTAATAGTTAATGTTGTGTCTCCCACGCTCATTCTTGGTCTACCAACTGGGCGTTTTCTCTGGCTTTCCCTTCCATACAGGAAGTTTCCATGCACGTCTTTCATTCCCCATACGCGCGAACAATGTCCTGCGCCGCCATCGCAGTCTACGGGACTTAAATGTTCTTATTACATCCTGGCTTCCTATAAAGACCATGTAGTTCATTGTTATGTAGTCTTCTCCATTCACCTGTCTGTTCATCTCTCTTTGGTCCAAAAATTTCCTAAGAACTTTATTCTCAAATACTCGTAATCTCCTTTCCTCCCTTAAAGTAAGAGTCCATGTTTCGCACCCATATAATATAACTGGTAGAATAATAGTTTTATATATTTTCAGCTTAACGTTTTTTGAAAGGAGTTGGGACATCAAGAGTCTCTGCAATGCATAATAGCATGCATTTCCAGAATTGAGCCTATGTTTAATTTCTTTGTGTATCTCATTCCTATTTGTGATTATTGTTCCTAGGTATTTGAATTCAGCCAATTCCTCAAAATTTCCCTCATTTGTCATTAGCTGTCCATTTCCATTATATAATGTATTTCTAGAATATAATATATATATATATATATATATATATATATATATATATATATATATATATAAGAAAGATAAATGTTTGTATTGGATTTGCCCGTAATGTAATGGATAGCACGCTGGGGTACCAACCTAGGGGTCCGGGTTCAAATCCCGTCCAGACATTTATTTTTCTTATGTCATATTGAGCTTGCATTGCTCAATGTCAAACATTTAATTATAATATATATATATATATATATATATATACACAGGGCAAGTCAAAATGTTGTGCAGGTTTTCAGAAATTTATTATGTGAAATGTAATGAACATATAATATCGTGAGACATATTGTATGAAAGGTAAACTCTCAAAGTTTAGTTGTCCACTTCTAAAGTTCCGCGTTCACCCGCAAGATGTCAACAGCAGAGCAGTAAAGGAAAATGGCGTTGACTGGGGATCAGAAGTCTTTCTGTGTGCTTGATTACCATGTAAACAACTCTGTGACTAGTGTTCAACGACATTTCCGTACCAGATACGATAAAGACCCGCCGGATGGGAGATCCATTCGTAAGTGGTACACACAATTTAGGGATTCAGGCTGTATCTGTAAACGAAAATCGACTGGCCGTCCGTCGACGAGTGAAGAGACAGTCGAACGCGTTCGCACATGCTTCGTGCGGAGTCCACAGAAATCCACCTACCGGGGGACGACAGAACTTCAACTACCACAAAAACTGTATGGCGGATTCTCCGGAAACGTTTACAGATGAAACCCTACCACTTGCAACTGGTTCAAGCCTTAAAACCCGCCGATTATGCTTTGCGAGCGTCCTTCTGTGTTGATTTTCTCGCATTAATGGAAGAGAATGAGTTCCATGAGAGGGTAGTTTACAGTGATGAAGCGACTTTCCACCTTTCAGGAAAAGTGAATAGACACAATGTAAGGATTTGGGGAACTGGTAACCCCCATGCAACTCTGGAACATCAACGCGATTCTCCGAAAGTGAATGTCTTTTATGCCATTTCCCATGCAAAGGTTTATGGGCCCTTTTTCTTTCATGAACGTACTGTGAACGGACATGTTTTCCTTGATATGCTACAACAATGGCTCCTTCCGCAGCTTGAAGCGGATAGTCCAGATTTCATTCTGCAGTTGGATGGTGCCCCTCCACATTACCATGGCAGTGTTCGAGACCATTTGAATACGGCTTTACCACAACGCTGGATAGGCCGTGCATCTCAGGGTGATCAACAACTCATTTATTGGCCACCTCGTTCACCAGATCTAACCCCGTGTGATGTCTTCATGTGGGGTCTTGTAAAGGATCATGTTTACGTACCACCACTTCCAACAACACTGCATGAACTGCGTGCCCGCATCACAGCAGCCATTGCTGATATCGACCGCGGACTGCTACAGAAAGTTTGGCAGGAGATTGAATATCGGCTTGACATCTGTCGTGTAACAAAAGGCGCTCACATAGAACATCTGTGAATATTTAAAAAAAAACTTTGAGAGTTTACCTTTCATACAATATGTCTCACAATATTATATGTTCATTACATTTCACATAATAAATTTCTGAAAACCTGCACAACATTTTGACTTGCCCTGTATATATATATATATATATATATATATATACATATATATGAAATAGTACATTATGTAAACAATAATTTGGTCAAAGGCAAATTTTTAGTAATTTATACATTTGTCTGGTAGCAAAAGTTAGTTTATTCCATTATTTAGTTTGGAAATATTTCCCTAATTAAAACTATAAAAAATATTATAGTGTTAAACGAGGTTGATTGGATCTCAGTAATCTAGATTCATAGTTATGTATTGTTCTCGCTATAAGCAAATTAGTGGTATGAAATGTGTTCATGAACATATTCTAGTAATTGTTACTTTAAAGAATAAAATACATCAGGATTTAAATGTATGTAATTTTTAATTTTCTCTATTACAGTAATTTAATTCTGAGAAATGCATTATTAAAAATGTAAGACACTACCCATTTGTTACGGCATTTATGTATTGCACAACGAATTTATGAATCGAGGCTGAGGTCATGTTTCAGGACCCATAAATCCAACTGCTGAGGATGAACAAATGCTTCTGAAAGGCTATCACAATTTTAATGAATTTTAATGTTGAGGACGACTATTTTTTTTACTTATTATATAAAACTTTACTTCAGTTATCATAAATTTTTGTATTCCTCTACGGCATAAGAATTAACTAACTCATTGTAACTACCAAACTCGTATGTTCATGGCCTCGCGGACATAAGATCTCCATATATATTCCTTTCCTGAACTATGTTTTCCGATTATCCCTGTATAATCTACTTCCCTCAAATCATGATTAACGTTATTCTTCCACCTCATTCTGGCCTACCTAATGGGTGATTTCCCTCTGGTTTCCCTTCAAGGAGTTTCCACGCCATTCTTTCATTCCCCATTCGTGTCATATGTCCTACCCATTACAGTCTATGACCTTTAATTGTTTTTATTATATCTGGTTTCCCATCAAGATTTTGTTGCTCACTGTTAAATTGTACGCTATGAGTTATTTGCATTTTTTAAAAATAAAATAACTTACAAACCCTATTGATCAGAACCAAGGTTCATTATAAAAACAGAGAAGAAAAGTCAAGTAAATTAGTGCTCGAGCATAGCGATTAGGGGTTTTAAAATCAGACATTTGAAAGAGTTGAATGTTTAGTACGTTAAGTAGCCTACTTGTGTAAGAAAATAATACTTTAGTTGGAAAACTTAGTTAAAATTAGAATACCTTTTCTTTGTTTCTCACATGTTCCTTCCATGATATATGGGTATTTCTGAAGTAGGGTCACACTTACCTGAAACACAAAAATAATTAAAAGTCAACTAAGGTTTTTAGGCCTATATACACATATTCTATTACAGAAGAATCGATTCCAGGACCGTGGTATTGCCAGGTAATTCAGATAATTTAAAAAATGTTGCCCCCTTCGGGAATCGAATCTATGACATTTCCGGCTTGTAGCGTATATATATCTGCCTTGTCACGCAGTGGGTTCAATTCCCGCTCGGGACGGGCTCCTGGGTGAGGTTTTTTGGGGGTTTTTCCTCACCTGTAAGATAAATGTCAGGAAGCTTAGGACCCATCGGTCCCCGAAAATCATCCGGCCATCATCATCATCTTTATCATTATCATCACCATCCTTCACCGATGTGGAAAGCAACGGGAAGCTACCACACCTAAAATTCTCTAGTAAAGCTGCAAAGTATAGCATGGAAATGCTATGATTGCAGTGAAAGAAATGCCCTCGGGCAGACTTAGTGTGGATGGATATCAATATAATTAAAGGGGAATAATATTTGTAGTTTGGTAAGGTAATATTCTTTCGACCTAATGCCAACAACGTTCTATCGGGTTGATGTCTGGTCTCTGGGAAGAATTTGTATGATTATCGAGAAATTAAACAAAACCACATTCTGTTTTTTTTTATTTCACTATTAATATTTTGAATCGTTGTATTGGCAGAATTGGAAATTGTCTCTAACATCCTAGTTCTCAGTAAACTCATGTTTGTTATTTTTCCTCCTGTTTCATTTTACAGTCAATGAAGGCCATGTCATCTACTGTAGTCTATTGTTGAAGTGCACTCTGATAACATCGCATTATCTTCAGCTATTCATACAAGGAAGTAAGTTAGGGGTAGTATCCGACTACAAATATCTGGGCGTCACCATCCAAACAAGTGCCAGATGCTTCACAAAACACATAACAGGGAAACGTGCAGAAGCAATAATGGCTACGCACGAAATAAACTACATCAAACAACTCAGTCTAGAAACTGCCATGGCACTATTCACAACAAAAATTATGCCAGTAATATCCTACGCCACAGAAGTAATCATATGACAAAATATGTCAGAAGCCCTGGTGTAGAGATATCCTATAGCCATAAGATACTCATCATCATCATCATCTTCATTCATGGACTAGGTCTGTTGACCCGTTCCGACTTCAGCCCATCTCTTTCTAGGTCTGCCCACATCTCGGGTGCCTTTAGGTTTGTATTTTGTTATTTGTTTTGGATATCTATCTTCATTCATTCTGTCTATGTGTTGCTTCCATTTTTGTCTATATGTATCCATTTTATCAGTTATTGCAAATATTTCAAGTTCCTGTCTTATTTCTGTGTTCTTGATTCTGTCTTCCTTAGTGCACCCTTTAACAGATCTCAAAAATTTCATTTCTGCCGCCGTTATCCTACTTAGGTCTTGTTGTTTATGTATCCAGGCTTCTGAACCATAGAGCAGTACCGGTACTGCCAACATTTTATAAAATTTCAGTTGGGTCTCTCTTCTTGTTTTGTTATTTAGTGTTCGTTTTATCGTACCACATATTCCCTGGAATTTTGCTATTTTATTATTTATATCATTATCATAATTAAATGAAATGTCACATCCTAGATAATTGAAATGGTTCACCTGTTCTATGATTTTGTTTCCTATTACTATTTTCGATCTGATTTGATTTTTCCCTTGGAATACCATTACCTTAGTTTTTTCTATGGATATTTTGAGATTATATTGTTCACATATATTATGTAGTTTAAAATTATTCCTCTGAAGTTCGTCTTCTGTATTTGCTATTATTACCTGGTCATCAGCGTATAATAATGTTTTCAAGTAGTGTGTTTTATCTAATTTTATTCCTTTATTTGTTTCTTCGTTCCATTTTTTTATTATATCATTGATGTATAAGTTAAATAAAACTGGAGAGATACTGCATCCTTGTTTAACTCCTTGATTAGTATGAATTTTATTTTTACTTACTTCATTTCTAGTTTTTATAACAAAATTTGTGTTCCAGTACAAACTCTTTATAGCTGCTATTAAGTGTTTCGGAATTCCTTTTTTCTTTTAAAATTGTCCAGAGTTTTCCTCTGTCTACTTTATCAAATGCCTTCACAAAATCAATAAAATCTATGTGTGTTTCCAGGTTATATTCTCTTCTTTTGCCATAAGATACTAAAATAATAATTAAAAGAATATATATATAATGGTAAAAATCGCAATATTCAAGTCATATTCATGAACCGGCCTGAATAAACAGGATATAGATAAGAATGTCAAAACTATATTGGAAACTTAGAAAACATACTCAGTAATCAGATTTGCCTTTGGCAGTAAAGGTCTAAATTCACCATCTCTATCAAAATAATATACAGTTAGAAGCTGAGGTTCTGGAAACATTCGGATCAGAGAAGTAGCCTAGGGGTAGAAAGTAGGGTTTTTCATAATTAATTTGGAACGTAAAGTAGGGGAAAATGGATATTTAAGCTAGGCAGTTAGGCCCTAAGTGAGAATAAGATGAGAGACACTGAAGCGCTACTCGTCTGGACATGGTTTTCTCTGTCCTCTATGTAAGTATACATACTAATTTCTAAGTCTTTCAGGTGGAAATACACATTATCACTTAGTTAACATTAATAATTACTTGCGAAACCAGTAAGTAGAGTAAAGAACTTATGATTTATAATTAACTTAAAATATTGCTTATGTTTTAATAGACTTGAGTTAAATAGGGAACGTAATTCTCTTCAATAAATAATTACATACTTAAGTACTAGGTAGAACAGTAAATTAAACTCATCTCTCTGAGTCACGTCTTGAATTATATGAATAATATTTCGCAACTTTCCTAGTTTTTCCACACTTTTCATATAGTTATTCGGGATTGAGGTTAACATTTATTTGTATTTCTAAGAGCTTTAACATTTATTCTGTAATTCTAAGAGTTTTTATATTTATTGGTGTTTGTTTTTTGTAAATAAAGTTGGTTTGTTCTTATTTTGCATTCAAAGCTTTCAGAGTTAACACATTCCTGCGCTCGAGCCACTATTAAGTTAATTAATATTAAAAGACATTATTTTATTATATAGGCTTTTTTACGCTACCGAATTGTTAACCCTCACCTAGTTTATAACACCTGGGTTCGGTAATCGTCTATGTCATAATGGAATTTACACGAAGTTTTGATAACACTATTAAGTATGTAGCTGCTCAACAGAATACAGTTAAGTGAAAAAGTTTCAGGATTTATTCCATCTACTCTTTCTGGTAGTCAATGATAATTACTTCAACCGATAATCGTTAATTTAAAATACATGTTGTGTACTTAATAGAAATGATATATATAGTCCACCGCTGTGGTCTCGAGGTAGCGTGCTGCCTTGTCACGCAGCGGGCCCGGGTTCGATTCCCGGTCTGGACAGGGTGCTGGGTGAGGTTTTTTTCGGGGTTTTTCCTCACCCGTAAGACAAATGTCAGGAAGCGTACGGCCCAACGGTCCCCGGAAATCATCCGACCATCATTATCATCATTATGATCATCCTTCATCGGTGTGGAAAACAACGGGAAGCTACCACACCTACAATTCCCTAGTAAAGCTGCAAAGCATAGCATGAAAATGCTATGATTGCAGTGAAAGAGCTGCCCTGGGGCAAAATTACTATATATATATATACATATATATATATATATATATATATATATATAATGCATCATCCATCAGTATAGGCCCACCAATCGTATAATCTCCCATTATTTATAGCTTTCGGAATGTCATGTTATTCGTATATGAGAACAAATACAAATTACTGCAATTTATTACCTGAAAACAAACTGAATTCTCCTTAAACTAACAGACTCCTAAAGAATCTATTTCATGAGAGTCTTACGAACAAGTCTAGACATTAAATTCTATTTCGTTCACAGAGAGAAATCGTTTATGAAATACAACTTACATATTTCGAAATGAAAGTTTGGTAATGACATTTAAAGAAATGCTTTCATCCAAAGCTCTTATATTTTCTTTCATGTTTTATGATTCTTTCGTCAAAAACATTAATGCCTTGAAAATTTTGATACCCAACTTTGTATGAATGAATATGGTATAACATAGAGATACCAACGCCAAAGAGTTCGCACAAATATATGCATATGTACCACAGTAAAAGGATCTCCCAGCCATAAAGAATATTCAAAAGGCAAAAATTTCAAAGAATTTGTATAACGAACCTTGCTCTCTCTTTCTCTCTCGTGCTCTCTTAGACAGGCTTCCAAACGCGGAATCTTGTCTCCGGAATCCTCTTTGAGAAACATGAGAGTACTTGGAAAGAAAAGACTGTCATCCAGTACTAAAATCCCTCAAAACAAGGTATATAATTCAATGGCAAGCTTGTTAATCCGCACTAAGGAAAGTTTCAAATTACACAAATGGGAAGACGCATATATTAATTACAAAACATAAAATACATAATCACCATATTCAATATGAAAAACAAATATTAGCTCTCAGGCCATGTAGGACCTGCTATATCCCTTCTGACTCTAACATATGCCATATGGGACCTGCTTTCCCGTTCTGACTCTATTGAATGTAATATAGCACCTGCTGTATCTCTCTCTAACACTTAACTAAATAACACACTGGCATTATCGAACACGTAGCTTCATGATTTTGCGGATATAAGCTCTCCATACATCACTATCCTGAGGTAATGTTTTCTGACTTTTGTGTATTAGTTTATTTATTGCATGAAGGTAAGTTTTAAACTGCAAAAAATATGGCACAATATACATTATATGAATCACGTACATGCACATCGAATACAACAAAAACAAATTATATTAATTATAAAATTATTTATATATATACTATACAATTTGCTTAACTGTTATGTTGGCCACTAGATGTCAGTTGGAACGACTTCCCGCTAGCTCTTGTGTGAATTGAGAATACTACACATATAAGAAAAATGTATGTTTGTGTTGGAATACTTGAGTGGCCTCAGTTGGTTAGAGCGCTAAACGTACAGAGTTTAGAGACTCGGGTTCAAATCCCGACTTAAGCATTCATTTCATTTTTCTTTTCATATCATATATATATATATATATATATATATATATATATATGAAGTATATTTAATGCAATATTTATTTTTTTTACTGGGTGTCTACTGCATTGTTTATTTTCTTGTTTTTTTCTGTTTCATAAACGGACGTGTTATACTATACGATAAACATTATATTTAATTAAATTATTTTCAGTCTGGTCATCTTACTTCAATATTAATGTTGATTTGTTCGTGGACATTTTTCTAAACAATTCGGTTTTATCGTCAGCTTCTCCAGACTGGTTAGATTTATATTGCACACCCGGATGTCGATGTCAGCTCCATCCTGTGGTTTAATTACAAAAGTAAACTATATTAAAAGGGCATTTTACATAATTAAATAGACGTTTGTGATTCAATAGATCAAGGCCCTATGAGGACCTGTTATGTCTTCTCTCGAGTCTATTGCATTTTACACAAATTAAATATACATATAGCACATTCATTGTAAAACAATTATTTCATCATAATTTAACTATAGTTCGCAGCATAGGCGTTCGCCTACTGTAATGTATTTTATTCATATTTAATACCACTTGTTTTTCTACATCCGTACCGATTGTCCTCCAGTTCTTATCCTGAACATTTCT
The DNA here is from genome assembly GCA_030220185.1 of Diploptera punctata. Taxonomy (NCBI): domain Eukaryota; kingdom Metazoa; phylum Arthropoda; class Insecta; order Blattodea; family Blaberidae; genus Diploptera; species Diploptera punctata. Next base: position 592,429 of record JASPKZ010008864.1, read on the forward strand.
GAATCGGAGTTTCGCGAGTTGAAACCCGACTGGAGTCATTGGGTTTTCGAAGTATAAAAAAAACATAAGTAGAGCTTCCATCGAAAAGCCATAGAAACCGCATCGTTAATTTACGTCACATAAACATTTTTTCAAACCTGAAATAAAATATCTCTGAAAAAAACATTAACAATTTCCCGCTCGGTTTTTAATGGCGATGTTGATAACTTCAGAATTGTTAATGTGCCAACTAAATAATTCTGACATAAGGCTAATCACAGTATAAAGAGTAAGATGTTAATTATATAATTTTTACCTGGTAAGTCAGTCGTCCTCAACTAAATTATTAAACTTCAAGTTATTTCAATATGGAGACCTTTCGAAAACAATGTTTGATCTTCTGCGTTTTAACTGGAACTGATGGTGTTATATAGGTTGTATAACAGTTCCAGTTAAAACGCAGAAGATGAAACATTGTTTTCGAAAGGCCTCCATATTGGAGTAACTTGCAGTTTAATAATTTAGCTGAGGACGACTGACTTATCAGGTAAAAATTATATAAATAACATCTTATTACATAACCTCAACGATGCTTTAATGTGAATTTCAAAAGTGTGATTATCAAGAGTGTCCTGAGAATTTATAATAGTTTACTTTTCATATGCAAGAGTTCTTTAACGTACCTAAATTTCATGAAAATAAAACCATGGACCTAGACCGGAATCCAACTTGGAGAACTCCAATCCACCAAATCCAAAGAGAGATGCACTATGACTAGACCATAAAAGCTGATTAGATTGCTTCTCAGAAACCAGTAATCTAAAATAAATTAAAATTATAGTTTAATTAATTGAACATGATTGTAATATATATGATTCGTATTTGGAAAAACTAAATTCAATTCCAAGAACAACCAAACTGACCAGGGATTTTTTGCGGTTTTGTTTATTGCTAGTCGTCAAATGAAATGCTGGGTTGTATTTAATTTACTATGATCCTATCATCATCAATATAATTTTATGGTTTAATAAAAATCAGAATAAATTAATGCATGAGTACAAACAAAATGGACTTGCTCAGACTAATATTGAAGTCGTACAATCAAATATCCTAGAAACAATATGACCTAAACACGTTGAAGCGTCTAACACAAGAATGAAAATTGATAAGACAAACGTTCTGTGACAAAATGAAGGAATATCATATCGTCATTTCAGGAAAACAATGACGTAACTACGAAAAATATTCTTACTGAATAAAACGCAGCACTGAATTCCGAAATATTTTATGCTTTCACTGAATAGTTCTTACTACATGATAATCGCATCATTATATAAATGATAGAGACAAGTTTTATGTATTCAGAAGAACACTGACTTTAGCGTTAGGTGTTTTGCAGAAATGACTAATAATCTAAATTTACAGACACATTTATTGTATCCTGAATTTAACGTGACGTTAGATTCAACTAAAATAATTACGTAAATCTACATAGTATAATTATTTACACTTTAGATTTACGGAAACAGCGGAAAAAGTTATAAATAACAAACTAAATAAGTTTAATTATATAACAGGAACACTAAAAAGAACTTTGAAAAATAAAGCCAGGAAAGACTACATAATGAAATTATACAAGACAATGGCAGTTCCTATTATTACTTATGGATCCGAAACATGGACAGTGACAACACAACTATCTGCCAGAATACAAGCTGCTGAAATTAAATTCCTCAGACGAATAGCAGGATACAAAGAACTGACAAAAAAACATAACACATAAATAAGACAACTAAAAGTAGAGGAATTAAACACAATAATAATGAAATTACAGAACAAACTGGAAAGAACACTTAGCAAGGATGACTGAGAATAGAATATCAATATCAGCATACAACTATTCACCACGTGGAAGAAGAAGTTTGGGAAGACCAAAGAAAAGATGGAAACAGCAGCAATTTGGAGCCGGAACAGGCTAGTAAATAAGCCTAAACCGTGACGAAGAAGAAGACGTTTTACGGAAACACTGATATAAATGTAAAATTGGGAGCATATTTCCATTCATCCCCCAAGTGACCAATTTTTTTAAAGAACCTAAATTGTAGTATTTTTTTTTTTTTCGGTTGTAACTCAATATTCTATCACAAATAAGAAGCAATTATGTTTAAAATATTTCTTTCCCTCCTCACAAAAATCGTAATTTTACAGAATCGAACACTGTACTTGTGAAAGGACGATATATTAAAACAAAATTAAAATATAGTGATTGTATACTGTGGAAGTATGAGTTTTCACAGTAAGTAGACTGTCTTTTACGGCTTCAGGTACAGTATTAACTCAAACAATAATCATGCATAAAAAACAGAATTGCGGAGAAAGAGAACCATTTAAGTTCTATGGGATGAATACATATATTTTATAGTATGTATTGTATGTAATTAAGTTTAGGTCTTAGGGGAGACGGAAGTGATGTGTCCCATGAATTTATCCTGGTATTTGTGAATGTAATACAATAATGTTTAGTGATAAAAATAAAATAAAACTGTTAAAGGTTTATACAATTTTCATATTTATCTTCTCTTCTTCTTCTTCCGAATGCAGTATTGGGTGATGATGCCCGTTCTGATTTTTCATATTTATTTTAATACAAATTCGTTACAGCTGTTTCAGTACTCTGTACCTTCTTCAGACGAATATTAGTATTCATCTGAAGAATAGCCGTAGTTGTTTGAAGGAGGTACAGAGTACTGAAATAGCTGTAACGAATTTGTATTATAATATATATAAAATAATATAAAACTTTAACAGTTTTATTTTATTTAATCACTGAACATAGTGGATTTTCATCGAGTAAACACCAAATAAATTGATTACTTAATACAATAATCCATCCATAGTAATTCTGCCCGAAGACAGGTCCTTCACTGCAATCATAGCATTTCCACCGGTGAAGGATGATGATGATGATCATCATCATCATCATCATCATCATCATCATATGATTTCGGGGACCGTTTGGGCCTTAAAGTTTTCCTGACATTTGTCTTACAGGTGAGGAAAAACCCCGATAAAAACTGCCCCAACCGGGGATCGAACCCAGGCCCGCTGCGTGACAAGGTAGCACGCTACCTCGAGATCACAGCGGTGGATAATACAATAATGGTATCATGTTAATTCTTTACTAAGAAGAAAACGTTTAGTATGACATCCCACGAAAATATAGCTCTAAAATTTCCCTACCCGCTGTAAATATTCTTCTAGGACTACTGTATAAAAGTTAAGCTTATTGTTTTAAGTTAGCGGTACTGAAGCAAAGGGTGTATGTAATTGAGGCGGCCAGAAGCAAAGGGTGTATGTAATTTTTCATAAAATAAAAGAGTTTGCTACATAATTACATTATTCGATTATAATTTTATTTAGTGACAAAGGGATATAAGTGTATGCGTTAGGAGTGGATAAAGTATGATTATTATCACTTTCAATTATCTATGATTTTCTTATACAACTTCAACTTTAAACACATTTTTATCAATACTGCAAAACTTGCATTTACACCCCTTTGCGAAATTTTCATGTGTTTAATCTGTGTTTTGTTTTTTCTATTTTAATTGTACGCAGAACATAATTGAAACGAGTGAGGGCAGTAAGAGTGAGAGAGAGAAAGAGAGAGTGAGAGAGAGAGAGAGAGGAAGAGAATATAGTATATTTTTTGTACATTTTAACGCATACAAACTTTGAACTCATGTGACCAAAAAGTTCGTAAGAACAGTAAAATGTATCGATATAATTAATATAAATAAATTAAGTATGATAACTATCTGAAATGCCAACAATTTGCATGCATAACGAGCTTCAAAAACGTCCTTTTTCTGTATGATAAAAAGCAATTTTCAATTTTAGTTCATGGCTCATCAGTCATTTGATTATCATCTTGTACGAGACGGGTTCCAGTTCCTGCAGAGAAAAGGATTTAAGTATATTAAAATTAAGACATCATTAATCATAAGTTAAATCCAGCAACGCAGTAGAGAATGTAAGACCATACGGTTGTAAAATAATTAAAATTTTATGGCTTAAATATAGCATAAAAATATCATTCCAGCATATATTTTCAACACAATTACACCATCAAAAAATAAAGAAATATTATTAATTTAATGTTTTTTATTAGTCTAATTTTATCAGATCTTCTAAAATTCATTTTAAAGCACCGTTGAGGTTATGTAATAAAATGTTAAAAATATAAAATGAGTATCTGATATATCAGTCGTACTCAAATAAAATAAATTCCTGTTTGAAAAACTTCGTCACGTGTTAAAACTATGGAGATATTTTAAAAAATCATGTTTCATTTTCTGCATTTCAACTGGTTCTATGTTATGAAACAGTTTTGATAGGTCTTCATAAATGTAACTATTTGAACCGGTCGTGGCATTTAAATGTAAAATGGTAGTACCGACCTTTTGAAGTCATGACCCTCCTTTTTGTGTTTATATTTGAGTGTGTTTTGTAATTTTGTGTTGCTAATGAAAGTTTTGCTTTCTTAGCTTTTCTTGTTATTTTGCATAGTTTAAGTTTTCTGGAATGACGAGAAAAAAGCTTAAGCATTTCGGCCTTAAAATGCTTGTGTGTGAGTGTAGTATTATAGTGTAGTGTACAATGGTGTTCTGCATTGTAATTTACTGTGTACTAGAGTGTTGCTTATCGGTTGTATTATTCTATTGTTATGAAATTCGTAGATCTCTTTTTGCTTACGTGCTAAGTATATGATGTGATCTTATATAAATGAATATCAGTGATGTCATTTAATAGAGGGATTTGAGTCTATCAGCACGTAGGACTTTATTTTGGACTATGTGAAGAGTTTGAATATGAGATTTATCAGCTGGACTAGCATATGTCATAAGTGTTCTGATGAGAGTAGTTTTTCAAACAAGAATCTATTTTAGTTAAGGACTACTGAAATATCAGATACTCATTTTATAGTTTTAACATTTTATTAGCCTAATTTGGTTACAATTAACATAACTAAAAGACATTTTTTTCATTCTCTAGTTGGATTGTTAACTACAGTTAATAGACGACTAATCTGGAAGTATTAATTTCCATATCAACTTCTTAATTAACTGGCATAACGCTGAAATTCCTTAATACTGGCTTCGGGCAGTTGATTCTATAACATATTATTTACGTTATTTTCATTTTATTTTTGGTACTCTATTATTTTGGCTGGATAACGGACTAGCCCTCCATTTATTACAACCGTTATCTGATTGATAATAAATCATAATGAAATAATTTATGATTGGATGGTAGCACTTACACTGAAAATGGACATGCAGTTTGGTTTTATGTTATGCAAAACTGGAATATAAATATCCTTTATTTTCATGGTTGCAACTTTTACAAGAATTAGAATACTTTTAAACTTTCAGTGATTTCTCTGTACACCCGAAAGCTATAATGTGATCTATTTAACAAATATGAGTCTTGTCAAAACATACTAAATATTTTCAATTCTAAGTAGTCAATTGATATAGTGTTTTCTTGATAAAAATCTACATTATTTATTTATTAAATAAAACTACCAAAGTTTCATTTATTTTCATAAATGTTTATTTTAATAAATATTCATGACAGCTGTTTCGATACACTGTTCTTCTTCAAATGCATGCCACAAATACAATTAAATTTTCTCGTTTATAAAAATAAGTGTAACAAGGCAAAACTTTAAAAATAAAGAAGAGCAATGAATAAAATACATAATTTTATTATTTATTTAAACAGATTTACAATGAAAAAAACATCTTCCTATGTCCAAAGCGATTTAAATGTTTATCTTCTTTCTCCATTCTTCTCTATCTTCCAGACCTATCTCCCTCACATCTCTTCTGATATCATCCACCCATTTAAATCCAGGTCGACCTCTCTTTCTCTTCACAGGTAGAATCCATTCCAAATCTTTTCTGGGTAATTTTGTCTCTGGCATTCTACGTAGGCCTATATAACCATACTATTTTAGCTGTTTGTATCTCACAAATCTAATATTGAATTTTGGACTTTCATTTGTTGTCTGATGATTGTATATCTGATTTTTTCCAATTTATAATTTTCTTATTATAAATTTTGAAAGAGGTAATACTGATAAAAATATTTGGGAACCCGAAAATACTTCACTACAAAAAATTGATATCGGCCGTGAAATCCTACTTAGGCCTATATATTATTTTACTTTTTGGTGTTTTAATCAGACACATGTGATCTGGGCGTTTTTCCTACATTTGTTCCAATGCGATTTTTTTCAATTAAAGAATAACATTAAAATTTTAAGTAAAAACTACAAGATGTTAAAGAGTTAATAATATATTTGCAAACTTGGACAATAAATAGACAACAGGAGGGAAAAATAAACCAGTGATTTGGATTTCTTCAAAAGAGCATCTAGGAAGTCAAGGGAAGACAGAATACATAATGTGGAATTACGATAACACTGAGCAACAAAAATAAACTTTTTTTTTGTTCCAGAAAGAAAAATATGTGATTCTGAAAGTATTTTTTGTCCTGAATTCAAATATATCGGCTTTTCTCCATCACGCAAGGTTTCCGAGAGACAGGAATTTATATTTTCAAACACTTCAATATTTTCTGCATTCGTAATTACACAATATTCGAACATTCGGACTCACCTAGAAAGTAAGAAATTACGATTTTCTGCTATATTTCGCCTATTGAGCATCCCTCTTGATGGTCCAACTATAATCGGCCAGCATATTAAGATTCCATTTGCCTTGATATATCTTTTCCATACCTGAAATCTCCTGTGTTTGCTCATTTGGTTTTATTTTATAATGGACAAATGGTCGAAGAAACGTTTATTAAAAGGAATAAAAACTGTGGATGATGGAGAAATTCCGAATACATATTTGAAAACACGATAAAAAATGCATTAAGTATTGCTACTCATGAGACAAAAATCATGTTGACCAGTGTAAATAATGAATATAGGAAATGATGTATTAGAAGTGATATATGATAAAACATTACAATGAGTCGGACATGTAATTAGAATAAAGACTGGAAAATTAACTAAGGAAGCGATACCATGGACTCCAGATGGAAGAAACAGGGAAGGAAGACAAAACGGAAACTGAATGGATTGAGCATAACGATCTATGAAGCTGAGAGCAGCACAAGATAAAGATGTATTGGATAGGGAACAATGAAGACAGACTGTTAAATAGCGGACATTTTAAATTTTATTTTATTATGATTAGAATGAGGAAAACTACATCAGTAGAAATTACAAAATAAATAAATAATAGGCCTAATAGTAATAATTATTATAATAAATTCGAAGATTTATAATAGAGATCATACAAGCCTAACAAGTAATACACTGGGAACGCCCAAATGAAACATGCTTTACAATGCACTTCCTAAATCGTTTCAAACATTTTCTTTCCACAACTTTCAACGTTTCTCATGATTTTCAATGCAACGTCTTCAAGATCGGAGACAATTACACGGTCAATTTCTCCTATTTTAAATTCTTTAGATTCTAAATGTCCACCGCTGTGGTTCTCTAGGTAGCGTGCTGTCTTGTCACGCAGCGGGCCCGGGTTCAATTCCCGGTCGGGACAGGCTCCTGAGTGAGTTTTTTTCAGGGTTTTTCCTCACCTGTAAGACAAATGTCAGAAAGGTTAGGTACCAATTGTCCCCGAAAATCATCCAGCCATCATCATCATCCTTATCATTATCATCATAATCATCCTTCACCAGTGTGGAAAGCAATGGGAAGCTACTACACCTATAATTCCCTAGTAAAGCTGCAAAGCATAGCATGAAAATGCTATGATTGAAGTGAAAGACCTGTCCTCGGGTAGAATTACTATGGATGGATGGATGGATGGATGGATGGAGATTCTAAATTGCTTACAAGAAAAAATCACGGTTCGTTGAGATATTTAATAGAATAATATTTTATACATCCAAAGAAGACATGGTATTATGTTCAAATTAAGTGTCATCTAGGAACGAATGCGGGCTTATTAACGCCGAAGCAGAAATAAGAACTCTTTCAGAGAGAATAATTTTATAGATTTGATAAATAGTACATAATTTATCGATGAATGAAGACTAGAATATGGTGATCTAGGCAAAGAAAATGTGTAAATTTAAAAACAGGCAATGTTCAAGATTAAAATTATAATATAAAATTATTAAATTGTTACCTTGTAAGTCCATCTCCTTAACTTCGTAAAATATTTATTATCTGTAGGCCTTTCGGGAATCCCATCATCATCAGAAGGAGGAGGAGGAGAAAGGTTTGTATCTACTGATACTGATATTCCATTCAGGATCCGAAGATATAGGCCTATCTCCTGCTCCTTCTGCTGATGATGGACTAGTCCCAAAAGGCGTAGAGAGAATCTATATTTTACAAAATTGAGCAGACAGACCTGCAAGGTAACAATTTTACATTATAAAATTTTAATTTTGTGACTAATATCTTAAGGGATTTTTACCATAAATTTTATTAATATTAGATATTGAAGACTGAAACATAATTACAGTGAGCATAATTCATAAATTCCAATGTATAACAGTATTTGTGTACACTTATTTCAGAGAGATAATTTTTAAAATAGTAACATAAGGGTTCTTGAAATGATGCAGTCCGTTCTGATAAATATAAAAAAATACGAAATCAGATTTCTTTTTGATAACTAGTATAAAGTACTTAGGAAAATTTTTGGACCAAAGAGAGATGAACAGACAGATGAATGGAGAAGACTACATAACAATGAACTTGGTCTTTATAGGAAGCCAGATATAATAAGAACAGTTAAGTCTCGTACTGCGATGGGCAGGACATGTTGCACGTATGTGGAATGAAAGACTTGATTGGAAGCTTCTTGTAGGAAAGCCAGAAGGAAAACGCCCAGTTGGTAGACTAAGAATAAGGTGGGAGAATAACATTAACTATGATTTGAGGGAAGTATATCATATGGGGAATGATTGGAAAGCATTAGCTCAGGATAGGGATGTATGGAGAGCTTATGTCCGCGCGGCCATGAACCTACGGGTTCGATAGTGCCAGTGAGTAAGTAAGTAAGTATAAAAGTTTATCATTCACTAGATTTTAAGTTTCATTGTAAAACATTTAGAATTAACATCACGTGAACAAGCAGGACATTTTACACTGTGATCTTAATTTTAGCTGACATGCATAGATTTTAGAAGACCATGATCCAAAATAAGGCTTAATTTATATTTGAAATGATAAAATTATGTGTACATGGTGCCGAGGTTTTGCGTTTCATGTATTTGCTGTGATGCAGTGTTGCCTGTCACACTTTTGCAATCCGTCAAGTAAAAATTAATGTGGTGTAACCGTGTTGATGCCAATTACAAGTACTGTTATGTACATTGGTAATTCAACACGAGAAGTGCTTCTCGATGTCTCCCTGTTTGCATAAATGATGGATGAAGAAGGTAGGGTTCACCTGACACTCAAAATAGCATACCTTGTACACTAACACACTTTCAAATTAACAGTAGGCCTAGCTAATGGTAATCTGCATACACAAATATTTTAATTTTTTTGCAATACTGAAAGATTATTTTCCTTAAAAAATGTTTAAGCAAATATATGATAGTATACACTTTTTTAATTTGAAGATAAATTATCTTAACTTACACAGAGTATTCTGAAAAAAATCTACATTTAGAACGGAGGTATAATGCAATAAAATATTGAATAAATATATATATATGTCAACCGCTGTGGTCTCCAGGTAGCGTGCTGCCTTGTCACACAGCGGGCCCGGGTTCGATCCCCGGTCGGGGCAGTTTTTCTGGGTGAGGTTTTTATCGGGGTTTTTCCTCATCTGTAAGACAAATGTCAGGAAAACTTTAAGGCCCAAACGGTCCCCGAAATCATATGGCATAATTATCATCATCATCCTTACAATTATCATAATCCCTCACCGGTGTGGAAAGCAAAGGGAAGTTACCACACCTACAATTCCATAGTAAAGCTGCAAGCATAGCATGAAAATGCTATGATTGCAGTAAGGACCTGCCTTCGGGCAGAATTACTATGAATGAATTTATATATATATATATATTTAACGCTACCCTAGGGTCTACTTAATCTCTAACTGAAATGTGAACAAGGCATATGTTTTGGAGATAAAGTCGGCCGTCGCGCAGGGCTAAACGTCCTACTGGCATCTCGTGCCGAATGTCTAGAAAGGTTGGAAGACTTAATCCCTACTACCCAAGGGCATAATAAGGTCTCTATAGGGATCTCTTTACCTTTAACTAGTGAAAAAAATAAATATTTGATTAAAACTTTCTTTATTTTCCGTAGTTTAATGTTTCTCTTTCTATGTACCTTTACGCATCACACATTATCATGACCTTGAAGGGACCGGACTTGTCAAGATAACATGTTTAAACTCTTGATCACGTACGCACTTTTGACCACATATGGACAAGAAGGGACACTACAAATTAATTATTAGCTCAATTCCAGCTTCACGTCCACGACTACACAAACATTTGAGACAAATCACATCTGTCACTCTTATATTCTTAATAAACATGGCGAATATTATAAAATCAATAGTGAAAAAAATTATAATAAACTAGAAGTCCCGGCCACGCGTTGCTGTGGCTAAAGTATACGTTAAAAATTTAAATTAAGTTAATGTCTTTCAGCCAGATTACATAAAACTAATACTTACACACGAAATTAATAATATTGAAAATAAAATAAACACTGAACACACTTAAATTATGAAATAATCAATATTTGTAATTCAATTGAAATTCGCGGTTGCAACAAAAAGCACAGCCATCTGGATCTCTCTTTGTTAAATAATAAACCAATTACCTTACCAAATTACCTTACACCGCCATCTGTTAGAATCGTATGGAACTCGCAGATAATTATAACTCTCTGTTAAATAACAAACAAATAATTTGGAATAAAAAATAATGCGACTATAAATTTAGTTATAAACTACCCTAAGTCTCAAGTTGGATCAAACTGCACACAGTGTGCAAAATTTTATTAAAATCGGTTCAGTAGTTTAGGATTCCATCGCGGACAAACAACGTGACACGAATTTTTTATATAGCCTATTAAGATTTCCGTTGAGTAAATAGTCACAAACTAAGGTTTTAAAATAAATACCTGGCAGCTGTCGTCGTCCAACTAGGTTAATTTTTTAAACACACTTTTAAGTACTGTAGGTCTTACGGAAACAGGTTTCCATCTTTAGCAGAAGATCGGTAGCTACCGATGACGCTGGAAGGTCGCTGATGTCAGAAGCGTCGCACCAATAAGAAAAGTAAGTAGCTCTAACTTTCTGCTTAAGATGGAAGCCGGTTTTCGAAAACCTCACAAATGTTAAATTGAAAGAAATAACCTACTTGTGGACGACGACACCTGCCACGTACTTATTTTATTATTTTGCACTCTGAATATTATAGGTCCACCGCTATGGTCTCAAGGTAGCTGCCTTGTCATGCAGCGGGCCCGGGTTCGATTCCCGGTAGGGACAGGCTCCTGTGTTGTTTTTTCGGGTTTTTTCCTCATCTGTAAGACAAATGTCAGGAAGCTTAGGGCCCAACGGTCCCTGAAAATCATCCGGCCATCAACATCATCCTTATCATTATCATCATCATCCTTCACCGGTGTGGAAAGCAACGGGAAGCTACCACACCTATAATTCCCTGGTAAAGCTGCAAAGCATAGCATGAAAATGCTAAGATTGCAGTGAAAGACCTGCCCTCAGGCAGAATTACTATGGATGGATGGAATATTATAGAGTATTTATGATACGGAAATTGTGTTAGAAGACTAGATCTTAAAGTTTCTCTATATTTGTGTTGCAGGTAAAAGAAAAAAGAAAACTTTAACTCAGAAAACTTTTCCCGACTGGGGATTGAATCCGATCCGGCTGCCTCTGAGGAAACGTTACCCTGAAACAATAGCGTTAAGCTTGGTTACAAATAAGTCCAAAAATCATTAAGTGAAATACAATTGAATAACAAATCTTTTCTCTTCTCTTCAGACTATGTTTATATTATTAAGTTTCATGAACTGTTACCTTCTTAGATCTACACAATATTTTCATGTCATCTTTTTGCAGGAAACCCATAAATGTTCGGCCATATAGTAATATATATGAATATATTATATACATAATATATAATATTAATATATATGAACAAAAGAAACAGAAATAAAGCTTTTAATTCAGGACATGCAGTACGTTTTTGTATTATGAAACCTGAGCAATTATATGAAATGATATTTCCAGAAAAACACCTCACGTACATGTAACCAGTGCGTAATACACTGGGATTTCTCAGATACATTAACTAAATGAACACACGGAAATGTATATTTTAGAGTGAATTGGGACTTTATGTAGCTACATATGGAAGTAGTATATTTTAATATTATCTGAACGCTTTCCAAACATTTTACACTTTTAGCAGACATATTTTTCAAAGACACGTAGCTTCAAATTCATTTTTCATGTATTGTGAAACGTTATTTTTCTACATGGACATTTACATATCATTGTAGGTATTTTTTAAAACTCCTCTCTGTGCAATGATATACGTGCTTAAAATAAACTACAACTCTTCCTGCTATCATACGATTCACTCAACAAGAGAATGAACTAGCGTCAAACAAATATTTCATCTCAACACAAATTACAAGTTATATTTTTAATATTGCAAGAATATTAGATTTTTATAGTATGTTATGTCCATCCATAGTAATTCTGCCCGAGGGCAGGTCTTTCACTGCAATCATAGCATTTTCATGCTAGGCTTTGCAGCTTTACTAGGGAATTATAGGTGTGGTAGCATCCCGTTGTTTTCCACACCGGTGCAGGGTGGTGATAATGATAAGAATGATGATTATGGCGGATGATTTTCGGGGACCGTTGGGCCCTACGCTTCCTGACATTTGTCTTACAGGTGAGAAAAAACCACAAAAAACCTCTCCCAGGAATCTTGTCCCGACCGGGGATCGAACCTGGACCCGCTGCGTGATAAGGCAGCATGTTACCTCAAGACCACAGCGGTGGACTATGTTATGTCAGAAAAAATATTTATATTTTCCCAGTTTTATCTTTCCGCCAAATTCCGAGAGGAAGGAATCGTCCATACATCTATTTACTTACACAAGAATTCTGATGACCTTCTCGATCTCGTCGTCGTTTATCTAGGTATTAAGTTAATTGTCTCTGGTCCCGAGAGTCGCGGTTTGAAACCCGATGGATTTTTAGGATGGAAGAATCCACGGGCGATGTCCTCCGGAACGGATTTTAAGCCGTGAATCCCGAGTCTGAAGATTTTTTGGGTTCGGAAAGAATCTCAAGCCTGATTAGAGCCTCTGAGAAAAGTTTTATCTGACTTTCCCATCCAACCTTAGTTGTCTACTGAAGTGCATTTGATGCTACTTTACCGCTCAAGGTCATGTACTGGTCTTCCCACAACTAATTGTTGGGGATTGTGTTTCAGTAGTCGAGGTCAATTGTTTCCACGTGCTTTGCCGTCGCTTTTGCCGGGTGCGAGACGCATTCCATTATGCAAGTCATTATAGCAACCATATTAATCTAGAGGAGTATTATCGTTGTGTATCATGCTGTTTAATACAGTGATATAATAAGCTTTAAAATAGTGATAGTACAATGCAATACGTCGGAGTTTCTTTTGACTTGTCATACATACCATTTTGTGTTTGAATATTTTTGAGAATCTATTTAACTTATATAGTAGGTGTTGGAAGTAAGAAAAAAAGTTATTAATTCGAGTGGATGTAATAGTATAATATGATGCGAGGTTGGGAAGTGGTTTATATACAAGAGAGAAAAATTTTAATTTCCCAGAACCTGTAATGCACTTCACAAACGTGTGTTGTACATTATTTTTCGCGATGATGTTTTCAAAATATTACATAATGGAAAAATAATATCTTTGTTGGAAATATTTGCGTTGATTATAAACAACTGACTAACGTTAACAATGTGGGCAATGTTTATTAGTTGAAACTACAGGAGGCCGAGACATCAATCAGTCATAAAATGGCAGCAAGTATGTATTTGTTGTTTTATATTGATTAAAATAAATTTCAGTTCATTCAAAATACACTGACTTGTTTCGTATAAAGTATATTAACACTACATTTTGGATATATTTTAGTTTTATTTTCCACGTGGTTTGTAATATGTAATATTACAGTATAGTTATTTAGGTTGGCAACCCCGAAATGTAGGAAGTTGAACATTCAATCATGGTCGCCATTGCTGTAAGTAAGACAAAACGCACTATCGCCCATTATCATTTGCAGTGCACATGCATATTTACGGGAAGTGCCATGAAGAAAGCGGTTAAGATTACGTATAAGTCTGATTTTGTTCCAAGAATTAGTGATGTAAGAGATTTTAAAGAAATTTTATGATTCTCAACGGCCAGAGCACGAGGTTCTTAAAATATTGAAATTAAAACTTCTTAAAATAATTTCGACCTTGTTTTCCTTATGAAAAATTCTCACGTAGGCCAATTCAGTAGCATATTCAGTTCTTAAGGAATATAAAGGAACTCAGAAATATCTGCAGACCAATTATTTATTTAGACGAGACGTGGTCAAATATAAATTATTCATGGAACAAAGTTTGGGTAAGTGGAAAATCAGATGGATCTATTGATCCACCCTTACCGCACCATTAGGCAAGGGACAACATTTTATAGTTCTACATTCTGACTCAGCTAAGCGATTTGTAACATATGCCTGGTATCTATGTAATTCTGGATTCACAAATGGCTATCACGAGAGAAGGATGGAAATAGATTTGAAGAAAGGTTTAAAAAACCAGTTTGTTTCTAATATTCCAGCTCGATTCATCATCATCATCATCAACAACAACAAGGATTAAGCCCAATGGCCTGTTCCGATCTCATTACAGGTCGAATTGGCCCTTCTATCTCTTCAATGGTCTTCCAAACATTCTTCTCCCATTTGGTTCATAATTGTACATTCTTCTTGGTATGCGCTGTTCATTCATTCGTAATACGTGCTGAAGATAAGCATTTTGATAACATTTTATTCTTTCACCTCACTGATAGTATTCTTTTAACAATTAATACATTTAATTATTTATGAAAATAATATTAAGATCAACAAATATTTTCTTTTGTTTTGTTTTAAATATTGTAAAATTGTAACATTAGTTTTCTATATCTCATTTTTCTTTGTTTTTTATATACATTAGACAGGGACAATTTAATATGTTTTGCTTATATACATTTTATTATTAGTTTTAGTCTTAATTTTAACTAACATTAACTAGTTGTATTATAGATCGTAATATAATAGATATCTTTTTGACCAAATTTTTATTTAGAATTTAATATTAGAGTTAATTGAGATTGTTATATTCTGATGTAATATATGTTTGTCTTGGTGAGTGGAAGAGAAGGCCAAATGGCCTTAACTCCATCAGGCTAAATAAATCTAATCTAAAAAAATCTAAATGTATTAAGTTCTGTTCTTATATCTTCGTTTTTCTTTTATCGGTCCTTTGGTATCCTGCTATTGCTCTTAACATCTTCATTTCAGCAGCCTCTATTTGTTTACTATTTGCCTTTGTTAATGTCCAGGTTTCACATAATTTATATAATGATTATATTAGTTATAAATAATTTTAATGATCGATTTCTTCTTGAAGGACAACATAGATAAGAGATGGAACTGCCAACACTTTGTAAAACGTCATTCATAATAGTAATATATAATGCCAAATACCACTGTATGGAAATTAATATAACTCCCACTTCATCAAGTTGAATACAATAATAAATGGTAGAGTAGTTAAAGCACGAGGAATCGAACACGATCCTAGGCAATAAAATCAATAATATAGTCTATAGTATTTCAGCGCAAAGACACTTATAAAGAATTTAAGGGGGTGATTGGTGAAATTTCTATTTTATACATTTTTTAAGCGACTTACTTAATTGTCTGTATATGCATTCATGCTATAATAGGTAATATTATACTGAAGTTTCATCCTTCTAGGCTTAAAGGTTTTTGAGTTATTGAAGAGAATCCATTTAAAAATTTGCATATTAATTTTTTTTATTTATCCCATAATTGTTTAGTAACTTTTTTAAATTCTACATTCTGACTCAGCTAAGGGAATTGTAACATATGCCTGGTATCTATGTAATTCCGGATTCACAAATGGCTATCAGGAGAGATGGATGGAAACAGATTTGAAGAAAGGTTTAAAAAACCAGTTTGTTTCTTATATTCCAGCTCGATTCATAATACTGTAGTAATATATAATGTTAAATACCACTGTATGGAAATTAATATAACTCCCACTTCATCAAATTGAAAATAATAAATGGTTGAGTACTTAAAGCACGAGGAATCGAACACGATCCTAGGGCAATAAAATCAATAATACAGTCTATAGTTTACAGCGCAAAGACACTTATAATGAATTTAAGGGGGTGATGGGTGAAATTTCTATTTTCTGCATTTGTTAAGCGACATACTTAATGTTTTGTATACGCATTCATACCATAATAGGTAATATTATACTGAAGGTTCATCCTTCTAGGCTTAAATGTTTTCGAGGTATTCAGGAGAATCCATTTAAAAATTTGCATATTCATTTTTTTTCTTTATCCCATAATTGTTTAGTAACTTTTTTAATGTTTTTTATACACGACCACTGAGTATTTAAAACAACACTATGCATTAACTTTTCTATATCATTATAATAAATGAAGAAACCAATATATACATCCTCTGCATATGAATTTTTTTAAAGTTACTACACATATTTTATTGTTTTATTCAAAAACTATCAACGTTGTTTCAACATCCATGCATAGAATTGTTAGTCATAGTGTGTTGGACTTACAGTGAAAATGTCGTGCTTCTATCATTAAATTTGTCAATGCTATTTTGATTTGAATGTATTGAAATGCAATGAAAATAAAAGTGTGGAAAAGCCAATTTGAAAGTTTGCAGTTAAATTGAAAATGTAGCATACATGCCCTCCTACAGTCATTAGGGAAACTTACGAGTACAAGCGCCATAGGACACTGAAACTTCGCCAACTAATACTGTAAGTTACATAGTATTTTTTAATACAAAAAACAAAAAATGCTAAATTTGACCGAAAATGTTGAAAATTCACCCATCACCTCCCTTAAAATAGATTCTGTATCAAGAGTTATGGACATACTGTGTTGCGACTTCCACCAATTTTATACCAAAAGAGTTAACTTGGGATCAAATGAAAGACTATGTGGCTAAAAGAAATATTAGATTTAAACAGTTTGATGTGCAGCTCCTTTTCCTCAAGGCAATAAATGAAATTAAAATAGAAGATTGGGCTAGTATATGCGAGCATGAAGAAAAAGAAGAACAGTTTTATCGGCAGAACGAGGAATTTATAGACGAAGCTATGGATCACTTCATCATCAATCTAGAGTAGAGCGATGAAGAAAGCGACAAGGACGAAGTTTCGACACATGGAGAAATTTATGAGGACTATTTAAACTCATGCCTCAAATGGTAGTCAATAACCAATCACGTTACAACCAATGACAGTCATGTTTCACCTAGCTCTTAATCGGTTTCTCTTTATCAGCTCCTGCTTTTGTGATAAAGAAAGCTCCTCCTTTTAATATTCTCAACAGGTCAGAGCATTATTTTTCTCCAACAAATATATTTAATATAGCAAATAATGAACAGATTCCTTGATTTTACTGAGATGTTTACTAAAAAATATATATTAATAATCTATAATGTTGGTTATAATATACAGTTTAATATGTTTCATTATTTCTCCACTAGGGTGCATTCTTACAATATTTTGATCCTATTTTGCAATAAATACCATGATCAAGTTGCAGTGAATATACATAACCTCACATTTCTGACTTATTTTCAAACGTCTTGAATTTATTGATAATTTGCTTTCTTACAATATTGCGATCCTTTGGCAGTAAAATAATATGATCTGGTTGCAGTGATGAACAAATGAAACATAACAAACCTCATTTCTTCTCAAACATCGCCGTTTACATTAAATATGTAACTATTTTAAAATAACTATATTTAAATAATGATTTGTGAGTAAACAGCTTAATTTTGTTTCGTTAAATAGTCCTAACAAATGTCATTCTTGATTTCCAAATCCTCTAGATAAATTCACTCGTCACTTCGTGACATCGTGAATTTATTGATAAAATTTGCAAATCACTCGTGACATTACTTATGATAATGGAAATCAAGATAAAACTGCGACAGATCAGCTAGGTATTTCGATTCTCTCGTCAGATTCACACGAGCTGGCTTGACAGTCAAATCAAAGCTGGCAACGTCGTAAATGTGACTATTACCAAATCGCCTATAGGTGTCTCTTTGAGGCGATTAGCTAACCATTTGTCAATAACTGGCATATGTAAGGAAATACGTTGATTAAATAATTTCTGCAAAGTACCCTTGCACTTTGTGGTGATGTACGGGCACAGAAAAACAGTCATACATGATCTATGGTGTGGGATCAGCATTACGTAAAGCCATCTCAAAACCACCATAAGCACTTAACAGAACTATCGGAAATTGTGTAACCAAGTGAATGCAAATTGTAATCCGACTTTCTCCTTTAGTAACCATGGTTAGTTACTTTATTTAAGTATTCGCTTTTTAAATGGCTTTTCAAAACTATGTTTACTCACAGGATTTTTACTTCAGGCACAGTTCAAATATCGATGCGTGCAAAATAATCCTATTTAAAAATAGAGCATGCAGCATGCACACTAATTCAGCGGCTTATATTTGTAGATAGACTGGGGATTTTTTTGTGGACAGATAGGTGATCAAATGAATCATGGAGCAATAATTAGGCTTTATATGAATTAGGGACAGTGGGGTTTCATTTCAAGACTTAAGAACAGAAAACATTTAATATTTATCTGAGAGCATAACATAGTCTTTATTGCTACAGCTTATGGAGACCACTTTAATTCCCAGTTTTGTACAGTTTTACGTATCCATAAAGCAAATCAGTTATTTATAGAAAAAATAGGATAGAAAAAGGCGAAGAAATTAACTACTAGGGCATTCGGTAAGTGATAGCAACGCTGCTGTATCATCAGAGAAAATTTATTTATGTTATTTTTGACATTACCAACTTCCTTTATAGTCTTTAGCCTAGTCAACTATAACATTGCGAAATCCTTGAAGACTGCGTACTCCAATTGTAGCACCATTTCTCGATATCTCTTTCATCTGATCGATCTAGAGCTTCCTGTATATCAACTCTTGATTGCAATCGAATGTCTAGTACAGGTTCTTTGATCTCTGAGAATAAGTTACAGTCACAAAGGCTCATGACTGGTGAATTTGGTGGATGTTCGAGTACTTCCCAATTCCACCTTCTTAAGAAATTCTACTGAAAATGTTTTTATAGCGATACTTAACTAAGAGTGAAAAACAGTGAATATAATCACAAAATAATGCTATTTCAAGACTTACAATATTACAGATTTATACAACAAAGTTTGCTCAACAACATACTACAAGATTACTGTGGGCACCACTAGGTTCGCTGATTTACAACAACGTTGCCAATATTTATTGAATAATCTAGCAAATATTCAAAATAAAATAACCATATGTTGGCCAATAAATTCCTCTACTACCATTAGTATATTAGAATTAAATATCAATTAAATTATTAACTAAATATAAATATACATTTATTTTAAGTAGGTTCACTTGCTTCTTAATTGTAGGACGTTTAGACACGAGCAAGTAAGCGCGACTGGTCTAATTCTCATGAATGCTAAATAGCATGCTAAGCCTTGCGTGATAAATTTTTATCTTATCATAATAATTACTGATATTATTTTACATTTTAGGCGCACAGGGTGGCTACAAAGTCCGTAAAACTATAGCAATTAACACACACATACCAGTAGTATCTACCTCAACTATAGAAGGTTTTCCACATCATTCTGATTAATATTTCTCAAACTTTTACCAAGTTCCTTGTGAGAAACCAGAGCAACTGCTCCGACGGTAATCTTCATGAAGATATATGTTAGTGTAAATTGGAGTTATGAATTAGTAAGTTTCAAAAATTGAAGGACTGCCTGCTGTAATACGTACTGATAGATCCGAAACACCGATAATTTAATAAAAATAAAAATGAATAAAATACAATTTAAAGTTCTCAGATGGTTCTCAACTTTGCGGAGATTAACTAACTGACTCACTGGCTCTATCAAGCCCATACGTTGAGAGCCTGCGCGGAAATAAGTTCTTTATACATACGTATTCTGAGTCAATGTTTTCCAATCATTCCATCTCCCTCAAATCATCTAAATGGCACAAACAGTAGGTTGCGTGTGGGTAAAGAGTTTTCTGATATTTTTTAAATTCACAATGGATTAAAGCAGGGAGTTGCACTGTCTGCTATTCAATTTAGTACTATAGCATGCCATAAAATCATTTTGAGATCAACATTGTATAACACTAACTAGTATTAAAAATGAGCAATTGAAGATTTCATTTGAGATAGTGATTTCTTTGTTGGTACGTCGTAAGTATACGGCGTGTAAATTAACAAAAATTCGATAACAAACTACGCGTCATGTCGGTTGTAATTCGAATGCCAACTTAAATTATTGCATTTGGTTCAATAGCCTAAAATTAGTATGTTGTTTAATAAATCAATGGAGCTATATGACAAGGAAAACTGACGTTTCAGGATTGCATATAAGACAAAACAGATAGAAATATTTATGACGAGGAATTGTTTGTTTAATTTCCAGTGAAAGCTTGTAAAATTTCAGTACTTTTATTAATGTCTTATTTATAGACGCATAACTTCGAATATCATATCACGTCTACATCTACATATTTTCTTAGTAATGGCGGGAAGCGTTGAATATAATGAAATGACTTCAGAAATAAAATTGTAACCCTGTGTTCGCCTTGAAAACTGACTAAAAACCACGAACACTCTCACAAACCGGTGATCGGCACCGGTATTTGAACCTGGGACCTCACGAATAAGAATTCGAGAATCAAATGCTACTGCTCAGCAAATTTGCTCAGTCAGTAGCGTCTTAATTTGAGGCGTATAATAAAATACAAGGGAGAAAAAAAGACAAGGACACTCTCTCCCTATCTACCTTCAGTAGGCCTACACATATTTACATTTCTCAGAACATTATACATCTAAACGAACAACAATATTATCTTTATTAGTATTATTATTATTATTATTATTATTATAATTAACAACTAACTCACTCATTGGCATTATCGAACCCGCAGATTCATGGCCGCATGGACATAATCTCTCCATACATTCGTATCCTCAGCTAATATTTAACAATGATCTCCTGTATAATTTAACTCCCTCAAATCAAGTTTAATGTTATTCTCCCACCTCATTCTTGATTTACCACTGGACGTTTTCTCTCTGGTCTTCTACACGATGGTTCCATGTCCTATTATTATTATTATTATTATTATTATTATTATTATTATTATTATTATTATTATTACTTTATTATTACTTTATTATTTATAAAATATTTACTTGGATGTTTAATGCGATGGTATCACAATTACACTTGCCAAGACCACAATTTAAAATTAATAAAACTGAGCTTGTAATTTTTATGAATGTCATCTGGTGTTCACTTTTATGTGGGTCGTGTAGGTATACATGTTATGTGTGTTACGAAATGTCCATTCAATGATAATGCAGGTACATAAATGTTATGTTATTTAACATGAAAACGTTTTTATACTCTATATGATTGTGGTTTGTAACAATAAAATTTTAGTAGTATCTATTAATAAAATTTTGAAGTAAAGTTAAAGTTTATAATGGGCCTATGCAATCTGTATACATTTTTTTTTCACACACAAGACACGGATTATAAAGATGTGAAATAATGTATCTATGCAGCTTTTAAGTATGAAATCGTTGGTTTAATATAATCCAAATATCTTTTAGACTTTCGATCACAAATGCGGGGTTTCTTCAGGATTTTTCTGAAAACATTTATTCGTGCATTATTATGTTTACTAGTGACAGGATTTTCATGCAGTACGGGCGTGAAATAATATAAAAAATCCTTTTGTCCTTTTCTTTTTATTATGTAGTCAGTTTTAGCATTAAGTACATTCAAAGAGCAGAAATCAAATAAGACACTTATTAATGTGACGCAAGTAGTGTTTGTAACATTGCACTCGCGTTATGTAATTTATCAAAAATTAACAAAGGTAACGCCATGTTCCATTTTATAAGCACTATTTGTACTACATGACAAATAAACCAATACTTTTGTTATAATTTAAAACAAGAATAAACTTCTGTACGCCTGATGTTTTCTGATAAAACCGTACATTTGTGATCAAAAGTGTACCGGTGTAAGATATTTCGAGTATAGGCCTATTTACCACTAGCAATTCCAACTTGAAATTTGTGGACTTGCATATTTCCACCACCACACATACGTTGTGTGTGTGTCTTCACGAGTATGCGCTCGCGTTTAAATATTTGTTTTTATTCAATGCTCGAGGTTGTCGTTTCAACATTTCTGGTGTTCTCTCCTGGCGTAATTGTAACCCACTTCTGAGGTTGGGGGTCTGGAAGACGGGGTTACTGCTGCCCCGATGATATGATAGATGGTGATGATGATGATAGTGGTGCGCCAGAAGGGTTCTTAATCCTAAATTTAATTTAAGTGTAATATGAATGATGATGATTATGATGGCCATATGATGTTCGGGACCGTTTGGGCCTTGGACGTTCCTGAAATTGGTCTTAAAAGCGAGGAAAAATCCGAAAAAATCCTCACTCAGGAAACTTGTCCAACCCGGGCCCGCTTCGTGACAAGACAGTTCGCTACCTTGAGATCACAGCGATGGATTATTATTATTATTGTTATTATTAATATTATTATTACTATTATCATTATATTAAACCACAATTTAGTCATCCATAAGCTGTGACATCTTGTATTTTCATTTTGGTAATTACGTAATCGATAATCGATTTTCGGTTTAGTGTTGGACGTTCCCAGTGTATTTATGCACATCTCTATGTTACAGTGGTATGGCCATGTCAAAAGAATGCCAGAGCAAAGATTGCCTAAATTTATTATGGAATGCATCCCAATGGAAAGGAGGAAGAAAGGAAGACTAAAGAAAACCTGTATAGAAGGTGTATAAGCGGCTATGATTATCAGAGAATTGGAGGAAGAACAATGAATGGAAAGAGAGGAATGGCGTTTGGTTTTCGGAAGACGGCAGCAGCTGCCATGATACCGGATGGTGATGATGATATTAAACCATATAGTAAATATAATAACATACCTATTGAAATCGCGATGGCCTTCCATGTTTTCTCTTTGAACTATTGTTTGCATTAAATTATATAAAGAGCAATATCATGTCTGTGGTTTCCTAACAGTTTTGTGTGACTTTTGGAGCCATAAATAAATTTTATATCCTGTTCCTAATTTAAAGCATCACTACAGTCATCACACTTCATTTCAAATATTTTACAGAACACGCGAAATCCATTTGTTTTATATGCATTTGCTGGAGTTTCTACTTAAACCAAATGAACATGATAATCATCTTCAAGTAGAGAAATTACAAAAGTTTTATTTTCTGGTTGCTAATGAATTTTAAATATGGCACTGAAAAAAAATGTGGAGTAGAAATCGAAGATTTAATATTAGAAGTTCAAAAGGGGTATATTAGAGGATGTGATGAATTTGAGTATCTGGGAGTAAAAGTAGATAAAAAGGATAAACAAGAGAGTAATATTAAGTACAGAATAAATAAAGGTAACAGCAATGATGAATGGAATCTTATGGAACATACATATACTCAAAAAAAATTAAAAATATTTAATTCAATAATGAGAAGTACTGTCACAGATGGGGCTGAAGTTTGGAAATTCAACAAAACCTTAGAACATAAACTTATGTATATGAAATGGATTTCATGAGGAGAGGAGCAAGATGCTCAAAATTAGAAAAAATAAGAAATACTGTCATACGAGAAAAAAAATTAATATTATATATTGAATATTAGACCATGTAAGATATAAACAATTAAATTGGTATGGGCATGCACGTCGAATGCAAGAAGAAAAGTTACCCTAAAAAACATTGCAATGGTATCCACCTGGAAGAAGAAGGAAAGGAAGACCTTGAAACTCGTGGCTGCAAGAAATAAGAACTGGAATGAGAACAAGAGGACTGAATGAAACGGAGTAGATGGATAGAGACAAGTGGAGAAGGAAAATAAAACTTTAGGCACAGACAGATGAATAAACATAAAAAATCTGTATATAAATAAAACTGGAAAAATCATGGCAACACAATTAATAGAATTAATGAAATTTGCACTCTTCAAATAAGATAACGATTACTTTGTGCAAGTGATAATCCGGAGAGCTGGGTGATTTTTTCTAACTTTGTTATATTATTTAATTTTTAATGTATTTAATGCAGCAAACACTTTATTTCCGTCAGTCTCTAACAAGTCCACTTGTCACAGTTTCTCCTCTTTCACAGCTCACTGTATCGCTGCCAATTCACAACCGACTAGCTCGCGAGCCTAACAGAACGGAAGTTTCTGGCATAGAACTTTCATGATAGGGGAAGAAGAGGCTACGATAAACCTCTGGAACGGAGGTCTAGACGTATCGATGATCTGTGCGGGTCTTTCGACTCGCGAGTCGACGACTCCCGAATCTATTTGTACCAATGCGAGACCACTATCCCCGTTGTCACCCGCGAAATTCAAACGCTACTAGTACGATGCGTCCATCCATCGATAGTAATTCTGCCGAGAGCAGTCTTTCACTGTAATCATAGTATTTTCATGCTATGTTTTTCAGTGTTCGTAGGGAATTATAGAAGTGGTAGATTCCCGTTGCTTTCCACACCGGTGAAGAATAATGATCATAATGATAAGGATGATGATGGCCGGATGATTTTCCGGGAACGTTGGGCCCTAAGCATCCTGACATTTGTGAGGAAAAACCCGAGAAAACCCTCACCCAGAGGTCTGTCCCGACCGGGAATCGAACCCGGGCCCGCTGCGTGATAAGGCAGCACGCTACCTCAAGACCACGGCGGTGGACATGTATATATGCACTAAAAAGTACTGGATATAATAAACTTTTTGTATCAAGATGTTCAGCCAGTAACCCTGAACAAACATTTAAGGTATTTCGTTAGATATTTGATTTAACGGCCGTCTTTATACATATCATTAACCGTCAATATTAAAAGAGCCGAGAAAAAACATACATTTGGTCACAAAGCTCATATTAACATTTTGAACACTTTACGGCACTGGACACGCAACTAAAATTACATTCCGAAGGAAGCCATACTCCGATTTTATGTCGCTGAGAAAAATGCATCGATATCTCCGGGTTTGAACGTACTACCCTCAGGTATAGACCTCTAGACCACCGAAACCTGCTGAAATATTCCTTTCACCGTATGTAGGTCTATATGGTAATATGATACAAATTAAACTTAAAGGAGCTCCAAAGAGCCAGGACAGTTTAAAGTGTTTACTGTACTGGCTATCAGCTGACATTGCAGGAAGTTGCGTGTTTAGAATCATATAGTCTCTCCACATTAAGTTCAGTTTTCTTTAATCAAATTTCCTACTTCGCTAATCAAGTAACTATTCACTTCTTATAAGGTTAGTTGAAATATCTTCCAGACCCTAAAGAAAAAAGAAACAATTGTTAAAACGTAACGCGTTCCCACTAAAGGCAATCGCAGTGAGATAATACATGGGTTGTCAGCCCTCATGATGGCCGTCTTTATTCCCAGCACATACGCCTGGTGGTAATTTCAGTTGAGCCTGAATTGACACCAGGATCATTGTGCTGCCTATGTATGCTGTGCGACCTTCCGATAGTATGCGTATTGCTTTAACCAATTATTCTACTGTATGCCCCACAAAAAAAAATGGAAAGACAATGAATCTCGCGCGGACATCTTTGGATGACAGGTAGCAAGCTAATTGTTAATTGATACAAGCATTCTTATGGTAATATGGGAGCATTATTTATTAGCCTATCATAATACAAGAAAAATCTACATATATTCTTAAACCAAATATGTTCGATAACCTCGAGTTTAGATAATGAATTTTGGGGTACAGATTCACTTCCCTGAAATGACATACAATTTTTATTCTCTACTTCTTTTTCTTCATCCATACACGTTTTAGGCCTAGAGGCCTTTTACGATCGCACTGATAATTTTTGCATCCAGATAACATCACTTGTAGAAGAAATGCTGAATCACTTAACCCCTTCGGGCTAGCAACTCGTCGGCCAGTTTTTTTAGAATTGCTTTCAATTCTCACAGGAAGCTTCGAATGGACCAGTGGGATAATTCTGTTGATGAAAAGGCAAGGAAAGGACAACGTTTGGAAAAATAAAAACTTTTTTAAAATAGTAACTTGGAATATACAGGATATAGCCCACAAAGAGGACCAGTTATAAGTTACGTGCTAGCAAAAAAAAGGAATACCTTCTTCTTCTTCTTCTGCCAAAAACACAGGTTTAGGTTTAATCCCGTCTGTGAACTACAACTGGAACTGATCTATCCAACGGCGATGAGTTTCTTTTTTTGTAAGCCATGTTCTGGCATCCTAAGAACGTGCTGTCTCCATTTATGTTAATGAAGCCGGAATTTCGCAGTCTTTTCCTCAACATCCCATTGAGTTCTAGTATCATCACTTCTCATTTGCTATCTCAAGGAACACCTGTTATTGACCGTAGAAATCTATTTGTGATGTGTTGATTCTGCTTTTATCAGTTTATCGTAGTGTCCAACCTTCACTACCATATAAGAGAGATGGTTAAGATATTATAAAAATATGAGTTGAATATCTTTACTTTTCAATAACAGTTATATCTAAAACGGAAAAGAAACCAAGACGATCAAGAGAAAAACAATTATTTACAATTGAGTAGTTGTCCCGGAAACAGATCTAAGTCATAAACTGGTACACATGACTTCACTAACTTCTTCCGCCATTTTGTTACATATATACCATTTTACATGCCGTCATATCCTCTGGATATATCACTATCCACTGAAAACTCAACTTTGGAATTTTTGTGAATTTTGTTCGGGGCAACTATTAAATTTTATAGTGGAGTTAGCAGTAAATCAAAGGCAAAATGTGGAATTTTGCTTATGATCAAGAAAACAATTAAGATCCACGATAAATAATTATTATTAATGGAGTGAAAGAATACTCCAACCTCTATTTTTATTTACAAAATATGAGTAACATTCAGCATTGTGCACAACATGCCTTTAATGAAGTGCCTTCATCTAATTTCACTCTCGACCTGGTAACATTTGGGTCGTGAGCAGAGGATTTATAATGTGCATATCATCGTACATGGCGAGTAATTTTGATGCTTGACGCACATTCATGGAATTACAACTCTCCATCAAAACCAAAGCGCTACGGTCAACAAATTTCTGCCCATAACATCAAGCCACCGCCCCTAATCCCAATCAATCGAGCCAAGTGGCAACGTTGCAGTAACTGTGGCAACATTTAAAATTGCAAATGTCTCATTGCTAGCGTTTTTACAGCATTAATTAATCACTAGTGACATCCATAATTGACGCAATATCACTGACCAATTAGCTCAGTCCCTCATCCCACGCATTTATATCGATATATCGATACATGAATGACATGCTATCATGCGATTAATAAGTATTACATTTTGCACTATCGCTAATTAACGTTATTCCATTAGTGTTTCAAGTTTTTAATCATTTCGATAGTTTTTGCTATATTGCATTTGATATCTCATTGCAGAATATCCAGGATTTTTAAACCTCTCTATGATTTTCCAATCCCGGTATCAGAGTAGCAAAAAAATGCAGCATATCCTCAAATCAATGGATTTAATGGGAGAGTGGTTGGTACAGTAATGCTGATTACTCGGTTCCACAGCGTTTTACATATAGGCTATACGGTATTACTGAAAACATAAAATCCATCACACAATTTTAACAAAATGTAAAACTAAAGTTACACAAACATATTACTAAGTGGCCAGTTTTAAACATTTATTTTACACTATGTACATCGTGTCCCATTCAAACCTCCCACATTTTAATTAATCATAACTCTCAAAGTATGCGGAATTACGAAATGAGATTGGTATTAAAAGAAAGAGAAACTCAAAGAATTTTTGTTTTCATTGTTGCAGTTAACTCATCTGTCGCATGTTGGATAATAATGATATAAAACAAAATGGCGACTCTTCAGCAATGAACACAAACTGTTCTCTGGTATGCAGAGACGAAGTCAAAGAAATTACCGGAGAGAATATGGAGGAAATGAATCTGATGAGAAGACCGTTAAGATATGGCTTGAGACGTTTCTGGCGACTGGAAGCGTTAAAAAAGAATCAGGAGGTGCTCGTACACGTGTTTCAGATGAAACTCTTGAAGAAATTTTAGCAGAATTTCAGAGAAGTCCACAAAAACCAATTCGCCAAGCCGTGTGGCAATGGAAATTCTTTGAGTTTCTGTTTCGTTTAATACCGGCCTCATTTCAAAATCCGCATACTTTGTTAGTTCTGATTAATCAAAACGTGGTAGGTTTGAATGGGACCCCTGTATATCTAATTTCAGTAGGCTACTTTCATATTTTAATAAAATGCAGGAAAATGGACCATTACAATATACTATAATTATATACAATATTATGTGCTATAATTATATACAATATTATATACTATAATAGTCACAAAACATGGTCTTTAGAGGAAGCCAGATATAATAAGAACAGTTAAGTCTCGTAGACTGCGATGGGGGGGGGACATGTAGCACGAATGGGAATGAAATACGTGCATGGAAGCTTATTGTAGGAAAACCAGAGGGAAAACGCCCAGTTGGTAGACCAAGAACGAGGTGGGAGAAAAACATTAACTATGATTTGGGGGGAATTTAATTATATAGGGAATGATTGGAAAACTTTAGCTCAGGATAGGGATGTATGGAGAGATTATGTCCGCGCGGTCATGAACCCAAGGGTTCGATAGTGCCAGTGAGTTAGTTTATAATATTCACAAAATGGACGCAACATTCGACAACTTATAAGTAAACCATGACAAACTTATTAATAATTTTAAACGTAAACAGGCGAATGGAGAAGTCTTCATATCAGTGAGATACATGATCTATATTAGGAATGCAGATGTAAAAAGAACAGTTATGTACCGTAGACTGAGATGGGCAGAACATGTGGCACGAATGGAAATGAATCGGGGATATGGGAACTTTTTATAGGAAAATCAGAAGGAAAGCGACCAGTTGGCTAAGACTGAGGTGGAAGAATAATATTAACCATGATTTGAGGGAAGTAGATTATACAGGGTTGAATGGAAATAATTAGCTCAGAATAAGATGTACGGAGAGCTTATGTCCGCGTGGCCATGAACCTACGGGATCGGTAGTGCCAGTGAGTTGGTTGGTTACAGGTAAACAGGCGGCAAGAGTAATCAATAGAAATTACATGGTTATAAATAATAACTTATATAAGAATTTATTTCATTTTATCTAATATATAAAAATGAATGTTATGTTTGTTTGTTTATACTTTACGTATAAACACTTGATCCGATTGTGATGGGGCTTTTTGCAAAATGTTCAGGAGATTCCCGGGATGAACATAGGCTATAAGAGAGTTGTGATACTCATCTCCAACACCCATAAATATCGCCCTTTGTAGTGGAAAAGTGAAAACAAAGTAGCTATTTGGACGCTTAAATTGCTTACGCTGCCTAGACCATAGCAAATACACTACACAAAATTAATGTACACAGAATTGAATATCTGAAAACGCTGTACAAAAAAGTCCGCGACAGCATGTGTTTATCTCTTACGGATAATTCACAATAACAATTTTTGTCTTTCGTTGATGCCAAGAAGACCGAGACAAGTATGCAGATTCCTGTGCAAGCATAGCAGCACATGGCGGGTATTCTTTTACGCATAACTCATAATAACGAATTTTGTCTTTTAGCTCATTTATGCCAAGAAGATCGAGATAAGTAGATTCCCGGGCAACACCGGGTAATCAGTTCGGGGACTCTTAAAATAATTACGATATACATTTATAATTATTTTTCATTTTACTTATTCAACTAATCTTAAGAAGTACATTAATTTTTGTCTTTCAGCTGATTTATGCCAAGAAGATCGGGATGAGTAGATTCCCGGACAACGCCGGGTAAACAGCAGGGGGTATCTACAAATAATTACAATATAATTTTTCAATTTACTTATTCAACTAAACATAAAAGCACATTAATTTTCATTTATTTAGGCGTAGCAGCGCATGCCGGGTATTAGTTAGTGCCTAAATAAAAATAAATTACTATACATTATAAAAACGTATTTTAATAGTAGTTATGATATCATTTCCATTTAATTGTGTCACTTGCCAGTACCGATTGATTTTGCTTTCACATGTTTCATTATTATAATTAATAATGCAAATGACTGATTACACATTCATAACTGTAGGTTTATGCATTGATTAATAATTTTTGTTGGCATATATTTTGGATATATTACTTTTATTCGTATTTTACGTACAAATTTTCCTAATAGCATTCTATACTAGCAAGTTCATTTTAGACATAATTACGAGTGTCATTTTGTATCAATTGGCATGCACAGTATGAATGGTATGTACAGAAGATGTTAATATTTTTTTCAATGCCTCCAAGGTTGCCTTTATGACACTTCTGGTAATCTCTCATCAAATTGGCGGAATTCTAACCTACTTCGTAAGATTTGGCCCCTGGAAAGTAGAGTTACGTTTACCTCGATGATATGATAGGTATTGGATGATAATGAAGTGCAGGAGAGCCCTTAAACCTACACTTAATCTAAATTCAGATCATGGGAGGTCACAGTAATAATTCCCTTTAAGAAAAAAAAGGCTTGCAGTGTGACCAGGAATCGAACCCGAGACCCCATGAATTGTAGTCAGAAACTGAAACCACTACACTATGAGGTTGGTTCATTAAAAAAAAAATCAGCATAATATGAAATAAAATAATCCACTTAGCAAGGATTCAAAATATTTTATAAATTTGTAAAATCTCATTTTCAATCCTTATAAAAAAACTATTTCAATAGGCTGCACTCTAAGAACAGCAGTATTAAAATATATAAAACGATAATATTTCCGGCGGTACTCTATTATTCTGAAGCGCATTAAAGGAAGGAAAGTTAAAATAATTCGAAAATAGGAACCTAAGACGAATATTCTGCCCCATTAGGGATGATGGAGGAAGTTTCATAACGAAAAATTCTACAATTTATATCGTTGTTCTAATATTGTCAAGGATGTTAAGTCTATGAGATTAAGATGGACAGATCAAGCAGCTCGGAAGTTTATTTGAAAACCCTTGGGGAGAAGGTCATTAGGAAGACTTATACGGAGAGAGGATGACAGTTTTCATATTTATGGGAACTGGTTCTGGAAAATACGAACTGAATCAGCTGACTGAGGATAGGGACCAATGTATGGCTTTGTGAATGCGGTAATGAACCTGCGGGATCTAGAAGACACACAGGTCGAATAACCGCATGGAATCTAAATTAACTGTAATGAGGAAAAAAAAACCCATTAATGTGATCCCATACGACAGATTTTAGATAGGGAATAAATGAAATGAAAATGAAAAATTCCTGGTTTCTAATAAGTAATTTATATTCTAAAAGGCCTTGTTAATGCACGGTAAGCACACTGTAACTTTCGAGTTCCTTCTGGTAGGAAAGCTAATTTATTATAGATTACTCGAACTCTAGGTCTCCCATACAAGGGTCGTATTGGAAGACCAAGTAATAACAAATATATAACAACAGTGGTTCATTCTATTTTTCCAGCCTATATAATGAAAGGTAAGACCCTAAATATTGCAATGCTTGAAGTATTAAGAGAAAACTCATTGTCTTTTCACCGTTTAAATATTTCGGCTATTTAATATAATAATAATAATAATAATAATATAATAATAATAATAGTAATATTAATAATACTAATAATAATATTAATAATACTAATAATAATGTTAATTTTCTGGCAGAGTTAAGGCCATGAGGTCTTCTCTTCCACTCGACCAGCTCAAATACAAATAAATATTTGACAAATATAGATATACACTATACTAATTTTATAAACAGTTAAAGATATATTAAGTGTAGCAATGTAAATTTCATGAACAAACAACATTTTATACGATAATATCAATAATAATACTTGCGATAATAATAATAATAATAATAATAATAATAATAATAATAATAATAATAATAATAATAATAATAATAATGATAATAATAATAATAATAATAATAATAATAATAATAATAATAATAATATAACAATGATAATAATAATATTTAACTCATGCCCCAAATGGTAGTCAATGACCCATCACGTTTCAACGAATTTTGTTCACAACCAATGCCAGTCGTGTTTCATCACGCTCTTCATCGATTTCTCTTTATCAGCTCCTGCTTTTGTGATAAAGAAAGCTCCTCCTTTTTAATATTCTGAACAGGTTAAAACCTTATTTTTCTCCAACAAATACATTGAGTATAGCAAATAATGAAGAGAGTCCGTGATTTTACTGAGTTGTTTACTAAAAAAAATGAATAACCTACAATGTTGATTATAAAATACAGTTTGATGTGTTTCATTATTTCTCCCCTTGGGCGATTCTTACAATATTGTGATCCTATTTGGCAATAAAATATGTGATCAAGTTGCAGTGAATATACATAACCTCATATATCTGATTTGTTTTCAAACATCGCTGTTTACAATAAATATTTTAAAATACCGGTAATTATATATAAATAAGGATTTTTGAATAAACAGCTTAATTTTTATATTTAATTAATGTTGGGAAGTAAACATTATGAGGTATAATCATTAAAATTCATCGGAGAACATATTGTTTAAACAACTCACCTCATAGGATTCATGCTTCCATGATATCGCGATTTCAAACATAGTCATGTTCATCGTCAGCCATAACTCCGACTGACGAAATTCTTCGGCCGTCAACTATTCTATTGTCGCCATCTTCAGTGCTGCCATCTATGGTTGAATTTATGAACTTCGAAATCAATATAATTTCGTTAGGGATATCAAAATTCATTGATCTAACGAAATTACATTGATTTCGAAGTTCATAAATTCAACCATAGATGGCAGCACTGAAGATGGCGACAATAGAATAGTTGACGGCCGAAGAATTTCGTCAGTCGGAGTTATGGCTGACGATGAACATGACTATGTTTGAATCGCGATATCATGGAAGCATGAATCCTATGAGGTGAGTTGTTTAAACAATATGTTCTCCGATGAATTTTAGCTTAATTTTTGTCGTCCTAACAAATGTCACTCTTGATTTCCAAATTCACTCGTGACATTACTTATGATAATAAACTGAGGTTTAAATATGCTAATTTGCTTTGACACACTGAAAGGCCTACATTTTTGTTTTAACTGTTGCGTTACTTCTGGTCATTCATCGAAGCATACGATTAAATATAGGCAAAGAATGTTCTAGTTCTATTAATATAGATTTTTACAAAGCAATGAAGGAGAATTTCATTACATAAATGTATGACAAGTTACGGTTATTCTTCTATGAAAAAAATAATGAACATTATGATTGGTATAGTAAGAGACTTGATCTACTTCAGACATGAGAATGTGATTTCGAAGTTCGTACTCAACTCACAGGGATACAACTTTAGAGTGGTGCCTAAAGATTCATAGAATGAGCTATCTTAGATTTCTAAACGATATACATAATTTTATGAGTCTTGGCATGTGTAACTAAAATATAGACCCTATTCAGTTTAAATTAGTTTCATTTTACCTCTTTCATCATCTTTAAAAAATGCAAGAGACTGATTAAAGCTTTCTTGTGAGTGTTGGAGATCTTATCAGAAAAATATTTAACCTCAAATTCAATGTACTGATAATCTGAGATTGGGTTACCATTCTTTAAATTATATCATTGTTTATTTTTTCTATTGTTGTAACTAGAAATGCTCAAAATAGTAATAACTTATAACAGGACTTCGAATGTTTAGACAAATGACTTGAGGGTATATAAAAAATAATTGCAAATAAATAGGATCCTGATGTTAATTTATATTTCATCTTATCACAGAAATTTAAAATGAAGCTCATATCGTATATTACCAACTGTAAGTGCAACTATTGGTCATGGTGTTTTTTTTAACAAAGCTAATATGATATAAATTATTATGACAGCCAGATGATGTCTTGGACTCTTTCGGCCTTAATATTCTGGGGATATTTGTCTTACAGGTGAAGAAAAAAACCGTAAAAATCTCATCCGGAAACTTGTCCCAACCAGGAGTCAAACCCGGGCCCCAAGCGTCTAAGGAAATAATTATATCCTCCGAAGATCAGCGGAGGATAAAGTATTTTATTATGTAACAAATATTACTTACTTACTTACTCACTGGCACTATCGAACCCGAAGGTTCATGGCCGCGCGGACATAAGCTCTCCATACATCCCTATCCTGAGCTAATGCTTTCCAATCATTCCCTGTATAATCTACTTCCCTCAA
Source organism: Diploptera punctata (assembly GCA_030220185.1). Taxonomy (NCBI): domain Eukaryota; kingdom Metazoa; phylum Arthropoda; class Insecta; order Blattodea; family Blaberidae; genus Diploptera; species Diploptera punctata. The sequence goes on from JASPKZ010008864.1 coordinate 627,213, forward strand.
ATCATAGTTAATGTTGTTCTCCCACCTCATTCTTGGCCTACCAACTGGGCGTTTTCCCTCTGGCTTTCCTACAAGAAGCTTCCATGCACGTCTTTCATTCCCCATACGTGCAACATGTCCTGCCCATCGCAGTCTACGAGACTTAACTGTTCTTATTATATCTGGCTTCCTATAAAGACCATGTAGTTCATTGTTATGTAGTCTTCTCCATTCACCTGTCTGTTCATCTCTCTTTGGTCCAAAAATTTTCCTAAGAACTTTATTCTCAAATACTCGTAATCTCCTTTCCTCCCTTAAAGTAAGAATCCATGTTTCGCACCCATATAATATAACTGGTAGAATAATAGTTTTATATATTTTCAGCTTAACGTTTTTTGAAAGGAGTTGGGACATCAAAAGTCTCTGCAATGCATAATAGCAAGCATTTCCAGAATTGAGCCTATGTTTAATTTCTTTGTGCATCTCATTCCTATTTGTGATTATTGTTCCTAGGTATTTGAATTCAGCCACTTCCTGAAAATTTCCCTCATTTGTCATTAGCTGTCCATTTCCATTATATACTGAATTTCTACGTGTGACCATATATTTAGTTTTACTGATATTTACTGCCAGTCCTAATTTCTTAGCGTTACTCAATAGTGTGTGCGTGTTGGCCTTTAGTATCTCCTCGCTATCGGCCAGTAGTACTACATCATCAGCATAAACTAACAGCTTATTAATACCATTGAGTTGTAAGCCTTCCTCATTCTCTAAAGATTTAATGGCATGCTCTAGTACAAAATTAAATAGTAGAGGAGATAGTGCATCTCCTTGCTTCAACCCATTCTGGATTTCAAAAGTGTCTGAAAACTGTTTGCCTACACGCACCCTACTCTTTGAGCCATTTAGACACATTCGTATAAGTCTAACCAACTTTTTAGGAATTCCGAACTCCAGCAGGATACTATATAACTTCTCCCTCTTAATTGAATCATATGCTTTTTTGAAGTCTACATATAGTTGATGTACAGTACCATTATATTCCCATTTCTTCTCTAAAATCTGTCTTATACTGAAAATCTGATCTGTTGTAGACCTGTTTCTTCTAAATGCACATTGATGATCTCCTAGAATGTCATCAATATAGGGAGTAAGTCTGCTTACTAATATATTTGTTAGAATTTTGTACGAAGTTGAAAGTAATGAGATGCCCCTGTAGTTGTTGCAATCAGTTTTATCTCCTTTCTTATAAATTGGTAAGATAATTGATTCCTTCCATTCATCTGGAAGAGTTTCTTTTTCCCAAATCATACTAAGCAACCAGCGTATCTTGTCCATCAATTTTTCTCCCCCTGATTTTATCAGTTCTGCTGGGATCTCATCTGAACCTGATGCTTTATACATCTTCAATTTTTCAATCGCCATTTCAACCTCTAATGCACTTGGCTCTGCGACTAGCATTTCTGCTGACTGTAACTTATCCTCCTCAATGTCCTGTTCCGTATGTACATTTAATAGCTGATTAAAGTAACCTTTCCATCTATTTAATATACTCCTAGAATCTGCAATCATATCCCCATTTTCATTCCGAATTATGTTTGTTCTAGCCTGAAACCCCTTCTTCTCTATCCTAATTCCCTGATATAATTCTCTAATGTTCCTATTTTTTGCATTAATTTCAAGATCATTAATCTTCTCTCTCAAATATTCCCTCTTTTTACTCTTTAGTAACTTGGTGGTTTCCCTTCTAACACTACCCAATTGCTCTAAATTTACCTCATTTGGCTCGTGTAACCATTTCATTTTTGCTACCTTTCTTTTCTTTACAATGTCGGCACATTCCTCATCAAACCATTTCTTGTTTTGCCTCTTTTTTAAACAACCAATGCTTTCTGATGCTGACAATTTAATAGTATCTCTTATAGCCTCCCATTCTTTATTTATATCAGTTTCTTCTTCGTTTGCCACATTGTCATCTGAAGATTCCAGTACTTCAAATCTATTAGCTATTTTGATTTGGTATTCTTGCCGCATTTCATCATTTTTCAAGTTTTTTAATTCATATTTTACAGAATCATCTTTAGCGTTTGTTCCTCTCATAAGCGATAGCCGTTGTCTGATTTTCACTCTGACCAGATGATGATCCGAATTGCAGTCTGTCCCTCTAACTGATCTAACATCAATGATGCTACTGTGCCAGCGTTTAACAAATATTACCGGTATTATTATTATTATTATTATTATTATTATTATTATTATTATTATTATTATTATTATTATTATTATTATTATTATTATTATTGTGTCGACCGCTGTGGTCTCGAGGTAGCGTGCTGCCTTGTCACGCAGCGGGCCCTGGTCGATCCCCGGTCGGGGCAGTTTTTCTGGGTGAGGTTTTTATCGGGGTTTTTCCTCACCTGTAAGACAAATGTCAGGAAAACGTTAAGGCCCAAACGGTCACCGAAATCATATGGCCATCATCCTTATCATCGTCATCCTTATCATTATCATCATCACCATCATCCTTCACCGGTGTGGAAAGCAACGGGAAGCTACCACACCTACACAATTCCCTAGTAAAGCTGCAAGCATAGCATGAAAATGCTATGATTGCAGTGAATGATCTGCCTTCGGGCAGAATTACTATGAATGGATTATTATTATTATTACTATTATTATTATTATTATTATTATTATTATTATTATTATTAGTTATTTCAACCATCATCGAAATGCTTCATTCTATTTTTCTTTCTCAAGTTCTCTCTCTCTCTCTCTCTCTCTCTCTCTCTCTCTCTCTCTCTCTCCTCTCTCTCTCTCTCTCTCTCTCTCTCTCCCTCCCTCCCTCCCTCTCTCTCTCTTTACTCTTCTGCAGACATGTTTTCTCTTTTTAAACAAAGTTTATCGTACTCGCAGAATATAAAATAAATATTGCATATGAAAAATATTTTAACTAAATTTTACTTAAATAACAGTACACGTTACATCTTAAGATTTTAAAAGAAACTATATTGCTTTATGATGATCTTGTAGAAGATATCCGGCCGTAAAAGCCTAAGTCAATATATATAGCTTTAGTTCAATTTTTTGTTACCCTACTATGAAAATTGAAACATAATTTATTTTATGCTATAAATAGGAATAAGCTTAATTAATACATTTTATAAGCACAACAAAAGTCAATATTTTAACAATTGATTCCGGTATAACGAAAAACAATTGCATAATATTTTGGGAACATTCTTTACTGCTAATTATGAATAAAATGTTAATATTGATGTTCTATTACTTGTATTACAATTTTTTTTGCAAATGCCCCAGGTTGTCTTTCGACATTCCTGGTGTTCTCTCCTAGCATGACGTACTTTAACCCACTTCTGAGGTTGGGGTGCCTGGAAGGCTGGGTTACGTTGCCCCGAAGATATGATGGGTGATGATGATGACAATGGTGGTCCAGGAGAGTCCTAATCCTAAGCTTAATCTTAGACGAATATGAATTATGATGATTGCGATGGCCATATGATTTCGGGGACCGTTTGGGCCTTAACGTTTACCCGACATTTGTCTTACACCCAGAAAAAATTGTCCCGACCGGGGATCGAACCCGGGTCCACTGCGTGACAAGGCAGCACGCTACCTCAAGAACACAGCGGTGGACTATTACAAAATATTGAGATTTTTTAAATTTTACTCCCTAATTGCGACATTTAAATTATCTAATACATTTTAAACTTCGAAGAACGAATTATTATATTTCAATAATAAATATTAGTTATAATGAGAAAGCAGTAAGTCAGTGGAACGCTTAGTACTTGCGAATTGACATTATAATCAAATTATTGTGTTTATGTTATCAAACTTGCTTGAGAGGTGTTTGACCGACCGCTTGTCATGACCGTGTGTACTTATGGTCACCCTCACACACATAAATCGCAAAACGGTCCATAACCCTTCAAGTACATGCTGCAATTAATTTGCATCCCTCTATATCCCTCCCATATTGCCTTTATAAACATGTTGTATTTGATGATCAAGCTTCGTTACATGACAAAACCAATCCATCCCACATGTCAGCGTATGCATCATTTTTAAGCAAGACAAAAGTAATGTATTTTCCCAAAACTCCACTAATTTTCAAATGTTGTAGACTAGTGCTAGAACTTTATATCTCAAATCGGAGTAGCACATATTGTAATTGTATTAAAATTAACTTATTTTAAATTGTTTTCATTAAATGAAATCAAATATTTCATATAATTTTCAAATAATGACATTAATTCACTTATTAGTATAAATTCCAGTAGGATTAAAAATATATACTGATTTCATTTCTACACAACTGCATTATTTAATGGTTAATGAATATAAAATTTATTTTTAATGATATATATTACCATTATACTGTAGAATATTAATATTACTTGCTTCAATAAATTAGTAAAGAGTAAATGAAGGAATATTTTAGAGAGAAGATTAATGATCTTGAACGCAAAAAAAAAGAGAAACATGAGATTATTATATTAGGGAATTATGAGAAAGAGGAAAAGATCTCTGGCTAGAACAAACATAATTGGAAATTAAAATGAAGGTATGATTCCTATAAAGATTCCAGGTGTATATTAAATAGATAAATTCTTTAATCAGCTATTAGATATATGTAGAACAGGATATATAAGAGGATGATTTATAGACAGCAGAAATATTAGTAACAGAACCAAGCATATTAGTGGATGAAAATTAAATATGAATAAATTATCAAGTTTAGATGGTATCCCAGCAGAACTGTTTAAAGGGTTGGGGGGGAATTGATGGATGAGATATATCGAATGCTTAGTAAGAATTTGGAAAGGGGCTCTTCCAATTGAATGAAAATAATAGATTTTCGTACCGATCTATAAGAAAGGAGATGGTCTAAGACTAAATTCAACAACTACAGGGACATCTGATTACTTTCAACTTCGCACAATATTCTAACAAATATTACAGACGTCCTCCCTATATTGACGATGTAACAGGTGATAATCAATGTGGATTTCAAGGGACTACAATAGATCAGATTTTGGTATAAGAGAGATTTTAGAAAATAAATGGATATATAAATGACACTGTACGCCAACTATATTTAACTTAAATAATGCATAAATTAAATTAAGAGAGAGAAGTTAAATACTATCCTGCTGGAATTCGAATTCCTAAAAACGTTAGACTTATTCGAATGTGTCTAAATCGCACAAAGAGTAGGGCGCGTGTAGGTAAACAGTTTTCAGATACTTTTGAAATTCACAACGGAAGAAAGCAAGGAGATGCAGTATCTCTACCACACTATCCACTTTTAGACTAGAGGATGCCATTAAATCTTTAGAGGATGAAGAAGGACTATATACCAATGGTATTAATAAGCTATTAGGTTATGTCGTTGTAATATTATCGAGCGATATCGAGGGCATACTAACGGCCAACACGTACACACTGCTGAGTAACAGTATGAAATTAGGGCTGGAAATAAACATCAATAAAACTAAATGTATGTTAACACTGAGAAATACATTATGTAATGGAAATGGGATATTATTGAAAAATGAAGGAAATTTTAAAGAAGTGCCTAAAATCAAACACCTGCGAAAGGTAACTACAAATAGGAATGAGATGCACAAAGACATTAAACATGGGCTCGATTCTAGAAATGCATGTTGTTACATATAATGACTCTTTTCGTACCAACTTCTCTCAAAAAACATCGAACTGAAAAATTCTTCCAGTTATATTTAATGAGTGCGAAACATGGAGTCCTACTTTAAGAGAGGAGAAAATATTACGATTATTTGTGAAAAAAGTTCTTAGGAGAATATTTTGGACGAAGAGAGATAAACAGACAGGCGAATGGCGAAGACTTCATAATTGGGAGATATATAATCTTTATGGGAAACCATATGAGGCGGTCAGAGGAGAAGGGGTACAAGTGATTTTTTTTTTTTTAAATGAGTTGGGTGCAGATATGGTTAGCTAATATGATGAACTGTTTGGTGCCAAAGAGGTATGTGTGTGAGCTTGACAGGTTCTGACATACAGTGGAGTCCTAGAAAATCACTCAGAGAAACAGCTCTTCTACTTGGAGGACAAGGGTTACATCTGTAGTTGTACTCATTGGCTTCCAACAGCTAAGTGGACTCAAGCTTAGAGAGTTATATTTTTTTATGTTTTAACTAATTTTACGTGAAGATTTTTATTGAATTATTAGTGTTTAATGTAGTGCTGGCGATTCTTGGAGGTTTATTGATTTATCAAATATTATTATGTATGAATCAGAATCTGATGAACATGAGCATGAATTTAACCTCAAGTCTTCGTGGTAAGTAAACTATTTTAACTATTTCATCTATATTTTCACAATAGTATATTATAAAATAATACGTTTTAGCAAAACATTTTAAGATAATTGGAAATTATTTAACAATCTAAAGATATAATATGATTTAGATCTGCAGGACTTGCAATCTCCATAATGTATCTAATAAAGGTATTTTTTTAATATGAAGATTAATCATTTGTGTTGTTTTTGTTTTCTTGAGTGATTCCAATAAAGGTGGCATTCAAGAACCTGGCATTACAGGACCTACAGAAAAAGAAGATGCTCCAATATTGCACGTTTGCAGAAAGAGGATTAGTAAATCAGGAAATTAGGTAAAAAATAAAGCAAAAAGAAGAAGGAGTGAAGGCAAACAGTAGGTCTATAAAGACAGGAAGGGAAACATTCATGTGGAGAGGTGGGTAAGAGAATGTATTCATGAATGCAGGTTTAAATGCAATGAACTTTAAGACTGAATTTGTCAATTAATCTTGTCGTAATATATAAATCCTTGGATAAGTACGTATTTCCAATCATAATAAAAACTTTGGTATGAATCTATGTTTCTTGGATAATGTATTTCAAATATCGTTTGGTGGACAAGGGGTGCAAATGACTCGTACTGAAAAAAAAACGTTTTAGTACGGGCTAATGTTTATATTGAATCTGTTCATATTTTGCGGATAAATGGACTCATATATAAGGAACACAATCACTATTTATGAGACTTGTCAGATATTCCTGGAATTTTATATTCTCATTGATCTTTAAATTAAATTTTCTCCAAACTAATGTTTTGTCACTTGCACCCCTTGTCCTCTGACCAACTCATATATAATAAAAACAATAAATTATGTATTGTAGACTGCGATAGGGAGGACATGTGACACGAATGGTGAAAGAAAGAAGGGCATGGAAACTTCTTATAGGAAAACCAGAAGGAAAACGCCCAGTTGGTATGCCAGGAATGAGGTGGAAGAATATATTAACCACGATTTGAATATAACATATTATACGGAGGCTGTTGGAAAATATTGTCTCAGAATTGGGATGTGGGGGAGCTTATGTCTGCGCGGACAAGAACATACGAGTTCGATAGCGCCAGTGAGGCAGTTAGTTAATTGAAGCATTACCAATTATACCCTACCATTTAATAAGCTTGTAAATATATTGTAACCCGAGTGAGTTGAACCAAGACGTAGAGTCGGACTGGGATTTGAAAGGAGCCGTTCTGCAAGAGCTTTATATTGGTTTTCCAAAATCTCCATGCAAATAGTCGTTATGGTGTCACTACCAGAATGCATTTCATCATCATCAACATTTCATGACATAACTCAAAAATCAACTGAATGAACCCCACAAAACACGAAAAAAATAGAAACTCACAGCGAACTGATTACAACAGAAGACTCTAGAAGTGATATGACCTTCACCGCCAGAATTAAACAAAACTATTATTACAAAATATAAAAGATAACTATCATTATAGTCGTAATTTATATCTGGGCATAAAACAGCCGACAAATTTTGATCCGATACCACTTCTTTCAGTCTTGCGGATCTACTATCAATCTTAAATTAACACAACAGTACCCAACACTTTATTTCCGTTTCAAAGGATGCTACATGTATTTTTTATTGTAAGCCTATGTTTTCCCTTTACAGAGATTTAGGCTCTCTCCTCCTACAGGGAAGAATTTGAACCATACTAATTTAGTTACACTTGTTTTCGTATAGATGTCATTTTGAGTGGTACGTGGTCAGCGTTCCGCCTCATACTGACATCTAGGAAACCAAGGTAGCACTAGGACGGAACAATTCGGTAAATTTTGCTTAGACGCCTTTTTATTCAGGCTTAAGGATTTTTTACGAGCCTGAAAATCTTCAGACTCGGGACCCACGGCTTAAAGTCCCTCCCGGAGGACTTGCTACTTGGATTTTTCCGTCCTAAAAAATCCATCGACCCCGGCCGGGTTTGAACCCGCGACCCTCGGGACCAGAGGCAAAGGAGCATAATCACCGCGGCCATAGGATGCTACATACTAAGATGTTTATGATCTGAAAGATGATAATAATAATAATAATAGCTTTATTTTACCTGGCAGAGTTAAGACCTTAAGTCCTTGCCTACCACTCAACCAGGTTAAAAAATACAAAAATTAATTTTACATCTAATTGCAATAAAAATAAATTTACATTGTATGTCTACAATATAATTATTATTCACAAAGTATTTTTATTTAATCTAGATTTAATGACTGAAATATAAATGTACAAGATATAAAAATAAAAAATAAACTATTTAAGACATAGAATCAATATAACTCTCGAGAAAAATCAATTATCTGACAACAGGTAACTGTATAAGGCTTAAAAGTATCAAGTGTGCGGCAATTCCTGATATACTGAGGAAGGGAATTCCAGGAGCAGACAGAGGCTACTGTGAAAGAAGTAGGATAAGAGGAAGTGCTATAAAGAGGGATTGTTAGCAGACTTACCTTGTGACCTAGTGTCAATATTGTGGTAAGAAGATAACTTCTCAAATAAAGATACCTATATCGACTCAGTGCGATATGAAGCTGTGCCCTCGAATAGAAAACGAGCATATACTATATAACCACTATAAGATCTATACCGATGGAGATGACATAATAGAACTACCAAATTGGTAGGATGTGCTACTGATATAAGTGTATCAAGTACGAAGTACAGAAATAATATAAAATGTAATTACTTACAAATTAATTACAAATCCATCCATCCATAGTAATTCTGCCCGAAGGTAGGTCCTTCACTGCAATCATAGCATTTTCATGCTATGCTTGCAGCTTTACTAGGGAATTGTGTAGGTGTGGTAGTTTCCCGTTGCTTTCCACACCGGTGAAGGATGAGGATGATGATGATGATAATGATAAGGATGATGATGATGATGGCCATATGATTTCGGGGACCGTTTGGGCCTTAAAGTTTTCCTGGCATTTGTCTTAGAGGTGAGGAAAAACCCCGATAAAAACCTCACCCAGAAAAACTGCCCCGACCGGGGGTCGAACCCGGGCCCGCTGCGTGACAAGGCAGCACGCTACCTCGAGACCACAGCGGTGGACATAAATTACAAATAATTGAAAGAAAATTGCATACCTGTAGCAAGTTTCCAACTATAACAGAACTATTGAATAATATATATATATATATATATATATATATATATATATATTATTTAGTAACGAGAATTTCTTCACACATAGAAATACATTATATAATGGAAATGGACAGTTAATGACAAATGAGGGAAATTTTGAGGAAATGGCTGAATTTATGTACTTAGCACAATAATCACAAATAGGAATGATTTGCACAAAGAAATTAAACATAGGTCAATTCTGGAAATGCGTGCTATTATGCATTACAGGGACTCTAGACGTCCCAACTCCTTTCAAAAAACGTTAGACTAAAGATATATAAAACTGTTATTCTACCAGTTACATTATATGGATGCGACGCATGGACTCTTATTTTAACGGAGTAAAGGAGATTACAAGTATTTGAGAATGAAGTTCTTAGGAAAAATTTTGGACCAAAGAGAGATGAACAGACAGATGAATGGAGAAGACTACTTAACAGTGACCTACATGGTCTTTATAGGAAGGCAGATATAATAAGAACAGTTAAGTCCCGTAGACTGCGATGGGCAGGACATGTGGCACGAATGGGGAATGAAAGACGTGCATGGAAGCTTCTTGTAGGAAAACCAGAGGCAAGTTTGTAGACCAAGAATGAGGTGGAGAATTATGATTTGAGGGAAATAGATTATACAGGGAATGATTGTAAAATATTAGCTCAGGATAGGGATGTATGGAGAGGTTATATGTGCGCGGCCATGAACCTGCGAGTTTGATAGTTCCAATTATTTAGTTAGAGTTTAATGAGAATTTCTAAAATGTATGTAGTTATTTTAATATTAATCTAATATTTAATATCAGGGTTTCTAGATGAGTGAGATAATAAGGCCATATTGTTTAAATGGGTAATAGTAGACATTTTTATTGGGAAATCCAAAGGAAACGTCCGTTAGGTAGGCCTAGATGTGGATGGGAAAATAATATTCGTATTAATATTAGGAAACTGGATATTGGATCACTAAAATGGATTGATGTGGGGAGTAGTGGATCGTAAGGTAATGGGGAAATGTAATTTAAGGTAATGAAATAAGATACTTCACAACAGCATGATATGTAAGACTGTACATGGAAGAGAACATTGACATTTTGAATAAACTGCAAGTCTATTCTTGACAAAATACACAACTATGCAAGAAAATTGAAAAAATATATAATAAAATCCTATATGGGCTCGAACCAGCGCGTCCCGTTACTTTACGCCAAAGCAGCCCGTTAGGCCACGGTACGAAAATGTTTGCACTAGCAAAATTAAAAGTGATCCCACTACAGACTTTAGGAAGCCCTTGGAATAGTAGGAGGTTAAGTCTCCCAATTTTTCTAGATATTCGGCACTTGATATCAGCCGGATTGTCAGCCCTGCGTGATGACTGCCTCTACCCCCAGAACAAGCATATGGTAATAACTTCCGTTAGAAGCTGAGAAGAACAAGGTACCGCCAGAAGAATTCGGTCAGTTTAAAAATCCTGACTCCACCGTGACTCGAACCCTGGACCTTCCGGCTTATACTGTATTGCCTTATTCAACTGCGCTCCGGCGTTCCTCCTATTTATGTGTATTAGTAATAAATAAATATATATATATATATATATATACTAGTCTATAGAAACAAAAATATTAAATATAATAGTCTGTATTGGGGCAGTATTTTTAAGGCAGTAAAAGACATTGGGTCACTATTTTAATTCATATTGATTGTTGATTGCCCTAGCTCCATAGCCAGTCGGTTTCTACTTGTTTTCGGATAGAGCGCTGAGATTCTTATCTATAAAGGGACCAGAAGGAAAGCAGACAATAGTTCATAATTAAATTACTTTATTTCTTTTAGTTGGTAAACATAAATGTACTTTAGTCTTGATCAATAAAAAATTTACTATAACGGACATTCAATATCTCAAACTTACGAGGACTGGAGCTATCTCATGAATTAGAAATCCGAGGAAATTCTAAGTCCCGTAATTCAAGACATTATTTCAAGAAATACAATTTACACCTTCTCTCGACGAACTATTAAGTGTAAGTCCCTTTGGCTTGTCCTCGTGAGTATGGTATCGAAGTCAGTACCCTTTATTTCCATATATGGTTGTAACTTACATCCTAACTCTGAATTTCATTGGCTAGAAGTTTCAATTACATGTTTCCTAGGGGCGTAAATATTATTAAAATGCCACATACAATTGTTTTTTTTTCCTTCCCACGGGTAGTACAGCGTGTTTACCCAGTTTGAACTGTAAATTTTGGAATTTGAAGTTTCTAAAACGTGAGGTTTGCAAACAAATCCAGCTTAAGAATTTCTAGTTTAACTGAAGGCTAAATATTTATTGCCTCTTCGCATTAAGGTTTCTCACTGCTACTTGTGGGAAATTTCTCCAAATATATTTGTTTCTTCATATTCAATATTTCAGTTCATTCTTTTGTTTATTTATTACTAGTATTTATTAATCGTTATCCTAAATTAGAGGTCGCATATTACCGTTACAATAAACCATTCATTCCATAGTAATTCTGCCTGAGGACAGGTCTTTCACTGCAATCATAGCATTTTCATGCTATGCTTTGCAGCTTTACTAGGGGTTGATAGGTATGGTAGCTTTCCGTTGCTTTCCACACCGGTGAAGGATGATTATGATAATGATAAGGATGATGGCCGGATGATTTTCGGGGACCGTTGGGCCCTAAGCTTCCTGACATTTGTCTTACAGATGAGGAAAAACCCGAAAAAAAACCTCACCCAAGAGCGTGCTCCAATCGGGAATCGAATCCGGGCCCCCTGCGTGACAAGGCAGCACGCTACCTCGAGATCACGCGGTGGACTATAAAAAAACTAAATGTTTGTGCTAGGATTGTCTGGATAGTGTAATCGGTAGCGCACTGAAGTATCAATTCAGAGATCTGGGTTCAAATCCCGGTCCAGCCATTTATTTTCCTTTTCATGTTGTAATAGTCTACAATATATACACAACCACATACGTCTTCACTCATACATTAAAAAACGTAAGTAGGAAGAAAAAAAAATTAGAAAAATAAAAAATCTCTCTTCATTTCTGTCATCTATGAACCTAACTATAAACGTCTAATTGTGGCGAGACTTCGTCCTTCGCACAACTAAAAATGTAACCTTCAAAACAAACTTAAAGAACACCCACCACTCTCTCCACATAGTAAATAGAGTATAAGGCTATTTAACTAAGACAACTTAATATACACGATGCTCTATAATTCCCCTTACAAACTTTTGGGACTTGTAGAAGGGACTGAGTCGATAACATTTAAAATTGGAAACCATTTCCGGAAATTTACCGTTTGTGTGCTAAAGCCGTTTGAAAACTAGCATTGCCTGAACATACGTCACGTATCTCAACAAGTAATAGCTTCGCGATTGGTCCGCCTGCAGAGTTACATGAAGATGGGTGCTTACGTCGGATAACGTGATGTCAATTGACGTTTATCCTACCTCTCGGAGTTGGTTAGAGCCTCATTCACGAGTCTTTCAGTATTTGAGCAACATGGTTGAGTACACTTTTGCTTGATGCAGTACGACCTCTTCCACTTCGGGAGTGCGGCGTCTCTATGGAGCACCACAGTCATTTCTGCTGGCGGTGAAGATATCCCTTTCTCGAAGCCGTTGCGTAATTATAGCGTAAAATGGTATGCGATGTAGTCGGACGTTGTGGGAAACGATCTTGATAAAGACGACGAGTAGCTCTTCCATTACCTCGAGCTTCGCCATAAAGAAGGATCATGTCGGTGTATTTAGCAAAAGTGTACTCAACCATGTTGCTCTAACACTGAAAGACACGTGGATGAGGCTCGAACCAGCTCCGAGAGGTAGGATAAACATCAAATTACATCATGTGATCCGACGTAAGCGCCCCGTATCATGGAACTCTGCTGGCGTACGAACCGCGAAGCTATTACTTGTTGAGACATGTGACGTACGTTCAGGCAATGCTTGTTTTCAAACGGCTGTAGCACACAAACGGTAAGTTTCCGGACATGGTTTCCAATTCTGAATATTATCAACTCAGTCCCCTCTACAAGTCCTAGAAGTTTGTAAGGGGAATTTTGGAGCACCCTGTATAATAAAAATGAAGACCGGAAACGAATAGAGATTTTTAATTCAAACACAATATACTCATTATACGGATTACAACTTAATTTGAGGGAAACTGTATAAAGGTATAGGTATACGTTGTATGGAAAATCAGGAATAGAACAAACATAAAATAAAATGAACCTGACATTAGATTCGGATAAGGTGACAGTAATCGCCGTCATATCCCCATTTTCTGGAAAATAACCATCTTAATATGCAGACAAAGGAAGCGAAGAAACATTTGCGCTGGTTATTAAAATATAAATCAGAAGAACGAGAGAGTTGGGTGTATAAACTAGTCTTTGTTACACTGGGGTGGACTTTACTTTGATATTAGCTGCGATGGGAGATGTTTGGAATTCTACGTACACAATGGAGTCTTAATATTTTCCATGCACCTTCATCTGATAACCTATATTACTATGTTTTCATGTGGCGTTCATAAAAATAGAAATAGATGAAAGATAACTCTACTCTTTCAAGCAACCAGTAATAATAATAATGACAATAATAATAATAATAATAATAGTATTAATAGTAAAATAATAATAATTATTATTATTATCGACATTTTCGCTAATTCAATGGTAAATAAATTTTAACCTAGGAGCTGTAAACCAATGAGTTCAGTATTCAATATATATATAGTCGCTTTCAACATAAATAGAAGCTACACCAGGGGTAGATTATACCTCTGCTATAAAACATTTACTATATTGCCGCATTGCCGTTGAAATACACAGATGATACGACGGCGAGAATCGAAGATCATCTAATTTGATAGAAGAGGTTCGGGAGCTGGCTATCACGAGTCTGAATGGTCCGCTAGGATCTTGCCACACGACTCTAAACTTCGATTCTAGAAGAATCGGCCTCTCGGGTTTCTATTCGAGAAGGGTCCAAGCTGATGTCCAGATAATTATGATCCTCGCATATATTAAGAGGTGCGAGATTCTGACCAGTCAGTGTGACGCGAAGCTAGTCATATCCTAGTTGTGAACGGGTAAAGATTAGCCTAACTCAAGTGTGAAGACAAGTAATATTTTGGTGAAGACATCAGCGAGTGTAAAAACCGAATAACAAAAAACAAACTGTGAAGATGATTTTATAGCAGACAATTATAAGTTTATATTCAGTGAAGTGTTGACAACAAACTAAATCCAATATATAAAAATGAATGTTTGTTTGTTGGTTTGTTTTTTCGTATTCTAGCGCGGCCATACCGTTGATCCGATTGAGATGGGACTTTTTGCAAAATGTTCAGAAGATTCCCGGGATGAACATAGGCTATAATAGAGTTGTGATACTCAACTCCTAGACCCTTAAAAATCGCCCTTTGTAGTTGAAAATGTGAAAAAAGTAGCTCTGTGGACGATTAAATGGCTTACGCTGCCTAAACCATAACAAATATACTAAATTAATGTATACAGAATTCAATCTCTAGAAACGCTCTACAAAAAAGTTCGCGACAGCATATGTTTATCTCTTACGGATAACTCACAATAACCATTTTTTGTCTTTCATTGATGCCAAGAAGATTGAGACAAGTACATAGATTCCGTGCAAGCATGGCGGGTATTATTTTACGGATAACTCACAATAACGAATTTTGTCTTTTAGTTCATATATGCTAAGAAGTTCGAGATAAGTAGATTCCCGGGCAACACCGAGTAATCAGCATGGGGAATCTTATAATAATTACGATATACATTTATAATTATTATTCATTTTACTTATTCAACTAATTATAAGAAGTACGTTAATTTTTGTCTTTCAGCTCATTTATGCCAAAAAGATCGGAATGAGTGGATTCCCGGACAACGCCGGGTAAACAGCACGGGGTATCTAAAAATAATTACGATATAAATTTTCTCCCCCACTTATTCAACTAAACATAAAACACGTTAATTTTCGTATTTGAGCTCATTTATGTCAAGAAGATCAGGATAAATAGATTCCAGGGCAACGCCGGGTAATCAGCACGGAGTAACTAAAAAATATATATTTATAATTATTTTTCCATTCACTTATTCAACTAAACAAAAACACATTAATTTTTATTTATTTAGGCGTAGCAGCGCACTCCGGTTATTAGCTAGTACTGTATAATTATTTGTGAAGTTAAATTGAAGAAATTCAATCTGTACCCAAGCACCGCTTCGCTACACTATTTTATACATAGTGAGTGATGTTCAGTGTTAACTTAATTATTATTATTACCGGTTTTATTGTTGCTATTAATAATCATAATTTGCAACAATTTAATTTTTATAAACACTATTAATATTTGAGGAAGAGTTCACTGCTGTGGTCTCGAGGTAGCATGCTGCCTTGACACTCAGCGAGCCAGGGTCAGGACAAGTTTCCTGAGTGAGGATTTTTGGGGGGTTTTCCTCATTTGTAAGACAAATGTCAGGAAATTTTATCGCAAAAATGTTCCCCGAACACCATGAACATCATAATCATCATCATTAATATTCGACCTAGATTTACTTTAGGACTAAGAACACTCCTGGCGCACCACTATCATCATTACCCATCAGCATCATCGGGACAGCCGTAACCTCACCTCCCAGGCACCCCAACCTCAGAAATAGGTTAAGTAATCGCCAAAGGCAGGAGAGAAAACCAGCAATGTCGAAAGGACAACCTGGTGGCATTGAATAAAACAAATACTCTGTGACTCTGCCAGTGTAAATAGAATTTAATAATAATAATAATAATATTAATAATAATAGGTAGTAAAATATATTATTACATAATTTCTTAATTATTACTATCATCATTGCCAGTTTTGGTACAATTTCCATTCAATATTTAATAATTTTGTGATTAAAGTGTTCGAATTTAACATATGTTTATCCTGGTGAGTCCCCTAACTCAACATGCTAAATAAATAAAAATAATACTATATCATCTTCTTCGCAAAATATATTCAGGATTTTTATACCACTGAAAAATCCATAAATTCCGCCCGCATCTGAACCCACGAAACTCAGATCTAGAGGCGTATAAAAACCTGAAGTCGGAAAGTGCAGACATCTTAGAAAAATTGGTTGTTTTACTTCCTCGTCTGAATTACGTAGATGACTTGAGATAGTACTGATAATGTCGTTAAATAAACACTATTATAATCATATTCCAAATTAGGAGGATCTCTCCTGATGGACTAATAATAATAATAATAATAATAATAATAATAATAATCATCATCATAATAATAATTGTAATAATAATAACAACATTAGTAATAATAATAATAATAATAATAATATAAATAATAATATAAATAATAATAATATAAATAATAATAATAATAATATAAATAATAATAATAATAATAATAATAATAATAATAATAATAATACGTGCTTCTAGTCCCGGAATTCGCGGGAGCAAACCCGACTGGTGTCGATTTTTTTTTTGCAAAGCTTAAAAATTCTGAATATGACTTTCTTCGGAAGGGAGACAAAGTTATGCGTCACATATCAAAGATTTATGGCATGTACAAGAAACTCAAGCCTTAAAAAGGAGGTTTATGTTCAAAATTTGTAGGTTCTTTCATGGCCAGCTTCGAACTACCTCAACTATAAAGAAGATTGTTAAATGAAAATACTAACTGCCTACTACTCTGAATGAGGAGGATAGGGAATGCAAGGATGTTTAAGTAAGATCTTTAGGGTTTGAAGATGAACGTTTGCAAGTGTCTAACTATGTTCATTGGACATACTTCAAAGTAGCTTTCGTAGACTGATTTGCCAGCAGTCTTTACGGTAGAGTCTTGTTTAACCCTCAAATTCGTAATGTATCCTTTAGGATACATCAGTTGGTACAATTAATTTCATATTTTAAATAAATCAGAAGAAAACGAACAAAAAAGAAACCATTTAAATGTGTGTCTAATTATACAATATACATAATAATACAGTTACACAATATTCCGTTTTCACTGCGGTCCGCCACATTCAAATAACTAACAGAAGAAATTTGCGTTTTGCCACGGCAGTGGAACAGTGAAGACAAGTCAAGGCATCCTAGATTCATCGAGTACGCAAACTTTCCTGTTGGCGGTAACGACAGCTCTTGTTACTGGTAGTAAGGATCACCGACGAGCCAACGCTAACTGGTGAACAACCTGTGGCCAACCTTGGCGACTTGAGCGCTACTGCTCGGGCTTTTGCCTCTCTCTACTCCAAGTTACAGATGAAATTATTATTTTCTTCGGATTGCTGGCTGAAAATAGTGAATTGGTGAATAGTGTTGTGCAGCATGTCGCTTTTTTCCGGGTGGGGCCTGGCGGCCACACTCACTTAAGAGTATTCAGTGTTTTTTTCAGTGAAATTTTTTCAGTGTTGTGTTTATACAGTGGTGTTTAGTTCCTGCAAAGCAACTCTATTAACTGCGAGTGCTTTGTTAAGCCTTGTCTGCTGGTTATTGTGTTTTTAGTTCAGTTCAATCAAGCCAAGTGCTAGTGTAGTAATAAGTAATTAGTGCTGAACAGTCTTACCATGACTGCTTCACTAAAATTCGTGAGTGCCGAGCAGGCTATGGACCTTGAGTATGAGGAGCCCTCGGCCTACGAACTTTGGGAAACTGCGCTCAAAAAATTTGAGAGATACGTAGATAATCAAAAATTTCCATCTGAATCAAAATTCCTAGAAGTAGCTAGAGAGGTGCGTGGTGCTATTGTTATAGTTATCAATTTCATAAGCGCGTTCCCAGATTTCGGTCAGTCCGATTTTGCTCGTGATGTTACACATGATTGCCTAAAAAGATTAAGTGAGATTAAGCTCAATATGAAATCTAACAAAGATTATTTGGAAAAAATGCTTCATGAATTGAAAACAATAATTATAGAACTTCCTGTATCCTGTTTTTTCAAAGGTGCGGAAAAGAATACAGAATATGTACCTGAACCTAAAAAGATTAAAACACATGAGAAAGAGAAACCATCCCAAAATAGTTCAAATGACAACATGAATACAGTTTCAAGTAAAGAGAAACCATCCCAAAATAATTCAAAAGTTAACATGAATACAGTTTCAAGTAAAGAGAAACCATCCCAAAATAATTCAAAAGTTAACATGAATACAGTTTCAAATAAAGTGAAACCAACCACAAATAAGGCAACTAAGGTCACATCACGACAAAATGAGGAGTCGACTGTGCCAGTGCAAAATAAATTTTCAATTTTATCCGAATTACCGGAACCAATGGACACTGTAGACCCTCAGGCTCCTCAACTTGGATCGTCACGGGACAAGCAAACTACAGCAGCTACCAGGCGTAGTAGCCAACCGTTCAGGGAACCTCAAGTAATGCCGCAGCCGAAAAGGGAACCACGCCCACCACCCATAACGGTGATTGGACATGGTGACCTTTTCAGGATGAATCGGGAATTAAAAGAAAAATTCGAAAAAGACGTGAAAGTAGTTAAAACCCAGGACGGTTTGAGATACTACGCTACCTCGGAGGCAGACTTTCATCTACTCAAAGAGTACTTCAAAAATGCAAAGAAAAGAATTTTATACATTTCAACTCAAAAAAGATCTGCCTCTGAGGGCTGTTCTAAAGAGGCTTCCTGCCAGCATCACTGCTGATGAAGTCAAGGAAGAACTTAAAGAACTAGAATATCCAATAATATCGGTAAAGCAAATCACCAAAAAAGAAGGAGAAGTTTATACTCCCTTACCATTATACATCCTGGAACTTCAGAACAATGATGCTGGTAGGGAATATATAACTTAAACCGCCTCTGTTTGACAGTGGTGGCTGTGGAACCATACAGACCTAGAGCTGGCATGAAGCAGTGCTTCAGATGCCAGAAGTTTAACATACTTTCATGGGGTGTTCCTTAACCCCATCTTGCGTAATTTGCGCTGGTACTCATAGTCATCGTGAGTGTCCGGTGAGAACCGAGGCACTCACGGACAAGAGCCTGCTGAAGTGCGCGAACTGTGGGAAGAGGGACATCCCGCTTCCTACCGGGGTTGTGAAGCCTATAAGAAAGCAAAAGAAATTTATGAAAAAAGAAAACCAAACCAAAGTCCAACAACTCCGGCGTCCCAACCTCGAACTTCACATCAAAATCTGTTAATCCTACAGTCTCATATAGTTCTATGGTTAATTCTGGCATCACAGTTAAACCTACTACAGGCACTGTCCCATGTCAGCCAGGGTCTGTGGCTGCTATACCAATGACGGATCAGGGACAACAACTTTTCCATAACATTCAGCCTCTGCTGAATGGTCTGTCGACACCTATGGAAAGGTTTGTGTTCCTGACAAATCTAGTGAACTCATGTTTCATATCATCCATACCTGCTACGGTAATGAACACATAAGCAGCGAGACAGCAAGGCTAAGGAACAAAACCCCATACTGAATAAACACAATGGTGTTTGGCCGCCAAGGGACCTCAACTGGTTCCCAAAAAGCGGCACACTGGGCAATGCTAGTCATTGCCACAAAACAGTCAGTCAGTCAGCGTTTTGCCAAAGAGGTGCGTACAATTATACGTAACCTGAATCCTAACCGTCCCCCTGGCAGCGATGGTATCTCGAACCTTGCTGTCAAAAATCTACCCATCAAACCCTTACTCCTTTTACTCCATATCTTTAAATACTGTATTAACTTACAGTATTTTCCTAACGTATGGAAACTTGTCAAAAGTCATAACCCTCTCAAAACCCGGCAAGAATCCATCAGACCCAGACAATTTGCGTCCAATTAGTCTGCTGCCTGTACTGGGCAAAATTTTGGAGAAAATAATTTTGGTAAGACTCAAAATTGAAGTTACAGACAAAGCTCCTTTACCAAACCACCAATTTGGATTTCGAAATTTACATAGCACTCCGCTCCAGCTAGCAAAACTGGTTGATCATATTGTCACGGGCTATAACAGGAAACGTAGTACCATCGCTGTATTCCTGGACATTGAGAAGGCATTTGATACGACCTGGATAAATGGGCTTATCTATAAACTAATCAAATTTCGGCACCACTTATTAAATTAATTGCAAAATACCTCACTGGCAGAAAATTCTATGTTTCGATCAGTGGGTATAAATCGGACTGCAAGGCAATCTTGGCGGGAGTTCCCCAAGGTGCTGTCCTTTCACCCATACTGTATACGTTATACGTATCAGACCTTCCTACTATCCCCTACATCCATACCGCATCATTCGCCGTTGATACCTGTTTCTTTTACCAGACTACCTTCAAATCTCTTCCTAATCGAATCCATGTATTCCAAACCGCTCTCAACCGTATCTATATTTGGTTCCAGTTATGGAACATAAAGATAAATACGACAAAAACCCAAGCGATCCTTTTCACTAAATCAACCAGATGGTCACCCATCCAACTAACCTTGGGAACTCAAAATCTTCGCCTAGAACCTTCAGTGAAGTATCTTGGGGTCAATCTGGACCCCAAGCTTACGTTCAAAATTCATATTCGACATCTACAACATAAAGCAAATGCAGCAATTGCAATTTTATACCCATTTTTCAGGTCGAATACATTGTCACGTAAGATCAAGCTTTTACTGTATAAAAGCGTGATCCGCAGCATGCTACTGTACGGATGTGAGGCCTGGAGCATCCTCGCAAAACAGCATAAACGAAGAATACAAATTATACAGAATAAGTGTTTGAAAATAATTTTTCAAGCACCGCGTTTCACAAGGATGACAGACCTACACAACGTAGCGCAACTTCCCCACATTGATGCCATGATAACTGAAAATGTAAGCAAGATGACAAATTTACATCTTTGCATACAAATTTTATGGTACGCAGTATTGGACGCTTGCCCCGGTGGCGTGCTGTACATAGAAACATATTCATCCGATTTACTCCTCATTAAATCCAGCCAGAGATTTGGCGATGTGCTCTCACCTGGAGTAGCGTGGCTCATTCCACAATGCTGGATTTCCGACTCTCGGCTTGAAAGCAATGTGGTTTCTGATGTCCTGCTTCAGGTCATCACATCCCTATCTCTGTCCAAATTTCATCACCATTTGCACACAAACGCTAGCGCCGCCAAATAGGCTCGGGTTAAGTGAACTACAACCCCGTAATGATAGCCACTATTAACTTAGCTGCCAAAGAGCCCTAGTGGGTTCTAACATACGCAGCACACTGGGTGAAGCTAGACTTCGCCTTATCCAGTCAGTCAGCGTTTTGCCAATTTAAGGGTTAATATTTCATCACTGGATTTTACAAACTGTTAGTCTAATATCCGGCTGCAAGATTACTACGTTCATTGAGTGTATGAACAAAATTAACTTTTTTCATAAAATTGTGAATTACTGAACACATTTTTGCCGAGTTGCCTATTAAAATTCGGCCGCCAGTATGTTTAATTAAAGTATAATTTATTTATTTATTCGAAATAATTTGATTTACTTGTTTTTAAAATAAATTATAATCCAGTTCACAGAAGTCGATGTATAGAGCTTGAAAAGTTTTGGTTGCCATTGCACAATTGGCCGTAAACCCCCTCACGGCTACAGCAGACTGCGACACCAATCAGTAATAAAATGGCAGTAAGTATGTATTTATTGTTTTATATTATTTCAAATAAAGTTCAGTTCATTTAAAATGCTATGATTTGTTTCGTATAATGTATATTAACACTATCTTTTGGATATATTTTTGTATTTACATTGTATGTGGTATACATAAAGGCCAGTGGTTTTACTTTCCGCTACGGCTCGTCCCATTTGATATGCCTACATGATTTTAAATAATTAATAATTTTTTAAAAACAAAAATCAATTTTAATTGAAGAAGACAAACATAAGAAGTATACATATTAATATTTAAGAACATTTAATACATAATCTCAATTGTGTTTCCAATGTATTTTACAAATATTGATTAAACTATGAAGACAAAATGGATAGTAACTTTGTTATTTGAATATATATTTTATTTATAAATCATTAACTTACTTCATTATTAATACTTAAAAGTATATCATTGTTTACCATGAATAAGATTCTTCATATTTAAATTACGTAAATATTGGCAAGATGCCAGGACATGTGGCACGAATGAGAAATGAAAGACGTGTAAGGCAGCTTCTGGTATGGAAACCAGAGGGAAAATCCCCAGTTGGTAGACCAATAATGAGGTGGACGAATAACATTAACCATGATTTGAGGGAAGTAGTAGTAGTAGTAGTAGGACTTTATTAGACAAAAAGTAAGATATTACAATATTATTTACAAATATGGGTCGCACGGGCAGTAAGCCGTACGTGCTGTTGACAGTCCGTTACAATAAACTAATAATTGGTACTAGTGTAAAGGAAAAATAAACAACAACAAAATCAATAACATTACAATTACATAAAGAAAACACAATAATATTACAATTAAATAATAACACAAAAGCATTATACACTAAAAAAAACATTAACATTTTGAGGGAAGTAGATTATACAGGGAATGATTGGAAAACATTAGCTCAGGATACAGATGTATGGAGAGCTTATGTCCGCGCAGCCATGAACCTACGGGTTCGATAGTGCCAGTGAGTTATTGGCAAGAGCCATTATTCAACTAGGGAAAATTGTAAATTCAGTTTAATAGAGGAATTTCGAGTAATTTGGACCCCTGCTTTGAATTTGTTTTTCTTCCTTTAATTAAGGGATTTGAAATGTGTTTAATTACAGTGATTATCATTAGTGTTATAACTATGAAATAGAATTGTTATTTTATTCAAATATGGAAACATCTTAATAATTTATAAACTTTTTTACATTACAAAAAAGGTCTACTTTAACCTGCATTTGCGTTAAAGTGGACCCCAAAGTCATCCTAGCCTTTAGACTATTTTAAGTTTATTTACTCTATTAATTTATACATAACGGCACAAATTAAACTGAAAACATTTATGACTGATCATAATTAAAAAGCGTTGATATTTATTTAATATTTTGAAAAAAAAATATTGTTGACGTCATTCACACGTCATTCAACTTCAGAAAGCGACGGTCTTTGGGTTTAGTAAAATTACAAGGATATTACATGAAATTAATTAAGTGAATAGTTTTTTTTATGAACATCCTCATTGATAAAATATACGTATTCGTGTAATGTGGACCCAGGTCCTCGTGAAGGGTCCACATTAACCGAATTAATTTATGTTTAATTATTTTATATGTATAATTTATTTAAGAGTTTTTTAACATTTCTAATATTCGATAGCAGAAATTAAGAATTAATTCTTAGCTTGAAAAACTTTTAAAGTGGCCATTTTCATAAATATCACAAATAAACCCTTCTTCGCATAAATAATAAAATAAACTGGCCTTGAATCCGTCAAAGTTGATGAGGGGAAGAAGTTAAAATATTTTCTGTTCGAGGCCAGCACCAATTAAAGAAGATGTTAACAGGGTCCACTCAAACAGAAGGGTCCACATTACCCGAACTTCCCTATATATGCCTAGTCTGGTGACATGAGACGAGAACGTGACATCTGAATAAATATTCGACTCAAAGGGTCCTAACACATGAATTACAGAATTATTATACCCTAAAATGTAAGTTACGTATTTCTTTGTCTGCTACTGAAATAGCTTGCATGAAATTACAGTGTATAAAGGGAAATGCAGCCATTTCACGGAAAACCCGGTCGGTAATTGCATTCCCTGACTTTCAACAGTTCCATAAAAAAATTCTTGTGTGAGGGAGAAATTGAATTTGGGTTGTGGGACGAGCATTAATGTAGGTACTATCCCAATTAAAAACATGCACCCAGCCACAATTTGATTTGCAATTTACACTTAGCAGGTAGAAAGCTTTAATGCGCATGCTGGACACTGATTGGTTCTCTCCACTACAGTAGGCCTACTTGCTTATTATCTTTGTTATTCTATAAACAGAACTCTACATTATCATTAAACCCAACATCCCTTTTACATTTATGTACAAGAGTGAAGCAGCAATCTCAATGCCAGACAGGTAACGACTCCTGGCTTGTGGGCTCTGATTCGATTCCTATTTAATTTTAAATTGTGGTCTGTTCTGCACCTCCCTATTATTTTGTTCACTCTATTTACAATTAAATCCATACATAAAATCAGCAAAATTATAAAATGTGGCTCAAAGGTCTTGATGTAAAATGGATAACGCGTGCGCCTCTAATTCTATTTTTCGATTGTTCAAATCCGACCAATAACTGTTGGATTCTAAAAGTTAAGATTTAGCATTAGTTTAATCTCAATTTAATACATATTTAGTAAAGTTAGAGGTAAAGTGATCCCACTACAGGCCATAGGAGACGCCTGGGCTAGTAGGAGGTTTAAGGCTTCCACTTTTACTTGGCAATTGGCACTTGATGTCAGCCGGGTTCTCAGCCCTGTGTGACGGCCACCTTTACCCCCAGAACAAGTTTGTGGTATCATTTGGATTAGAGGCTGAGTCGACCCCAGGGCCTTGGTGTCGAACACTGAACCTTCCGGCTTATAGCGTATTGCATTAGCCTACTACGCAACGACGTACTCCCACACATTTAGTATTTGAGAATATTATTCATTACTAACTGATTTCGTGGCGTTGGACGGGTATGTATGTACCTGAATCTCTTGTCACCCCGAAAACTACGGTTCTAGATTAGACACTAATCGTTATCATTTTGGACATTTTATTTTCACTCCTTCTCACACTATGCCAATGGGAGCTGTGCTTATATTTAAACGGTATCGACACCGTCACAAGTTATCTCAACGACCCCGAAATAAATAGAGATGATACTAATTTGTCTCTTTCTTATTATTTTTACACGTCATCTCCTCTCATCCCACTAGGAGTGCTAGAGGTCAAACATGCGCTTAAATATCACTTGAACTGTCACCAATCAGTTTTATTGATCTCGAAAACTATAGAGTTGTCAATAATATCGGTCATTTTAGACATTTTATTTTTTTATCCTCAATCCCCGCAACCCCCTTAGTAATGTTAGGGTCCTAAATAACATTCATACTGTCGCCAATCAGATTAGCAACCCTTAAAACTATGGATTCGATGTTATTGTCAGTCATTTTCGATTAGTTTGAGTGTCATTTTCTCTTATCCTTCTAGGAGTGACAGGAGTGTCTTACTCCACAGTATATTTTCCAGATTTAAGTTGTGTGCGCCGAGCATGATTGTATTGTTCCATGTGTCAGGGTTTATAGTCTTTTTTCAACATTTTAAGTAACATATATACCAAATTGGTTAAAATTCCTCCCTGCTTTCGCGAGTTATGCTAGCACATACACCGGTTTTATATATAGTAAAAGCTCCTTATTCGCGGTTCCCTTATTCGCGTTTTCATTATTCGCGGATTAAGAAATTGCGACACAGTTCCTGTATTCGCGACTAAAAATGTCTTTACTCACGGATCCAGTCGGTATATTAGGATTGCCGAAGTATCCTTTATTAACGCATTGGCAATTTTTTTATTGTAGGCACGTGCCAAGGTGGCTTTTGCAAAGAGTGATTCAAACCAAAGGGGCAAATTAATATCAAATTAAAGCAAACCTTATTGTCACCATGTCTAAAGTTGTTAAAAAGCCGCCTTCGTATTTCAGGTACCGGTATGTCCGTTGATAAATGCCGCTCTCCTCGCGATCGCTGTTTTATTGTTTCAACTTGTCATTCGTTATAATAATACTGATTTAATAACACGTGTCTCTTCTGCTTTGTTGCCAATTTATAATGTCGAGTAAAAGGAAATTAGAAAATTAGTTCCGAAGCGGAAGAAAGAAGTGTTGGCGCTTAAAGTAAAAAACAGAAATGTTTGACCGTTTACGCGTTTGTGAGTCGTTTGCATCTATATCACGCTGTTTCTATGTTAATGAATCAACTGTACGATTCATCAAGAAATCCGAAGACAAAATAAGTAATTCTATCGCGGAATATCAATCTGAATTGAAACACCCTTTAAAAGCGGCAAAGCAGGAAAAAAATATTAAGTTATTTAAACCTTCCCTAAGTCTGAAACTAATAATAATTAATAGAAATTGTTCGAAATCTCTCATTAATTAATTTTATTTTGATAATTTTTATTTCATTCAGTAACCTTGGAACGTATCCCTTATATATCCAATCAAATTACCATTCCATATTTGCGGAACATATCCCCCGCGAATAAGGAGCTTTTACTGTATACCATACATACAGTGTATATTAAACATAATTTTAAACGTTTAATGTACACAGCGATCTATACCATTATAAAAACATATAATGGAAATAAAAAATAAATAAAAATATTTGATGTAGGGTGAGGATAAGAATGGTGGTCTTTGTTAAGTAGCCAATACATTTAATGAATATTTTCGTATATTTTTGTCTTACAGCATTGTGAAATTTTTTTAGGAGAAATTAAGTGAATGTTTTTTATTTCAAATGCCCCAGGCGGTCTTTCGATATTCCTGGTTTCTCTCCTGGCATGGCGTACTTGTAACCCATTCTGAGGTTTGGACGCCGATGATATGATGGGTGATGATGATGCGCCAGGAGAGTCCCTAATCCTAAGCTTAACCTAAGATGAATATGAATGATGATGATTGCGATGGCCATATCATTTCGGGGACCGTTTGGGCCTTAACGTTTTCTTGACATTTGTCTTACAGGTGAGGAAAAACTCCGATAAAAACCTCACCCAGAAGAACTGTCCCGACTGGGGATTGAACCCGGGCCCGCTCCGTGACAAGGCAGCAAGCTACCCCGAGACCACAGCGGTGGACAAATTAAGTGAATGTCAATTCTATTAATTCCGGTCAAAGCTTCTCGATAAATACGTGACATTCGATATCCTATAACATGAATAATTTTTAGAGGAGTTGATTGATTTCATAGCAATTCATTGATCTGCAAGTCCTAAATATTACACAAAAAAGAAATTTCATACGCTACTCTTCCATTAACCGTACAAGCAACCCTTCCACATTTTTCATCATTGCACAAGACTTATTCCTTCATGTTATATAATGGTTTCTGTGTAGGGAAACTTGATATTCCGAGATATTTACTTTGACTTCTCAAAGAAACAATTCTATCAATCATTTTCCTTATATTTCTTTCCTGTTTTTCGTGGGTCTATTTCATTACTTTTAAGGGGTTCACTCATGTTAAAACCAGTGTTGCCATATGATTCCAATGCATGTTTTTGGAATATGCTCAAGTAACTAAATTCTAAGATCATCATTTACTCAGGGTCAACGTTCAACGTAGCACCATTAATCTCAAAATACATTTCTCAACCAACACACGGTCTGCCGAAATACCTTCACCAACATGAAATATTCGCTTGCCTTGTCTATGCGTTGTTTCAGCTCTTGCAGATTAACATTAATGAATTCTATAGCTACACTTAATTCATGAATTCCCCAAGTAAAAAAAGTATAAGAGTGTGAAGTGAAGCGAAAGACTTTTCCAAATACGAGGTCTCCTCCGTAGGAAATATTTAATTGAGATGTTTATGGATAAAGAAACTTGAGATAGCAATTATACTATATTTAAATAATATGGCTGCACGAAACTTTATGGAATGTCAACATATGAGTCTTCCGTGACCGTTTGCACCGAAAATATGAAAAAGACATAGACTTTTAGTTTTTAAGGTCTAAGCCAAACATTGATTTAGGGGTATCGTTTCCCCACCCCATAGCTTCATTTGGCTTCTATTCACCCCTTATTCATAAATGAAAACTTCCATAAATCTTAATTGTAACTTCATGGCTAATGAACGTATTATCAGTTGTCTTGCACTTATGTGCAGCTTCACAAAAGTCATAACACATTGGCCGTCTTGCTGCATAATCTTCAACTGCTAGTATGTGTACTGTAAAGTACAATAGTATCTTGACTGACTTCCCAAGGTTAAATTTCAATTACGTCTCTGGCAGTCTTCTCATTTTCACCGGATATCTTTGGCCGTTCTGTGAAATTGCCACAGGTACTGACAATTCACAACAATAAAGAATTATCTCGTATTGGAACTAATTTCCTAAACTTAATTTGTAAATGTTTATAACATCCTCGACTAATTGACTTAAGCGCAACAACAACTCTATGTGCTCTTCAATCGAGAACAAGTGCGTGTACATATAAATATGTCATCCAAATGTTCAAAAAGAATGTCATATCTAATCGATTTATTTGAAATGTACTGGAACTTTATAGCTATAGAGTATTTTATAATGTTTTCTCGAAATCGATTTTCTTCGCGTTCTCAGTGTATATGCAACAAATTCTTGTGCACAATCTGACATGAGAATATATTTTACAAATAATTATTATTGGTTTTAGATATCAACTTATATTTAAAAAATTGGCAAAAATATGTGGGATAGAAAAAAACATACACGATTAATTAAACCAAAAATAAAATGTTTCAAGTAATAAATTAAAATATAATTTTCAGAAATTACCAGTTTTATCCACTTGTTATTAAAATATAATAAAACAGAACCGGTATTTTACATTAACTCCTAATTCCCCTAACTAGGCTACTTTATTTATTTCATCCATTTTTAACAATTTATCGAGTCTTTCTAGGTTTTTATATTTTACTACTTCCTAATATCTCCTGTTTCGCGTGAAGTGGTTCTTATAAGTTTTCATATCAACTTATAAAAAGATGCGCAGATTTCATCATTAACTCAACAGTCACAATAAACCTAGGAATCAGATTATAAGAGAGACCAGCTTACCAAACTCTTCTGAAGTCGCCACGAGTTACCTGATCAATTTGAAGTAGGGTGCATGAAACGACTGAGAAGAAAGCTGGAAATAAACTAGTACATCGAGTGCACATAAATTAAACCGAAGAAATTAATGAGCTTAAAGAGGAATTCCAAATAATCATTTTGAGAGAGGTAACTCAGTTTTAGACGTAAAACACCTGTGAATCAGCTGTTGAAATTGTTTAGACTTAACAAGAGTAAATACAGGTATAAAAATTGTATGGGATGGCTTTAGATCATCGCTGAGAACTGGATAAAGTATTTCTATTAAGAATTATTAAAATATATTTTTGGAATTTATCTTTTAAAGAATTTGTAAAATTACCAAGAAATAATATTAGCAACATTAAACAAATCATGTTTCTCTTATACGGCTCTACAGTTCAATGTGACCTTTGACTCTTGCACTAACCTCTTCGAATTCGTCTTTCCTTGGAATTCATCTTCTTCCTGCTTATTTTACATTATTTCTTACTATTAGACACACAATCCCAATAAATTGAGTTGGACTGCTTCTTCATTCATTTACTTGTGGCTGGTTTTAGAAAAACTTGATGAACCATGCTTTTCTCAACCAACCATTCTAATAAAAAAATACATAAAATTCAAGATTTGAAAATATGTGTGATTAGTTCTTAGTGTTGTTGTTGTTGTTGTCTAATGTGCTGCATTCAACACTAAAGTTATTAGCAGTCTTGCTCTCCAATACTTTGAGGTCTTATAATATTCATGTTTGACTGCGATACAGTATTTCAGATGACTTTCGTCCATTTCTTCATCCGGGTGATTGCATAAAATATATTTCGGTAAAGGCAGAACATAGATTTTGTAAAGGTGTTTTGCCAGAGAGTCGTGGCCCGTTATTATTCTAAAATGTGCTACTTCTGTTTTTATTGGTATGTCTGGTATATCAATATTTTTTTATTAGGCATTTCCATTTTTTGTTTCTGACCACTGTTTGAAGCCTATTGTCATTCATAATTTTGGATTTTAACTTTATGTGGCGTTTCACTGATGAGTTAGGTGTTGGTTTAGATCCAGGCAATTTTTCAATAAGAGATCCTTTTTTGGCGAGCAAATCGGCTGTTTCATTACTTGCAATACCACAGGGGGAGGGTAACCATTAGAGGACAATTTTTTTACCGCAGTTTCGCAGGCCAGTAATAATGTCATAGCATTCTTTGCGGTCAAAACTGTTTGACCAGTAAATTACCTGTATAGTTGCTTTGGAGCCACAGAGGAGCACTGATTAGTTCTTAATAGATGGACTTATCCGAATATCTAATTATGGTCTAAAGCCAACCATAACTTCGCATACTTCTTTTCTTTCGTTACGCCAGTTTAACCTCTCACATTTTAGGTTATTTTTACATGTAACACGCCACCCGGGCCTTACAGTGGCACGAGCTATCGGGAGAGTTTTTTAAACTCGGATCACACACATCTTTTTTTTACCACACAAGGACATGGAGGGCCTTCCTGAATGAGTGACAGCTTAATGATAGGACCTCCTCCGAGACAACACAACATAAAGACGAAACACACCATCCACACACGCACTCATAAAACAAGGCGAATAAGATAATGATGACTATTTAACTCAGGCCCCAAATGGGAAACAATGACCAATCACGTTTCAATGAATTTTGTTTTACAACTAACTACAATCTTGTTTCATCTCGATAATTATCGAATTTTTATTATTAATAAAGAAAGTTCCTCTTTTTAATATTCTGAACAGGTCAGGTCATTAATTTGTAGTGACTGATTTTCGAACAAATATGTTGAGTATAGCAAATAATGAACTGATTCCTTCGAACAACGTATTTGATAATTGTGTACTCAATAATTGTGTTTTTAAATACTGATTTTACTGAGTTATTTCCTAAAAACAATTGATAAACTATAAAGTTGGTTATAATATACAATTTAATGTGTTTAATTTTTTCTTCGCTAGGGTGCATTCTTACTATATTGCGATCCTATTTGGCAATAAATAATATGATCTAATTGCAGTTCATGAACAAATGAAACATAACCCAACATTTATCATTTGTTTCAAACATCGCCGTTTACATTAAATATGTAAATATTTTAAAATAACTATATTTAAATAATGATTTATGAGTAAAAAGCTTAAGTTTATTCGTTAAATAGTCATAACAAATGCCACTATTGATTTCCAAATCCTCTAGATAAATTAGAAATCATGAGTTAAATAGTCAAATGTAAACTATTTAACAAATGATATGTCAAATGTTTTCGTCTTTCCTCAAATTACTTGTCTGCTATTACTTTAGGCTATAGCCAGATAAATTACTTCGGATTAATTCGTTTACACTCCATGTACACTTGCACAGGAAGTACGCAACCTTAAAAGTCAGTGACCTATGAGCAAGCTGCAACCGAGATCGATGCCAAATTCAGAGAACTATAAACTGTAAAGCATACATTTACATCAACTGTGAAACCATGGGAACATTATATTCTCCGAATATCTGCTGAGTGGAAATTAATTCTACAGACAAACTTTCAAAAGTTATTGACGGGTATTGGCCGAGTGTCTAGACATTGTGTTCTGGTACCTTATTGTATACTCATTCCAAGATTTTTATTGCAGTCGTAGACGAAATATTGAGTTTTAATTCAAGAGTTAGACGACAGTCATCTCGCTGGAAAAATCACCATGACACAAACTGTGATATCATATATGATTTATTTACTTTAATAGTATTCCAACTATTAACTACTCTTTAAAAATGCTCATATTAACATAGAATTTAAATTTCAAGATAAATGCAATTCTATATGCGACAAGATAGTTATACAAGATTTGCTATTCTAATTAATAAATACGAATTTAAGTGTACAGAGACATACATTCTGACATCGTGGCTGTCTGAACGTAATGCTTTCCCATTAGCGACAGCAGTAAGCTACTTTCCAGACGTCACTACAGTCTGAATAATTG
The DNA here is from genome assembly GCA_030220185.1 of Diploptera punctata. Classification (NCBI taxonomy): domain Eukaryota; kingdom Metazoa; phylum Arthropoda; class Insecta; order Blattodea; family Blaberidae; genus Diploptera; species Diploptera punctata. The sequence continues at coordinate 659,528 of JASPKZ010008864.1, forward strand.
AATTTTAATCCAAATCCGCTACTGCGCACATTTCCTCCACCTCCCCATCCTCTCCCGGTCTTATTGCTATAGTTCATAATTTGCTATTGTCATTCTATGTATGTGCACTCTTATATAAGCCAATGCATATATATGTTTTATAAATGGCATTGTTCATATTTTCCAAAGGATAAAGCAATAGGGAAATATGATAAAAATATTATATTAGAACTACTTAAAAGAACTTTACAATAACTTTAAAATATTTCTTTCACTCGGTCCTTTCATTTTTAACAGCGATATTTTTCTCCCATAAACCGAAAATATGATCATGTTGATTTTTTATACATTCGGGCATACAAAATAAACAAAAGACGCAATTAATAAGCAGACAATTGTTGTAGTTTGGAATGTACAGTGTGTGAGAAAGGAAACAAAACCAAGCAGATAATAGAATAAACGACAGAAAGAAAAAGGGGAAGGCAGCGAAAAGAATAAAAAAATTAATGGTAGGCGATATAGCAAGAAAAGGAAGAGGGGTTGGAGGATGGAACAGAATGGGAAAGAGAGAGTGAAATGATTTGATGCAGAGCCAATGCAGTAATGACAGAAGAAAAAAGAGGAAGAAATAAACAAAATACAAGTCACAAGTTCTCTTTCAAGCAAAAATTGACAATATTTCTGAAGCCTCTTAAATTGTATTAGATTTTATTATAATGTCATCAGTTTTCTGATATATACTACAAATTATTTATGCATATATTAATTATACTGTAGTGTTTATACTACTAAAATAATTTTGAGTACATTTTATGTTAGCAGTATTTAATATTAGATTGAGAGTTAATTGAAGTGTATAAAGGTGACAGCCCCACCACTAGACTTGTCCTGCGTAACGCTCGTAACCTGGCCAGGATACATATACATTTCTGGCAACCATTAAGTGAATAACCGGACTGATCAATCTAAGAAGAAGAAGAAGAAATACAATTTTACATGTCTTTATTCATTGGTTGAATAGAAGATGAGGCCTTAAAACCCTAACATCACCAGCTCAAAATGTTTATTAATAATAATAATAATAATAATAATAATAATAATAACAATAATAATAATAATAATATTATTATTATTATCTTCTTAGTCTGCCTTATAAGTTAAGGATTAGGCCTCAAGTTCTGTTACGCTCGAACATATACATTTTCACGCCTCTTTTTATCAGGACGACCCACAGATATTCGGCTGTGTGCTATATATTTTCAGTCTGCCTTTGGACTCCTAGTAATGGTCATTCACTCAAGATGGTATTTCGAATTCGTATAATAATGATGAATATGTACAACATCTGGCTTGGCTTTTAGTTAATTTAAAATGTCTAATTTTTTTGTCTGTGCTGAAGGAATTCTCGTTCTTAAATATCCCTTGGTAGAAAATTTATATCGTCATTGGCAGAGACTGTACTCGTCATCTTCGTATAGAATATGCTCTTATATACATAAACATATTCACGTATAATTCGTAATTAAAAATCTCAAAATATACATATCATGGGTTTAAATTAATCAAGTAAACCGATGCCTCTACAGATCTTATGAAGCACTAGGGTAATAGAAGTTACACGAGTTGGTTATAAGCCCTACGTTAACCTGCCTTTATCCCTAGAACATGTACGTGGTACTCATTTCTGTTAGAGAATTAATCCGATGTCAGTAAACTGGATCCCTGTCGTAGAAAATACGGTAAATTAGGTCCCGGGTCGAAAAAGGTAGTAGGTAACTGGGTCCCGGGTAAAAAAAGTAGTAGGCCTACTCGTAATAGGTAAATGGGTTCCAGCCTATTTGCATCACCTAGGGATCGACTCATAAAAATTAACAGTATTAAAAAATTAGACTTAAAACTATTTTAAGCCTGGCATAAAAATTTAAAACTAATTTATTTCACAAAATCAAACGTACTAATTTGTCCTATTTCAAGAGTGTCATTTCAAAGCGTTGCTAAACATCTATACAAAATGTAAACTTAGAATTTAAAATATTCCAAAAGTCAATAAAAATTGATGGTTGCTTAATTTGGTGTTCACTTCAGTACTTTTTTTTAAATTTTTGTTAAAATATTATTTCATTTTTATTTGTAACAAATTAATAATAACTAACTCACTGGCACTATCGAACCCGTAGGTTCAATACCGCGCAGACATAAGCTCTCCACACATCCCTATCCTGAACTAATGTTTTCCTATTTTCTCTTGCATTATTTACTTTCTCCAAAACATGGTTTTTGTAAAAAATTAACAATACCGTACAAAATTAATAACCAACACAGGTAAGAAAATTAGAGGATGCCACCCGGATCCGGACCCAATTTACCTAGACCTGCTGAATCGACTCAGGACAATGTTACTGCGAAAAGGTTTAGGTTAGGAAGTCGAACCAAGGATCTTCCGGCTTGTATCATATTGCCTTAACTAAGTATGGTACGGGGTGTTTTAAGTAGTACGCCATAATAGACCTGAGTTCAATAAATTATATAATAAAATAAGTTAAAATACCTTCTTAGATAAAATCCGTCGTCCTCAACTTTTAAGATATGTAATCTTTATGCCTGTAGGCCTTTCAGAACATCCGTCCCATCTTCAGCAGTTCATTCTTCGCTACAACATCCAGTAAGATGTTTAATGCTGCTGGTCCTAATGTGGCTTTGCCGTGACCACATTAGGACCAGCAGCATCAAACATCATACTGGATGTTGTAGTGAAGAATGAACTGCTGAAGATGGGACGGATGTCCTGAAAGGCCTACAGGCATAAAGATTACATATTTTAAAAGTTGAGGACGACGGATTTTACCTAAGAAGGTATTTTAACTTATTTTATTTTATGACTCTCCACCTCAACGGTTTTAACAATGAATTTTATTAGTATTGACTCAATAAATTATAAACATCATTGTATACCTTCAAACTATGAAGCCGAATCAATAAAAAGTGCTACCACTAACGAACTAACAATAACATCCCATTTGTTCACTTAACACTATTTCAATAGAAACCAGTATTTGGAGTGAAAATGGAAATAGTGCAAATCCGGGGGAGTTTAATCAGACAGTAGCGTTTGAGACACCTATTTGGTCCGGAGTTCAAACTCCATTATCAACCAAAGTTACTATGACTTGTCCTGGTTTTACTCAGCTGTCAGGAAAAAAATGCTTCTTATTCTTCTTCTTCATGGTTTAGGCTTATTTACTAGTCTATTCCGGCTCCAAATTGCTGCTCTTTCCATCTTTTCTTTGGTCTTCCCAATCTTCTTCTTCCTCGTGGTGAAAGGCTGTATGCTGCTTTTGGTATTCTATTCTCAGTCATCCTTGCCAAGTGTTCTTTCCAGTTAGTTCTGTATTTTTCTATTGCTGTGTTCAATTCCTCTACTTTTAGTTGTCTTATTTCAGTGTTATGTTTTTTGTCTATTCTTTGATATCCTGCTATTGGTCTGAGGAATCTCATTTCAGCAGCTTGTATTCTGGTTAATTGTTGTGTTGTCACTGTCCATGTTTCGGATCCATAAGTAATAATAGGCACTGCCATTGTCTTGTATAATTTCATTATTGAGTATTTCTTGGCTTTAATGCTGTGTTGGGAATTTCATTGCCCGCTAATTTCATCGTGATCATCATTTCATGATGCCATTGCATTTAAATTAAAGTGAATATGTACAGAAATGTCCACCGCTGTGGTCACAAGGTAGCGTGCTGCCTTGTCACGCAGCGCGCCCGTATTCGATTCGCGATCGGGACAAGCTTCGTGGGCGAGTTTTTTTCAGGGTTTTTCTCACCTGTAAGACAAATGTCAGGTAGCTTTAATGCCTAAAAGGTCCCCGAACACCATCTGTCCATCATCATATTTTACCGGTGTGAAAATCAACGGGAAGCTACGAGTACTCCACCTACTTCCTTACTTACTCACTGGCACTATCGAACCCGTAGGTTCATGGCCGCACGGACATAAGCCCTCCATACATCCCTATCCTGAGCTAATGCTTTCCAATCATTCCCTGTATAATCTACTTCCCTCAAATCATAGTTAATGTTGTTCTCCCACCTCATTCTTGGTCTACCAACTGGGCGTTTTCCTTCTGGCTTTCCTACAAGAAGTTTCCATGCACGTCTTTCATTCCCCATACGCGCAACATGTCCTGCCCATCGCAGTCTACGAGACTTAACTGTTCTTATTATATCTGGCTTCCTATAAAGACCATGTAGTTCATTGTTATGTAGTCTTCTCCATTCACCTGTCTGTTCATCTCTCTTTGGTCCAAAAATTTTCCTAAGAACTTTATTCTCAAATACTCGTAATCTCCTTTCCTCCCTTAAAGTAAGAGTCCATGTTTCGCACCCATATAATATAACTGGTAGAATAATAGTTTTATATATTTTCAGCTTAACGTTTTTTGAAAGGAGTTGGGACATCAAAAGTCTCTGCAATGCATAATAGCATGCATTTCCAGAATTGAGCCTATGTTTAATTTCTTTGTGCATCTCATTCCTATTTGTGATTATTGTTCCTAGGTATTTGAATTCAGCCACTTCCTCAAAATTTCCCTCATTTGTCATTAGCTGTCCATTTCCATTATATAATGTATTTCTACGTGTGACCATATATTTAGTTTTACTGATATTTACTTCCAGTCCTAATTTCTTAGTGTTACTCAATAGTGTGTGCGTGTTGGCCTTTAGTATCTCCTCGCTATCGGCCAGTAGTACTACATCATCAGCATAAACTAACAGCTTATTAATACCATTCAGTTGTAAGCCTTCCTCATTCTCTAAAGATTTAATGGCATGCTCTAGTACAAAATTAAATAGTAGAGGAGATAGTGCATCTCCTTGCTTCAACCCATTCTGGATTTCAAAAGTGTCTGAAAACTGTTTGCCTACACGCACCCTACTCTTTGAGCCATTTAGACACATTCGTATAAGTCTAACTAACTTTTTAGGAATTCCGAACTCCAGCAGGATACTATATAACTTCTCCCTCTTAATTGAATCATATGCTTTTTTGAAGTCTACATATAGTTGATGTACAGTACCATTATATTCCCATTTCTTTTCTAAAATCTGTCTTATACTAAAAATCTGATCTGTTGTAGACCTGTTTCTTCTAAATGCACATTGATGATCTCCTAGAATGTCATCAATATAGGGAGTAAGTCTGCTTACTAATATATTTGTTAGAATTTTGTACGAAGTTGAAAGTAATGAGATGCCCCTGTAGTTGTTGCAATCAGTTTTATCTCCTTTCTTATAAATTGGTACGATAATTGATTCCTTCCATTCATCTGGAAGAGCTTCTTTTTCCCAAATCATACTAAGCAACCAGCGTATCTTGTCCATCAATTTTTCTCCCCCTGATTTTATCAGTTCTGCTGGGATCTCATCTGAACCTGATGCTTTATACATCTTCAATTTTTCAATCGCCATTTCAACCTCTAATGCACTTGGCTCTGCGACTAGCATTTCTGCTGTCTGTAACTTATCCTCCTCAATGTCCTGTTCTGTATGTACATTTAATAGCTGATTAAAGTAACTTTTCCATCTATTTAATATACTCCTGGAATCTGCAATCATATCCCCATTTTCATTCCGAATTATGTTTGTTCTAGCCTGAAACCCTTTCTTCTCTATACTAATTCCCTGATATAATTCTCTAATGTTCCTATTTTTTGCATTCATTTCAAGATCATTAATCTTCTCTCTCAAATATTCCCTCTTCTTACTCTTTAGTAACTTGGTGGTTTCCCGTCTAACACTACCCAATTGCTCTAAATTTACCTCATTTGGCTCGTGTAACCATTTCATTTTTGCTAGCTTTCTTTTCTTTACAATGTCGGCACATTCCTCATCAAACCATTTCTTGTTTTGCCTCTTTTTTAAACAACCAATGCTTTCTGATGCTGAAAATTTAATAGTATCTCTTATAGCCTCCCATTCTTTATTTATATCAGTTTTTCTTCTTCGTTTGCCACATTGTCATCTGAAGATTCCAGTACTTCAAATCTATTAGCAATTTTGATTTGGTATTCTTGCCGCATTTCATCATTTTTCAAGTTTTTTAATTCATATTTTACAGAATCATCTTTAGCGTTTGTTCCTCTCATAAGCGATAGCCGTTGTCTGATTTTCACCTTGACCAGATGATGATCTGAATTGCAGTCTGTCCCTCTAACTGATCTAATATCAATGATGCTACTGTGCCAGCGTTTATCCACTAATACATGATCTATCTGGTTCCGAGTTTCTCCATCTGGGGACGTCCAGGTGTATTTATGAATATCCTTATGCTGAAATGTTGTGCTCTTAACAATGAGATTCTTTGATGTGGCAAATGTGACTAATCTAACCCCGTTGTCGTTACTATCTTCATGAAGACTGAATTTGCCTATTGTTGGTTTGAATATATCTTCCCGCCCCACTTTTGCATTAAAATCTCCTAAGACAATTTTCATATGATATCGTGAAAGGCTATCAAATAAGCATTCTAATTCTTCATAGAACTCATCCTTGATCTTGTCATCTTTATCTTCTGTGGGGGCATGTACATTTACAATTATAAAATCATGTCGTTTACCCTTTAGAATTATGTATGATATCCTATCACTAACAAACTTAATATCTCGGATAGCGGATAGGATCCTCCTTCTGACTAAAAAAACCTGTTCCAAATGCAGGTCTTTCTGCACCCCCATAGTATAATGCAAAGCTTCCTGATTCCTGACTACCTTCTCCTGGCCACCTAACTTCCTGTAAAGCGACTATATCCAAGGGCGATTTATCCAATTCCCGCGTTAATATCTCTAGTGCCCCACTATTGTATAAAGTCCTAACATTCCATGTTCCTAGGAACATGTCCCTGTGTTTGAGCCTTTGGCATGGGTTCCCTGAAGTAGTCCCCGCCCGGAGAACCGAATGGGGGACTATTTGACCTCCGGAAAATTTTACCCCAGTAGAACCCATGTCCGCATTTCTTGACGGTTGTATTTTTACGGTGAAAGATCGTCACTCTTTCGACCAAGGTACTTATTTCGTCTGGCTTATCACCTTCGACCAGTCCGGCATGGGTAACCCTATCGGCAGCAATGCTACCGCCGGCATAGCTCTCAGGATCATTTAAGCACACAAGCCACTCCACCACGACAAGGTAAAGATACCATGGAGGGGAACACTATAAACTAGAAGAGAATATACAGTAAAAAAAGGACAACAAGATATAAATTCACAGCCTACTAAATACAGCCAATTTTTTTTAAACGAGACATGAAATTAAATGTTAATTCTCTTCTATAAATACACTGCTCAAAACAATTAGAGGAACACCTGTAATAAATTGAGTAAGTAATTGTTTTTTAAAGCTGTGATGCTGAAAGATGGACAATATGTAAATTGAATTATTAATTTTATCATTGGATACAAATTTTAAAGATCCATGGCCTAAATACAGAGAAATTACCTCAAATAACAAATATAGAGAATTTTTTTTTATTTTGGAAGGCACTGGCCACTTCTAATTGGTAAGCTTCCTGATGTTGCTATAGTGACGAATGTTGATTATTGCCTTGTTTATTGAAGTCTCTGACAAAATGAGGCATTTAAATGAGTTTGAAGTGTATCATGCTCTACATCTTTTACGGCAAGGTCAATCTCTGCGACAAGTGGCTAGAGAGCTTGGGGTTTCTCCTTCCGTGGTGTCCAGGTTACGCAACAGGCACAGAGAGACAGGTCAGTATTGTAGAAGACGTGGCCAGGGCCGTAAATTTAAAACAAGCCCCCAGGATGACAGATACGTTGTTCTTTCTGCTCTTCGACAGCGTACAAAAACTGCAAAAGACCTGCAGAATGACCTTCATATGGCTTCCGGAATCCGGGTTTCAGACCAAACCATAAGGAACAGATTAAGGAAAGAGAATATTCGTCCAAAAAGGCCCGTTAAAAAACCACGCTTAACAAATGGGCATAAGGCAGCAAGACGTACGTATGCTGAAAACCATGGTGATTGGAACCTGAACCAGTGGGAGTCTGTGCTCTCCTCGGACGAATCCAGGTATCGTCTTACACGTTGTGATGGTCGATTGAGGGTGTGGGGACGGCCAGGAGAAAGATTTTCTGCAGAGGCTGTACAGGAAATTGATAGATTCGGAGGAGGTTCCATAATGGTGTGGGCCGGAGTTATGTACAACAATCGTACGGACCTTGTACTTGTTCCCCAGCGACTGAATGCTGTCCGGTATATCGAGCACGTTCTGGAAGAGCATGTAGTACCTGCTGCCATTGGAGTAGGCCCTGGATTTCTGTTTATGCAGGATAATGCCAGGGCACATTCTGCGGCTGTCACCAGGGATTTCCTGAGGAGGAATGAAATTGAGGTAATGGAGTGGCCAGCGGTCAGCCCAGACCTCAACCCTATTGAACACTTGTGGGATCTTCTAGACAGGAAGGTCAGGAACCGACATCAAGCTCCACAAACTCTGCAGCAACTTGGAGATGCTCTGAAGGAGGAATGGGAGTATATCCCGCAAGAGGAAATCCAGAATCTTATTGGGAGCATGCCACGAAGGTGACAAAGTGTCATCGAATGTCGTGGAGGCCATACACGATACTAACTCTATATAACGAGTGTTTAACTTTGAAAAATAAGCACAAGATTCAATTGCTTACATAGCGGAATTATTTGAAAAGTTAATTGTCAGCGTTACTCATTTGTTTTTATTGACATGAGCAATAAATATGTAAATAAATAACCACAAATAATGTACTTTATTAATTTCATGTTTGTACCTTTATCCAATGAAAAAATATTTGCATATTTCATAGTGTTCCTCTAATTGTTTTGAGCAGTGTATTATACAATGAAATGCAATAATGATAGGAATAAACTGACGTATTTCAGTAACTGAAGGTTTAACGACAAGAGGCTGGTCATTCACAGAATATTGGAAGATGTTTGGTCCCAAGTGTGATGAGTAGTAAGCCATATTGCTGCTATGAATATTTTCTAGACGGAGGAATTTAGAAGCCACAGTACATGTTTCAAGCCTAGATGCGTATGAGCATCCTCTTAAATGCATAATGGTACACAGAATTTATATTACTATTAAATTAAACTAAGAGAAACGTCAAATTAATTCACATTTCAATATCTCTCTCTCTCTCTCTCTCTCTCTCTCTCTCTCTCTCTCTCTCTCTCTCTCCCTCTCTTTCTCCCCATGCCTTTAAATAAATTAGTATTGGTACCTAACTGTTTTGCCCTAGCCTATTTATATATAGATTAATATATTCCTCATAACTAGGACTCGGAAATTGAGGAAACATCTTTTTTTTTATTTTGAAGACGAGACCCACATTATATATATATATATATATATATATATATATATATCTCATCATCATCATCATCATCCGGTATTATGGCAGCTGCCGCCGTCTTTCGAAAACCAAACGCCATTCCTCTCTGTCCATATCCATTGGTCTTCCTCCAATCCTCTGATATTCATAGCTGCTTGTACCCCTTCTATCCAAGTTTTCTTCGGTCTTCCTCTCTTCCTCCTTTGCATTGGATCCATTCCATAACAATTTTAGGCAATCTTTGCTCTGGCATTCTTTTGACATGGCCGTACCACTATAATATTTTCTTTTCTATAATGTCTATGATGTCCGGTTCCTGTTGTACACCCACAATTTGCCTTATTTCTTTATTTCATATTCTATTCATTCTAGATTTCCAGCTAATCTTCTTAAATAAATAAATATATATATATATATATATATATATGTACATTTTGGGTCATTGTACGCCAGAAAATGGTGGGATTTATTTGTCCTTTTTCGATTTTTTTTTTGCTTATTGTTCCTTTTTTTAGCCTTTTTTAAAAGTCTCAACTGCTTGATTTTTGCAACTTTACTTTCTTTTGACTACATTTAAACATTTGTGTAACTGAAGAATCCACAGAGTCTCAATTTCAACTTCTTTAAAAACATCTAGTTTTACTTTTTAAAGACTTTTCACATTGCAAACACTATTGAACGTTCACCAGCCTACTGATCGCCTGAGCTGTTATATTTCGATTTCAAATTTCCTATAAAGTGCTACTTTGTGAAAATCATCTCGTGCAGAGGGTGAAGGCAGTGAAGTTGTCTTTATTCACTCATGAGCAACTTTAACAGTTATTAGGTATTTTGTAGGATATCATTAGGTCTTTTTAAAGATCTCTTACAGGCGTTTTATAAGTCCTCAACTTCCGAGCCCTACTCATAAGTAGGCCTATTATGTGTGTTCTGCGGCTAACCGTAACTTACAGGGACATGAAATGTCGACAGGATTTTAACTCTGAATTACTAGTTTCCCCCCTCCCCACATAAAGGTCCTCTGTAGTAATAAGGCGTCCCTGGGGGCACACCAGGGCTCGGCTCGGACCAGTGCAGAGGGGAGCAACTGTACTGGTTCCTGGCTCGGCATACGGGCCCGTCGACAAACTGTGGGGTCGCCAGGAGATGAGCACCTGGATGTACTAAAAGTCTCACACTGTTGGGCTTGTAGCCCTAGCCGGTCTCACAACGGCTGCAGGACACGTCCCTGGAGGCAGAACAGGGGAATGGTCGGTGGATCTGCGACAGCAGTCCTCCCGCCTAGGCTCATGGAGCCCGTGGACCAACCGTGGGGTCGTCACGAATGAGCGACCTGGTGTACTATGTAGCTCAGCAATTCCCAGAACTTGCAAACTCCAACACCCTCTCCCTGGGGTGTTGGTTTAAGGACCATGAACTTGAACGTGGTCGTGAACATAGGATAGGGAGGACTAGAACTAGGACTTGGGAGTATGGTCATGACGACCGAGGTATCCCAAGGGGTGGACGGGTGGGCCTAGATGTAGTAATAAGTGATTAGCACATTGCTGATTAAATTATATAAGTATCCTATAAACACTATTATCTTAATATTAGCCTCTAACCTTTTTTAGCCCTTAATGCAGTAGTAAAAATTATTGATATATTTAAAGGATCCTACGTCAAATAATTTATTGAATAAACCATTAAGAATTTCTGAGAAACAAATTTTGAAGCTCACTGCTACTTCATACATTCACACAAAACAAGATGAATATGTTTTTTTTAATGGTCAGATGGTTTTTGGGGATTATTTGAGCATTAGGGTTAAAACTTTTTTGCCTTTTGTGAAATAAAATATTTCCTGTGCAATAGATGGCTGAACGTTTGCTTAAAAGCATCGAAAAATACCTTCATTTCACTGAGCTTCAAGAAAAGGTCACCCCCAAATCAATATTAAGTATTGATATATACATATATTTGGGGTGACCTTTTCTTGAAGCTCAGTGAAATGAAGGCCTTTTTCAATGGTTTTTAGTAAATATTCACCCATTCATTACACAGGAAATATTTTACACCCATTCATTGTACAGGAAATATTTTATTTCACAAAACTTCAAAAATTATAACGCTAGAGGGTTAAAACTTTTTGGACTTTTGTGAATTATAAACTATTTCCTGTGCAACGAATGGGTGAACGTTTGCTTAAAACCATTGAAATAGGTCTTCATTTGACTGAGCTTCAAGAAAATGTCACCCCAAATCAATATTAAATATTGATATATAAATATATTTGGGGTGACCTTTTCTTGAAGCTCAGTGAAATGAAGGCCTTTTTCAATGGTTTTTAGTAAATATTCACCCATTCATTACACAGGAAATATTTTACACCCATTCATTGTACAGGAAATATTTTATTTCACAAAACTTCAAAAATTATAACGCTAGAGGGTTAAAACTTTTCGGACTTTTGTGAATTATAAAATATTTCCTGTGCAATGGATGGATGAACGTTTACTTAAAACCATTGAAAAAGGTCTTCATTTCACTGAGCTTCAAGAAAATGTCACCCCAAATCAATATTAAGTATTGATATATAAATATATTTGGGGTGACCTTTTCTTGAAGCTCAGTGAAATGAAGGCCTTTTTCAATGGTTTTTAGTAAATATTCACCCATTCATTACACAGGAAATATTTTACACCCATTCATTGTACAGGAAATATTTTATTTCACAAAACTTCAAAAATTATAACGCTAGAGGGTTAAAACTTTTCGGACTTTTGTGAATTATAAAATATTTCCTGTGCAATGGATGGATGAACGTTTACTTAAAACCATTGAAAAAGGTCTTCATTTCACTGAGCTTCAAGAAAATGTCACCCCAAATCAATATTAAATATTGATATATAAATATATTTGGGGTGACCTTTTCTTGAAGCTCAGTGAAATGAAGGCCTTTTTCAATGGGTTTAAGTAAAAGTTTACCCATTCATTACACAGGAAATATTTCACAAACGTCCAAAACGTTATAACCATAATGGGTTATATATCCTGGCATTTGTTTTACAGATGACAAAAATTGCGAAAAAGATTAACTCAAGAAAATTTATTCTGATCAGAGACCAAACTCGTCACACCAGGTTTCGAAGCAAAAACGTTACTCCTAAAACCATGACAGTATATATTAATTGAAATTCAAACGCACACAAGTTCAAATTTGAACGTTAATTTTAATTTGCGTTAACACGGTTCGTTATGCAAGACCACTTTCCATTGTAGAGCGTTAGGAAAAAGTATTTTTCAAGATAATTCCAGCTGATAATTTTAGAGTTTTCCCAGTGGCAGCTAACAGAAGAAGCGTATTTAGCTCCAGGTTCTTATTTTTAATGCAAGAGGAAAGGCATCAAGGGGTGGATTGGTGGATGACATAAAAGCATAACGATGTCCCATGTCAGGACTAGAAGATTTTCGAAACGTTGATAAATTATTCGTCTTCTTGCTGTATGACAGATGGTATAGCACGGCAGCTAATTTCCCCTCGAGTCAAGTAAAATTATTCTCTTATAAATAATTACTGTCATATTTTAAATCTTTTAAATGCATTTTCCATTATTATTGGTATCTTCAAATTATTCTAGTCAATTTAGTTTGATATATAGACTAATTTTATTCATGATTAATTAAAATAGCTTTACGGTGACATTAATTTGTCTAAACGGATGTTTTTTGGTAAGATAAATCATGAAGCAAATTATTATATATATGCATTAAGGTAAAAAAATTGCGTGACATGTTTCATAGTAAAATAATGTCTACACATAAATTGTGACTACGATATTCATCTATAAGAAAATATTACCCGAATAAATTATAAAATACAATAATAAGACATTAGCATATTTTAAAAGAAATCTAAATTTATATTTGTACAAATATTTGATTGGTTTCTGAGGTTTGTAGCTGGCTATATATTATTTGATAAAAAGAGAAGTGAAGACATTAGATCTGAACTAAAAATACACAACATTACAGAAACAATAAGACATCAAATCGATTGGAGGTAGCATATACAGCATATGCCAGAAATACCGATTACCACAACACTATGCACTTATGATCCTCGCGGAAGAAGAACCCCAAGAGTAGGCCTACCTACAAAAAGATGGCGAGACCAGTTTTTATTAGAGCTGGAACGGACCTTATGGCTCATACCGTAATGTAGATGAAAGATATTTGCTCTAACATTATCATTATCCCGTATAAGGTACGTGTATATATTAATTGGTGTTTCTCGTGTAACGTATCATATTTATATTATTATTATTATTATTATTATTATTATTATTATTATTATCATTATCATTATTATTATTATTATTATTATTATCATCACTATTATTGTTAATTCCCCTATAGAGAAACTATGGACTGCTTTAAGACGTATGGGAATTAAGACTATAATAATTAAAGCTATACAAAATTTATGTGACAATTGCATATCAAAATTTAAATTGGCAGTAAATTGTCACATGGTTTTACGATAAATAAAGGTCTGCGTCAAGGTTGTCTATCACCGATCTGTTTGAAATATATGTACATGAAATATTAAAGAATTGGAGGAAATAATGTTCAAGCATGGGAATTTCTATTTCAAACAATAAAACTTTATACAACTTATATTTTGCAGATGATCAGTTATTAATTGCACAAGATTATCAAGATTTAGAATATATGACTAGAAAATTAATATAAGAATGTGATAAATTATTATTAATCTTGAACATGAAAAAAACAAAATAATTGTCAATTGGTGAACCAGAAAAAATTTAATTGTGGAGATTGGAGAAACAATAAAATCATGTAGTGAGATCACATATTAGGAATTAAAATATATAAAAATGGAAGTTATGAAGAGGAAATAAGAAATATAAATAATAAAGGAATATTTGCAATTGCTTGCCTCAATGTGCCTCAATATTGTGGGATAAAAATGTAAGTAATAAAAATAAAATGAATATATATATTGTTAAAAGCACCATTACTTATGGAGCAGAACTTTGGCCATCAACAACAAAAACAAATAAATATCCTTTGGCAACGAAAATGGATTTTATACGAAGGGTAGCAAGAATTTCAAGAAGAGAAAAAATTGGGAATTTAGTTATAAGGGAGAAAGTGAAGATTGAAGACACTATTTTAGATTATATTAAAACTCAGCAATTAAGATGGTACGGACATGCCCAGTGAATGGAAGAGGATCGGCTACCAAAATGTGTTTTGGAATGGAAACCTGAGGGAAGACGAGGCAGAGGAAGACCTAAAACCTCCTGGAGTCAGGGAATATATTTATACATGAAAGAGAAACATCTACAACCAGGAGATTGGATGGAGCAACAAAATTGGCTATTAGGAATCGGACGATGTCAAAGACATTAATCAATCGATGATGTATTATTATTGTTAGTATTATTATTAATATTATAAACCCGCCAAAGCCTGTCCCAAGGCAGGTTAGAAAAGGGTGAGGGGGAGGAGTAACAACCTCGTAAAAAAACCAGGGTTCAGTACGCCCGGCTGATAGTACCATGTGAGGGACCCTTATCTAGGGTATAGATACTGCTGCCTTGCAGTTCGTCATTGGTTTGACAAAGGCTAGAGGAAGAAAACCTTGACCAAAATTACCTGGCCCTCCAGGTCACAAAAAACATAACAATGCTAAAAAGCCTAAAGATTTAAAGCCGGGTATATAAATAAATTATTATTATTATTATTATTATTATTATTATTATTATTATTATTTATTATTATTATTATTATTATTATTATTATTATTATTATTGTATAAAATGTTATTTGTACACATAATTTGAATTGTAACTTTTAATATATTTTTAGTTCTTTATAATTAGTATATTGTATATTATATAATCAATACTGGAAACATGTATTTGTAATTTGTCCTGGTTGTGTGGAAGAGAAGACTTCATGACCTTAACTCTGCTAGAATAAATAAAACATTATTATTATGATTATTATTGTTATTGTTATTATTATTGTTATTGTTATTATTACTGTTATTTTTATTATTGTTATTAGTATCATTATTGTTATTGTTATTATTATCATTATTATTATTATTGCTATTATTACCATTATTACCATTATTATCATTATTATTAATATCATTATTATTATTATTATTATTATTATTACAACAACAATGGAAATGGTCAATAAGACAAGAAACATTCACTAATAGTACTACACGCCAGCTGAAGTAGCAGCATGTCTGCTTCCTGACTATCAGTCCCAGGTTCTACCCCCGGCGAGTTTTTAAATTGTATTTGTAAGATCTTCAATCTCCGGGCGACAATTTTTAATCGCTAGATTGTGCACCATATGATGGGTTTGCTAGTAAATTACAAAACTGTCCGCAGTACGTATGTTAAGAAGACATGTTGTAATGTTAATATCAATTCATCCATCGGAGGGGACGTTAAACGGGGCGATCACCTTGGTTCTTAACACAGGAGTAGACTATGTACCAGCATCAAGTTTCATCTTAGCTCTTAGTTTCATGTTACACCTTATAAAACATACGCTACAAAAAGCACCTAAATATATACTCATCCTACATTCCTATCTACACACAATCTACGTAAAATGATTCCAGAAATGTAGGATGAATTGAAAATATACCACATTAACTATTTACCCACTACTGGCGCGGCGTGCCGCCAACGGACTAGTAGAGCTAGGTTAGACCCCTAAAACGGGTTATAACAAATCGTACGAAATGATATGCCTACAGCAAGAGATCCCCAGGAAAACCACAACTATGGAAAAACGCACTTCCCAACAGACTGTAATTATAGGATCAAGAGGAGGAGGAGGAGGAGGAGAAGGAGAAAAAGGAGGAGAAAAAGGAGAAGAAAAAGGAGAAAAAGAAAAAGGAGAAGAAGGAGAAAAAGGAGGATAAGAGAAGAAAAAGGAGAAGAAGGAGAAGTAGAAGAAGAAAATAATTATCTAACTTTAAAAAAACTTTCTCAAGACTTTATACTCGAAAAAGGTAAACTTTATGTTTCGTTTTAATACGTATTAGCTGATAACTAACTAACTCACTGGCACTATCGAACCCGTAGGTGCGTGGCCGCGCGGACATAAACTCTCCATACATCCCTATCTTGAACTAATTTTTTCCTATCATTCCCTGTATAATCTACTTCCCTCAAATCATTTGTTAATGTTATTTTCCTACCTCATTCTTGGTCTTCCAACTGGGCGTTTTCCTTCTGGTTTTGCTACAAGAAGCTTCCACGCACGTTTTTTTTCGGATTATCTGATATATTATATAATTTTTACATTTATCTGTGTTAAATAGTGGCATGAAAGTTTCATCAATGCTATCCTCCCTGAAAAATATCACCGCACGCTATAGCTACCCGCTTAGTGCGGATCCTGAATCACGAAAAGTGCAGTGGATGACATTGGAAAACACATTCACAAGTATAAATAGTCACTTTAATTCACCCAGACAAGACACTGTCAAGATCTATGTATTTTTACGGTATGAGCCATGGACATTATGAAAGAGAGATAAGCAGATTAATAACCAATGTAATGAAATGTATGAGATATGTAGCAAGCTTTACCAAATGGGATCATAAACACAACGAGGATATAATGAAAGAGTTACAGTTGGTACCACATACACCATTACGAGAACAAATAGACAAATCGTCTCCTACACATGCATCCACACAGAATACCTAAAAGCCATCGTCCACCAGATTAAAAAAATGTAGACCATGTAATGAAGCATTTAAGTGTAATTTCAGATGAAATATCGTAACTAACCAAAATACCAATACATTATAGATACAATAAGAATAACCGAGCATTGAGGGTTTCATAATCGTATTCGTAATCACCCGAGTTTAAATCCCGGCGCTTATCAATCTGACTCATGTTTATTCCTATATTTCCTCGATGATGAAGGCAAATGATGAATTGCAACATCATTAATGAGGCTACAAAAAAGTTGATATTTTTTTAATACACATAGCAAACACAATAATATAAATATACGGCCTACTGGTTACACCTAAACATTATACACACGATGTGATGTTGCATGTTAAAGCTTCTACAAATAACAATGAAATAAAAAGAACGCTGAGAAAGAGAATAAAATATATGGATCTCAGAGAAACATTCTTTATAAGATAATTTAATTCTTGCAATGTAGACTGACAGAGTTAAATAATAATAATAATAATAATAATAATAATAATAATAATAATAATAATAATAATAATAATAACAGTAACAATAATAACAGTAACAATAATAACAGTAACAATAATAACAGTAACAATAACAACAGTAATAATCTTCTTGTAAGCCCATATTTCGCTTAAGAGAGATTTCGGCGCTCTCCCTATATAAGGAAGAAATTGAACCATACTAATTTAGTTACACTTGTTTTCATAATAGATGTCACTTGAGTGGTCTGTGGTCAGCGTTCCGCCTCAAACTGACATCTAGGAAACCAAGGTAGTAATAGGACGGTAAAATTCGGTAAATTTTGCTTAGAGGCCTTTTCATTCAGGCTTAAGGATCTTTTACGAGCCTCAAAATCTTCAGACTTCGGACCCACGGCTTAAAGTCCCTCCCGGAGGACTTGCTCCTTGGATTTTTCCGTCCTAAAAAATCCATCGACCCCGGGCGGCCGACATAACGGTAATAATAATAATAATGGTAATAATAATAATAATAATAATAATAATAATAATAATAATAATAATAATAAGAATAATAATAATAACATTTTTGCGATCAACAAGAATGTCGAGAAGGGATAAAGTCAGAAACAGCATAATAAGGGAAATCATATTAGAAAAAATGGAAGAAAACGTACGAATATAGTATGGACACCTTATAAGAATGGAAGAAGATAGAATACCAAAGAATATCCTTGATTGGAAAGCTAATGGAAGAAGTGGTAGAGGCAGACCTACAAAACGTTGGATAGATGGAATGAAGAGAAGCATGGAAGCTAGAGATCTGAGGGAAGAAAATGCTTTAGAATGGAATTTCTGGGAGAAATCAGTTTGCGTTGAAGGAGAAACTCTGAATTGTGGAATATTCCTAATGAAAAATAATATTTTTAATTCAATGCCCCAGGTTGTCATTTCGATATTTATGGTGAACTCTCCTGGCATTGGCGTAATTATAACTCACTTCTGAGGTTGGGGTACTTGGAAGGCAGGGTTACGCTGCCCCGATGATAAGATGGATGATGGTGATAGTAGTGGTTCGCCAGAAGAGTCCTTAATCCTAAACTTAATCTAAGGTAAATATGGTTGATTATGATGCTCATATGATTTTCAGGGACCCTTTGGGCCTTTAAATTTCCTGACATCGGCCGCAGCGGACTAGTGGTTATGCTCCTTGCCTCCGGTCCCAATGGTCGCGGGTGCAAACCCGGCCGTGGTCGATGGATTATTTTAGGATGGAAAAATCCAAGGAGCAAGTCCTTCGGAAGGGACTTTAAGCCGTGAGTCCCGAGTCTGAAGATTTTCAGTCTCGTAAAAGATCCTTAAGCCTGAATGAAAAGGCCTCAAAGCAAAATTTACGAATTTTCCCGTCCTAGTACTACTTTGGTTTCCTAGATGTCAGTATGAGGCGAAACGCTGACCACGGACCACTCAAATGACATCTATACAAAAACAAGTGTAACTAAATTAGTATGTTTCAATTTTTACCCTGTAGGGCGAGAGCGCCTGAATCTCTGTTAAGGGAAACATGGGCTTACAAGTTACAAAAAAATTCCTGACATGTCTCAATTTCTCTAAATAAAAAAATTAACAGAAAATATATAAAACGGATATTTTTTACAGTTATATTATACTTTAAGAAAGTATAAAATATTTCGAGTGTTTGAGAATAAAGTTAGGAATATTTTTGGACCAAAAAGAGACGAATAGACAGGTGATTGGAGGAAACTCCTTAACAGTGAGCCATATGATCTTCAAGGGGAGTCTAATGACTTCAGCAAAGCTTTTGACACAGTAGACCACGACTTACTTATGATAAAGCTCAAGCACCTACACTTGTCTGACAGCGCTGTATCCTGGTTCGACTCATACCTGCACGGTCGTCAACAATACGTTTCATTAAACTCTAGATCTTCGTCTTGGCGCAACGTGCCGGCTGGAGTCCCCCAGGGCAGTGTTCTCGGACCTCTTCTTTTCTCAATCTACATAAATGACTTGCCAACTGTACTAAAGCACTGCCGTTATCACCTCTACGCTGATGATCTCCAAATTTACCTACATTCACCTCCTCATTCTCTCTATAACAGCTTGACAAAAATGAATGACGATCTCATATCCATCTTTAACTGGTCTTCAAGTATCGGTCTAAATCTAAATCCTAACAAGTCACAAGTAATTCTAATGGGACAACAAAGACTGCTTACAACCTTTGACATATCTACACTACCAAACATTACTATAAATAATATAATTATCCCTTACTCTTCTTCAGTAATAGATCTTCGACTACATCTAGACGCAAATTTAACCTGGCAAACACAAGTGAAACACATATGTAAAAAGACTTTCTCCATCTTACATTATCTTAGACGTTTAAAGAATTTTCTCCCAGTTTCGTTAAAACAAATCCTTGTGCAGAATCTTGTGTTACCACACTTCGATTATTGTGACATTATATATAATGATCTAAACTATGACTTGTCGCAGAGACTGCAGCGTGTTCATAATGCTTGCGTTCGATTCATTTTCAATATCTGCCGTTATGATCATATTGTAAAAGACCCGCGACAATTCAATAATTTCATATGTACTTTCTAAAATCCTGGCCAGAATCATCAGAAAATCAAAAAAGGTGTCTTTGTATCTATGTAACGGAATAATTGAACACGATTTTCACCCACTTAGAAACATTGGATCGACTTGAAACGTTGTATACTTGTAACGGACCCGTGAAAATACAATAATTTCATATTTGTTTCTAAAATCCTGGCCAGAATCGTCAGAAAATAAAAAAATGAAAACTGGCATAATAGGTTGCGGATTTGTCGACTTTTTAGTCAATCGTCGTAAGAGCTCTGTTGGTAAAGCGGTGAACTCTAGTGGTATATAATTTCAGTAATCTATAGGTCGCTGGTTCAAATCCGGCTGGGAGGATTTTTTTAGAAGAGTATTACTTTTAGCTCATACTACAATAGTATCGAATTTAAAGATATTTACATTTTTATCTTATTCTGTAAAATATTAAAACTAAAAAATAAAAAATAAATAATAGTTTTAAAAAACTAAAACAACACGCTTTATTAGAAAACCGAACTAAAAAAATTAAAAATAATTTTAATTTCCAACACACTTGGAATAAATAATTTTACCATCAAAAGCGTGGGGTGCTTTTTATGATTTTTATATTTTCTTCTTAGAGACTTTACTTTTACCAATATCTGTTTATTATCAAATATACTAATTGATAAAGAGCACCCCACGCTTTTGAGGTAAAATTATTTATCCCAAGCGTATTGGAAATTAAAATTATTTTTCATTTCTTTTAGTTCGGTTTTCTAATAAAGCGTGTTGTTTTAGTTTTTTAAAGCCATTATTTATTATATTCTGAACAGGTCAGATCATTATGTCACAGTGACTGACTCTCGAACAAATACACTGCTCAAAAAAATTAGAGGATATTGTAGAATAACCTATTAAGACTATGTTTTTAGGAACAGTATTAGATGCAATCACTTTCTATTACTCCAAAAGAATGTCAACAAGAGTTTGAAGTCATTACGTAATCTCTGTACCACACCAGATGTCAAAGAGATCCTGATTAGGAATATGGCAAACAAACAAAGCAACATTAACATGGGTGAAAATGTTTCTTTAGTATGGTCTATGGTCTCCTCGAACGGCCAGCACTGCCTCACACCTGTATGGCATTGATGCAATGAGGTTAGCAATGAGTTCTTGGGGGATACGTGGCCACTCTTCCATAAGAGCAATGTGCAGCTCTGGAACAGTTGTGGGAGGTGCTGGTCTGCCTGCAATGCACCTGCCTAATGCATCCCACACATGCTCAATCGGATTTAAGTCCGGAGAGGAAGCTGGCCATTGCATACGCTCGATACCCTCCACTTCCAGCATGTCGTCCACCAAGCCAGTTCTGTGGGGTCGTGCATTATCTTCCATAAAAAAGAAAAGAAACACCTATGGCATCAGCATAAGGCACGACAAAAGGTCGGAGAATTTCATATCTATACTTTACCGCAGTCAAAGTACCACCTTGGATAACGTAGAGGTCCGTACGTCCACCACTACTGACTCCTGCCTACACCATCAATCCACCGCCACCATATGGGGATCTTTCACGTACAAAAGCTGGATTGTTTCGTGTCCCTTTTTCTCTCCAGATGAATACACGCCGACTATCACATTCCATGTTGAATCGCGACTCATCAGAAAAAAGAACTGATCTCCATTCAGCATGCCTCCACCCACGATGTTCCTCCGCCCAGTTTCTGCGATCTCTACGGTGTTGTGGAGTTAACCTGGTACACACCATGGGCCTACGGGCATAGAAACCACTTCCATGCAGTCGATTAGGGACAGTTTGAGTTGACACCCTGCGTCCTGTTGCTGTTTGAAGTGTGTTTCGCAGTTGAGTTGCATTCTGCTGCCTATTCCGACGGGTTGTTAACACGAGGTAACGGTCATCCCTTGCTGTTGTTGCCCTTGGTCGACCTTGTCCGGCTCTTCTGTGAACAGTATGTTCTTTGAAAATGATTCCAAAGACTGGGCATCACGCTTTGAGACACCCAAATGGCTTGTGCCACCTCTAGTTGTGTCTGTCCAGCTTCCATCCTTCCTATGGCCCTCCAAGCCATTGGTTCAGATAAATCACGTTGTCGAGGCATCACTGTCCCTAAGGCAAGTCATTCACTAACTGAAAACTGGACTGGATTTAAAAACAGCAACAAAACATTCACCCCACACCACCCTTTCACATCAACAGTACAGACACTGCCCTCCCTCTGGTGTGGTACCGAGGTTACGTAACAACTTCAAACTCTTATTTACATTATCTTGGAGTAATAGAAAGTTATTGCATCTAATACTATTCCAAAAAACATAGTCTTAATAGGTTATTCTACAATATCCCCTAATTTTTTTGAGCAGTGTACGTTGAATATGGCAAATAACGAACTGATTCTTCGAACTACACATTTGATAATTGTGTGTTAAATAACTGTGTTTTTAAATAATGATTTTACTGAGTTGTTTACTAAAAAAAAGTATTAACCTACAATATTCGTTATAATATACAGTTAAATGTGTTTCATTTTTGCTCCACTAGGCTGCATTCTTACAATATTGCGATCCTATTTGGCAATAAATAATATGATCTAGTTGCAGTGGATGAACAAAAGAAGCAAAATCAAACATTTATCTTTTGTTTTCAAACATCGCCGTTTACAATGAATATATAAATATTATAAAATAACTATATTAAGTAATGATTTGTGAGTAAACAGCTTAATTTTATTCGTTAAATAGTCCTGACAAATTCCACTCTTTATTTCCAAATCCTCGTAATTTCGTGACTCGTGAATTTATGGATAATTTGGAAATCACTCGCGACATTACCTATGATAATTAGTTAGTTGATTATTTATTATTACTATTATTATTTATGAAATGTATTCAACTGACAAAAATGTACAAAATAAATATTACTGCTGTACTTGTCAAAAAATTTCATTCCCTATTCACTTGCCTCGCCATTATTATACCGACTCTATTCACATGGCAATATTACAGAGTGAAAGTGTTTCTTTTGTTTGTCTCCACCGAGACAGCTTGGTTTTCTTGCCATCGTTTAATTATTCAACGTTCACTTAAGGATTTAAAGAGGGTGTCACACATCTTGCATTTTCAACACGCTCAAATCTTTTCACAGACTTGCAATATTTTACGCATTATGAAAACTTGATGGTTAGATTTGACATAGGCCTATTCTGTTCTATAATGACCTCAATTTAAATTTGAATATTAACAAATTGGCAAATATATTTCAGGTTTGTGTAAAGTATTCAAACTCCATGGCGTAACAGGCCTAGAAAGCCCTTGGCCTACTAGCTGGCTGCAAGCCTCACATCCACATGTGTTAATCATACATTCAATACTAATAAAATTCATTGTTAAAACCGTTGAGGTGGAGAGTCAGAAAATAAAATAAGTTAAAAATACATTTTAAAAGTTGAGGACGACGGATTTTACCTAAGAAGGCATTTATAACTTATTTTATTTTATGAATCATACATATACATAAGGACTTTATTAAACTAAAAGTAAGATACATACAATGTTATTTACAAATATGGATCGCACGAGCAGTAAGCCGTACGTGCTGTTGACAGTCCGTTAGAATAAGTTCATGTTTGGTAATAATATACTTAAAAAAAAGAAAATAATATTACAATTAGATATCAATACAATTACATTATACATTACCTTACTTATGTAGAATTATTAAGAATTAATGATATTGCAATTTGTTAACATATTTATTTATTCCTGAATAAGTGTTGTTCTTATTTTCCGCGTTTTTGTCCGGAAATCTACTCAAGTTTATCCAATTTTCTGGGTTTACCAGTAACTCGTAGCATGCCAATCTTTCCCGATTTGAATTTAGAAATCTTTCCGGTAATAATTGATGCCTCCAATATTCTAAATCGTTACATTTTCCTAATATATATATATATATATATATATATATATATATATATATATATATATCTCGTCTTCAAAGCTCCCGCACATTGGACATATTCGCATATCGTGATCGTCGCTAATTTTAAAAATTTCCATGCCCCTAACATGAACCAAGCAAGCCTTAAATCCTAGATTGAGTATATAAGATTCTTTTCCCCAAACTTGTTTTAGGTCTCTTTGTAAAAACAGTGATCGTTTTCCCGCACATTCGGCCAAAATATTTTGTCGGTTTATATCTAAGTACCTCCTCCTTATTTTTCTCCACACATTCTTGCGATTTTCAGTCATTTTTTCCCACACCCAACCCATCCCAATCTTTTGGACTTCTCTCCTAACCTCGTCTGCCCAGAATTTGCCATTTGCGTTCCTAATTTGTTGGTCGTAACAAATTGCTCTGAGCATTGTTTGTTCACCTTGGATTAGCCGCAACCAGTATTTGAGTACACGAATTTTGCAGTTTATGTCGTCCTGAAATGTCCCAAATTCATATAAAATTCCACAGTTAGAAACGGCCTTACTAAGTCCTGTAATATATTTTAGTAAATGCGTATATACCTTATTTAGTATTTCCGTTCTTTGAAAACCCCAAATCTCACTACCATAGTGCATTACTGGCCTCACCAGAGATAGACGATCATCCAGTCAGTCTTTTTTAATCTACCTTTAGCTTATTTTCTTTTCATTAGTAATGCCACGACTGATTTACAAATTATCTAGAGAATTTGGAAATCAAGAGTGGCATTTGGTAGGAATATTTAACGAATAAAATTAAGCTGTTTACTCACAAATCATTAATTAAATATAGTTACTTTAAAATATTTAGGTATTTAATGTATACGGTGATGTTTGAAAACAAATGAGAAACGTTATGTTTAATTTATTTCATTTGTTAATCACTGCAACGAGATCATATTATTTATTGCCAAAGGATCGCAATATTCTAAGAATGCACCCTAGTGGAGAAAACATTAAACACATCAAACTGTTTATAACCAAAATTATAGGTTCTTAATTAATTTGTGATGTCCTATGATATAAATATGTCAATTACATTTTTCTGGAACGTAAATACCTGGGAAATAATACGTTTAAGAAAGTGCAAACAGTGGTTTCTCTTTACTGTAGTATAATCAATTGCTACATTTTTTATATTTTATCTCGCAAGCGGTACTTGCTTATATTCGTGCACCATATATACAACCTGGGAGCCACTTGCATTCTATGATTCTTCCGATTGAGGGTCTTTCCACTTTTCAGCGGTTGCCCTTTTACCAGCCGGCTGCTGGCCCTTCACATCCACATGTGTCAATCACAGAGGTAGATGATCAACAGCCAGTGTAGGGGTGACATGTGGTTAGCATGTCGAGTCCCCCAGCCGTTATAGCTGGTTCCTCAACCTGGAGCCGCTACTTATTGTAGCTACCCAATTGCCTCACGATGCTGGGTGGGCACCGGTCCCATACTGGCCGAAATACCATGAGAAAATTTCTTCCCCCATGGAGACTCGAACCAGCGCAAGTCCCGTAGCTCTGCGCCAAGGCTTCCTACCTTAACCGCTCGGCTACGGCGCAGGACTTCTATGATTCTTACATATTTATATATAAAATGATATATTCAACGTATTTCTTAGAGAGCCAGTCACTGGAAAATAATAAATAATGCTTTGACCTATTCAGAATGTTAAGAAAGAAGGAGCTTTCTTTAATATGATGAACTTAGGTTGATAAATTTGAAGTGAAACACGACTGTGATTGGTTGTAAATCAAAATGCATTTAAACATATTTGGTCATTGACTCCCATTTGGGGCATGAGTTAAATAGTCAACGAAAATGAATGAAACAATACATCAAGTAAAAAACTACAACACCCGATCATGTAAAACTACCTACAAAGGCAGGGGTTAAAGTAAGGAGAAGAAAAAAGCTATATATTTCATAAGGTAATGAGTAATTGTTAAGACAAATGCATTTTTTTTAGTCCATCACAATATATCTATTATAATTTAAGGGATATAGTACTTGTGTAACACTTCAACATAACATGATTGTGTGATAATATATCAGACGTGAATGATTTCTCACGTTAAATTATTCGATCTGAATCCTTAAATAATATCTAAATAGGATAATTCGTTCCCGTCCTGTAATTCATTATACTGTGTTTTCAAAACTCACTTGTCCACATTTGCACTATGCCATATATTATTTTTATGCACTGGCATCGCGTTTTTCAGTAACCACAATTCCTTCATTAGGTTGTGTAACTCCAGCAATAAAACATCCTAAAACTACTCAAATAACATTACGAGCGTATAATGCAAACATAACGAGATTTTGATGACAAAATGATGTTTAAACATGGAATTCCAAGCCATCATTTTGCTTAATATAATACGTAGCCCCGCTTATTGATTGATTTTTTTTAAAGAAGTTGCAAACTCATATTACGAGCCAAATATCTCACAACATAGCTTATAATTAACATATTATTACACATTTCCTTCGTTAATTTATTTCAATAGAAGGGAAATAAATAATAGTTTTAAAAAACTAAAACAACACGCTTTATTAGAAAACCGAACTGAAAAATGAAAAAATAAATTTAATTTCCAACACGTTTGGGATAAAATTAAAGTGGTCAACAAAAATATAATCTCCAACACATCTAATATATAAAAACCAATGTTTGTTTGTTGGTTTGTTTGTTCGTTCGTACTTTATGCGCGGACATACCGTTGATCCTATTGTGATGGGACTTTTTGCAAAATGTTCAGGAGATTCCCGGGAAGAACATAGGCCATAAGAGAGTTGTGATAGTCAACTCTATAACAGGGTTTAGGCTGTAAGGCCTGGGCAAGGCTGGTACTCTATATGTCTCAGGGTTGTGGATTTTCACCGTGGGATAAGGCGAGGTTCGAACTAAGGATAACAGGGTACTATCAGGAGGCTCACCGAGACAACACTGGTGTTAATTAAATAATATTTATTATATCACATGTAGCACAAGACAGTTACAGTTCCAATTCCAGAACATTGGATTTAATTGGATAATTGGATATATTCCGGTATTTCTTTCACTTCGGAATGAGCGCAGGAATGCGAGTAGCGGTCGATACTGGACCTATTTTATTAATATCGTGGCGAATCTATCGCGTTTTGGAACACTGATAAATACCGGTCTTCACTCGATCTAACGCGTGATATAACACCAGCACACTGATGCTTTTAAAATAAACTTTTATAACTTGCCGTTCTTGGCCTAACACATTTCGTGTATCTAATGGGTCGCTTGCCTGCGACCGGCGAAATATACGAGTCCGCACAGCAGCGGACTTCAACAATTAATCCTGCACGGGAGTCTTATGTAAATTTTGTTCCATCCGGGAACTCTGCCCGGAGTAGACTACTTTCACGATATTCGGAATATATCCAACTCCATCTTACAAATACACTTGACAAGACCAATATTTTCATTGGCTGAACATACATAAAGAACGCCTTACTAGCAGAATGATATTGACTTATGGACTCTGATTGGGCATTATGGTTCCCATTATAGTTCAACCAGAATTTCGGGATATTACATTGGTCATGTACTCCCTGGGCGTGTTTTTCACACGCTGGTGAGAAGTTCATTAATTTACTGGAAATAGATGGACATAGTTTTTTTGGCTACTGTCGCCATCTCAACAGGCGGTCTAGTGCTTTTTGACACACTTAAAGTTGACCGTCATTTATCTGTCTGGAAGGATGACTTCCAGAGCCGGACAAGGGACATTACATCTCCAGCTGTGAGGCCGCATTATTAGGGAACGATTGTCCCGGGGTCGCAAACCGATTTACTTACATGTGTCCATCTTCAAAGAACTTGAGATACAATGGACAGAAATGCCTTTATATTCTCAAGCGTAACAGATTGGTAAAAGTTTCTGACGAAACGTTTTCTGGAAAATGCAACTACATATTCTATAATCAGTAATAATAACAAAATTAATTAGTGCAGTTATTTCTGCTACAACTCCTACACCCTTAAAAATAGCCCTTTGTAGTGGAAAACGAGAAAGAAGTACTCTATTGACGCTTAAATGGCCTACGCTGCTTAAACTATAATAAATACACAACATTAATGTACACATAATTGAATATCTCAAAACGCTCTACAAAAACGTCCGCGACAGCATATGTTTATCTCTTACGGATAACTCACAATAACCATTTTTGTCTTTCATTGATGCCAAGAAGATCGAAACAAGTACGATATGTAGATTCCTGTGCAAGCATAGCAGCACATGGCGAGTATTCTTTTACGGATAACTCATAATCATGCATTTTGCTTTTAGCTCATTTATGCCAAGAAGATCGAGATAAGTAGATTCCCGGGCAACGTCGGATAATCAGCAAGCAGTATCTAAAAATATTTTTTTTTCTTTTACTTATTCAACTAAACATAAAAACATATTAATTTTCATTTATTCAAGCGTAGCGGTGCACACCGCGTATTAGCTAGTCTAGAATAAAACAAGAGTTAGGCTATATACAAAAATAATAATTTTACCATCAAAAGCGTGGGGCGCTCTATATCAATTAATATATTTGATAATAAACAGATATTGGTAAAAGTAAAGTCTCCAAGAAGGAAACCATAAAAAAACACCCCGAGGAAATTCCAGTGTCGTGTGGCTGAAACAAGGAAGGTTGAGGAATGGTGAGATGTCGATGTAGAGGAATAGCCAGAGTTTAATTTTCTCTCGATCGTGTGTTTAAGTTATGGTGGGAGGATAGCGAACGAAAGCGAGTAGAAATATAAAGGGGTGATGAGGTGGACAAAGTGTTGTATAAGAAGCAGATGCAATGTATCTTTCGCCTGTCTTCCAATCGGAGCCAAGACAACATTTCAAATAATGGGGTTATGTGGCCTTATTTTCTGAGGTTGAATATATATCGTTCACAAGCATTACGAACTCGTTGTAGTATTTGTCCGATTGTAATATTCATGTCATTTAAGAGTATGTCGCAATAATCGAAATGCGGTATAATCAAAGTTGAGACAAAGTCTGACTAGTGGTCAGAGCTCATGAGTGCAGTTCATAGGGTCCCGGATTCGATTCCCGATCAATCATAGGATTTTTTATAGGGAATAATTCATCTGGTCGCCCATCTTCTGGACTTGGGTTATGTTTAGATTTAAGGTCTTTCTTGGTGCTTCATTACCATTCATCACCTATCACACCAACGGGGTAACGTAACTCCGCCTTCCAGGCACTCTAACTTAAGAAGTGGGTTACAATTCCGCCATGCTAGGAGAGAATACCAGAATTGTCAAAAGACAACCTGGTGGCATTAGTAAAAAAAAATCCATGAACAAAAGGAAAAACACAGTCTCTCGAAGATGTCTGCGCAGTCGCGAATTAAACTTTAAGAAGATCATCAACACTGAGAACACGGCCAGTACGCCACACTTAATACACAGAGAGTGAAAGTCTTCCATGATACAAAATTCTATCTACTGACCTACGTACCTACTTCATTATCATAAGTAATGCAACGAGTGGTTTCCAAATTATCGATACTTCGTGAGTCGTGAATTTATCGATAATTTATCGATAATTTGGAAATCACTCGTGGCATTTGTTAGGAATATTTAACGAATAAAATTAAGCTGTTTACTCACAAATCATTATTTAAATATAGTTATTTTAAAACATTTATATATTTAATGTAAACGGCGATGTTTGAAAACAAATGAGAAGCGATGGGTACGCTTCATCTGCTTCTTTTGTTTTTCACTGCAACCAGATCATACTATTTATTGCCAAAGGAACGCAATATTGTAAGAATGCTCTCTAGTGGAGAAAAAATGAAACACATCAAACTGTATATTAATTCATTTCTGATGTATGATGTAAATATGACAATTATATTTTTCTGGATTATTACCTGGGAAAAAAGAAAGTGCAAACAGTGTTTTTTTTTGTGGCATAATAAATTGCTACAAATGGTTTTATATTAACTCCTGCAAGCGCTATGTGTTGACATCTATGCACTATATACAATCTGGTAGCCGTATTTCTTATAGGTTCAGTCACTGCAAAATAATGGTCAGACCTGTTCAGAATATTAAAAAGGAGGAGCTTTCTTTAATGTGGTAAATATAACACTGATAAATATCGTGAAAGACGACTCTGATTGGTTGTAAAACAGAAATCATTAAAACATGATTGGTCATTGACTCCCATTTGAGGCATGAGTTAAATAGTCTTTATTAATCTACTTCCTGGCTAGCAAAATGTGTCTATCTCCAACATTTTGCAAATTAAGCTCATACTCTTTATTAATCTACTTTCTGGCTAGCAAAATATACTTCAAATTTTGCAAATAAGGTCAGAGCTCTAGAATGTAAATACTATTATTTTATGTCCATGGCATGCACCAAGTTAACTTGTTACAAAAGAAAAAACATACGAGTATAATTACGAAGTCTGAAGCGAGTTAAATTATGAATGCAGTACAATTTGCATTATTACTGCACAATGTCAGGTTCCAGAAGGCCAGGTTTGGCAAAGTTCTGAATGATTGCATTGATCCATAAAACAAAACCAATCGAACATGTTTACTGTAATCTAGGCGCCAAATATGAACAAATATCTTGTCACATACACAATACTAACACATGATACTAAATGTTCTGCCATATTTATCTATAGTAGGCACATGTACTCGTAATTTGTTCCTCTTCTCTTAAAATAATAGATCATGTTTGTAATATGTACAGTATTAAATAATCAAAACGACATAATTTTGTCAATGGGGTGAATTCAGCGATAATATGTACTAAGGTGTACAACTAGCAAAAAACAACTGATAGAGATTATATAATTTACAGAACACTGGACATATTAGACTAAGTGTTTGATATGTCTGGATGTCCCATCACTACGATTGTCATAAAGTATTCGGAGAGGTACAGTCTGGCGTAGAATTAATTGCGTTTGCTAAGATCGAAGTCATTTGCTTTTAAAGTTAATAATTTTTGTTTCCACAATTTTCAATTCTCTGATAAAGTAATCCATCCATAGTAATTCTGCCCGAAGGCAGGTCGTTCACTGCAATCATAGCATTTTCATGCTATACTTGCAGCTTTACCAGGGAATTGTAGGTGTGGTAGCTTCCCGTTGCTTTCCACACCGGTGAAGGATGATGATGATAATGATAAAGGTGAGGATGAGGATGATGGCCATATGATTTCGGGGACCGTTTGGGCCTTAAAGTTTTCCTGACATTTGTCTTACAGGTGAGGAAAAGCCCCGATAAAAACCTCACCCAGAAAAACTGCTCCGACCGGGGATCGAACCCGGGCCCACTGCGTGACAAGGCAGCACGCTACCTCGAGACCACAGCGGTGGACAGATAAAGTAGTAATAATAATAATAATAACAATCATAATCATAATAATCAGTCACTAATTAGGCCTTCGTAGACCTGTTTCGGCCCTATCTAGCAGTCTTTAAGAGGTCTTCCTGGTCGACGATGTCTTTTGGGTTTATATTGCATCATTAGTTTCGCAATTCTTGAATTACTTACTTACTTACTCACTGGCACTATCGAACCCGTAGGTTCATGGCCGCGCGGACATAAGCTCTCCATACATCCCTATCCTGAGCTAATACTTTCCAATCATTCCCTGTATAATCTAATTCCCTCAAATCACAGTTAATGTTATTCTCCCACCTCATTCTTGGTCTACCAACTGGGAGTTTTCCCTCTGGCTTTCCTACAAGAAGCTTCCATGCAAGTCTTTCATTCCCCATACGTGCAACATGTCCTGCCCATCGCAGTCTACGAGACTTACCTGTTCTTTTTAAAGTGCCTAGCCAATTTAATTTATGTGTTGAGTTTTTCTTCTACTGTTTCTACTTTTAATTGTTCTATTTTTTATTCATTTTTTTTATCTAAAATGGTGTGTCCTGCTGTCCTCCTGAGAAATTTCATTTTCGTTGCTTTGATTCTGCTCCTGTCTATTTTTCTTAATGTCCAAATCTCACTTCCGTATAAAAGAAAAAGTTACTTAACGAGTCAAATGTTATTGATGTGTAATGTTTTTATACGTGTGTGCTAGAAATCTCTGACATTACCAACGTACATTTTTCGGCCCAAAATTCAAATGAACAAATCTATCCCTATAACAATTGCAATATACCAAATTACTATCAATATGGTGCTTTCAAATAACTGTACATTTCTGTGATTAAAAAAAAAACTATTTAAATTTGGCAGCCTCTCGTACACTTGTACACATATGCCATAAACTCTCAGTCCTCTATATTTTTTAGAAAATAATAATTACCAATTAATCAAATAAATATATACTTGTTACATTAAAAATAAAGAAAATTATACAATAATATTACATAAATAATTTAAACGAATAAAGCAGGTATAAAGTTGAAGTTCTTAGCGCTAAACAGCTTATCAATCAAGTCTAAAAAATCATATTAATGTTTCCAGAGTGAATAAGAGAAATACAATTATAAAAAAGCTAGCTTTATATCAAAGAGGGAACAGAGTTTTGGATGAACCTATAAGTCAAGAACATTACTCCAAGCATCGGGTCATGTATCCTGACGAGGCAGAAGTGAGCAGCAATTTTCTCCCAAACTGCCGCCAATTTTCTCAGCGCCAACTTATCGCTACTTGTAGCGTAGTCATAGACTCCCTGACGCCATTCGCTCTTCCTTACATTTTCAAAATTGTGCTCTTAATTCATGTTCAACAACTACAACTACAATATATACGTTTCCTTTATTACTGTACATATCCTAAGTGTTAATCAAAATTAAAATAACTTACTTTTTTAAAATGTATATAATATTATGGAATTTAATTAAGACGCTTTTGTAAACCACGAAGTAGGAGCAAATACAATGCGTTCAAAAATATTTTTACTGGAGGACAAAAGAAGAACAAAATTATTGATACAACACAGCCGTAAACTAAACGCGAACACCAGTGATGTCAGCTAGACGCTTAAATACAACTAAGGGAAAATTTTACCTAATCAGGATTTCAACCCAAGATATCCAACTTTATGCTCTGGTGCTCTTACTGCTTGAGCTATTCAGGCAATCAAGGAGCAGACACAAACTTGTCTTAAAATAAAATAAGTTAAAATGTACCTTCTTAGGTCAGAGCCGTCGTCCTCAACTTATAAAATATGTATACTTTTTTTGTCTGAAGGCCTTTTAGAATCTCCATTCCATCTTCAGCAGGTCTTTCTTCGCTACATTACTTGATGTTCTCGGTGCTAGTCCTAATGAAGTGTTGTCCGTGACTAAAGCTTCTTCCTGACGATATCGTATAGTGGGTTGTTTAGTCTGGGAGTGCTTTCATTTATTAACAACTTATCTATTTCCTTGATAAATTCCAGATCTTCCAATATGCTGATTTTTGTTAGGTTTCCCTCTTTGTGTACTATTGTAAGGGTGTCATCTATTGAGTTCATTTTATGACCGGCGTTTATTATGTGCTTAGCGTAATTAGACTTTCCATATGCGTATACGAAATCGTTACGATACTCTTTAAACCTTATGTTGAAGCTTCTTTTCGTTCTACCTATATAGAACTTGTCACAGTCTTTGCATGTTAATTTACATACTCCCTTGCTATTAAATTTATTATGCTTTTCTATGTTGTACTCATTACAGTACTTAATTTATTATTAGTTTTATAGGCTATGTTTAAATGTTTGTTTATTTGTCTCATTTTTTGGCAATTTTATGGTTTCGTGGCCTGTATATGTTAGTGTAGTCCATGTACTATTAATATTTGTTTCTCTTTTGAGTTTCGTTATTTTAATTATGTCTCTCTTTAAATCTCCTTTACCAAGAGTAGGAAAATTCTATTCACAA
Organism: Diploptera punctata; assembly: GCA_030220185.1. Lineage (NCBI taxonomy): Eukaryota > Metazoa > Arthropoda > Insecta > Blattodea > Blaberidae > Diploptera > Diploptera punctata. Next base: position 693,599 of record JASPKZ010008864.1, read on the forward strand.
CAATGTTTCTTCTACAAGGAAAGACATTATAATGGAATTTATACGGTGCTCTATCAGCTAAATACGAACGTAATATTGAATATAATATACTCAGGCAAGCCATCCCTAAGTAAAATATATATTTAGTTGTGAAAATGATACTATTAACAGAGTAAATTGTGCAAGGAAGGCGATTAGATCCCTAAATGGTCTTTTATGGACTATTTAACTCATGCCCCAAATGGGACTCAATGACCAATCACGTTTCAATGATTTCTGTTTTACAACCAATCAGAGTCGTATTTCACGTAATATTTATCAGTGTTATAATTACCATATTAAAGAAGGCTCCTCCTTTTTTTAATATTCTGAACAGGTCTGACCATTATTTTGCAGTGACTGAGCCCGCTAGAAATACGGCTACCAGAATGTATATATAGTGCATGAATGTCAACACATGCCGCATGCGGGAGTTAATATAAAAACATTTGTAGCAATTGATTATACCACCAAAAAAAGAAACCACTGTTTTCACTTTCTTAAATGCATTTTTTCCCAGGTAACAATCCAGAAAAATATAATTGTCATATTTACATCATACGACATCAGAAATGAATTAATATACAGTTTGATGTGTTTCATTTTTTCTCCACTAGAGAGCATTCTTACAATATTGCGTTCCTTTGGCAATAAATAGTATGATCTGCTTGCAGTGAAAAACAAAAGAAGCAGATGAAGCGTACCTATCGCTTCTCATTTGTTTTCAAACATCGCCGTTTACATTAAATATATAAATATTTTAAAATAACTATAGTTAAATAATGATTTGTGAGTAAACAGCTTAATTTTATTCGTTAAATAGTCCTAACAAATGCCATTCTTGATTTACAAATTCTCTAGTAAAATTCACTGCTCACTTCGTGAGTCGTGAATTTATCGATAATTTGGAAATCACCCGTGGCATTACTTATGAATAGAAATTTGACCAGAAAAACAAAAAAAGAGATGATACAGACAATAATACAAAGTATACTTACATATGGATCAGAAAGCTGGACAATAAATGAAAAGATGCAGAAAATAATCTTGGCGACAGAAATGGGTGGGTTACGGAGACGTACGATAATATCCAGGCTACAACATATTCGAAATACATATATCAGACAAGAAACGGATACACAAGAAACTGTTATCGATAGGATAACAAAGAGAGCTCTACAGTTGTATGGACATGTACAACAGATGTGGTCTAAATAGATGTTGGATTGGATGGTACCAGGCAGAAAGAGGAGGGGGAGAAGTAGATGAACATGGTATAAACCCTCCATGGTATCTTTACCTTGTCGTGGTGGAGTGGCTTGCGTGCTTAAATGATCCTGAGAGCTATGCCGGCGGTAGCATTGCTGCCGATAGGGTTACCCATGCCGGACTGGTCGAAGGTGATAAGCCAGACGAAAAAAGTACCTTGGGCGAAAGAGTGACGATCTTTCACCGTAAAAATACAACCGTCAAGAAATGCGGACATGGGTTCATCTGGGGTAAAATTTTCCGGAGGTCAAATAGTCCCCCATTCGGTTCTCCGGGCGGGGACTACTTCAGGGAACCCATGCCAAAGGCTCAAACACAGGGACATGTTCCTAGGAACATGGAATGTTAGGACTTTATACAATAGCGGGGCACTAGAGATATTAACGCGGGAATTGGATAAATCGCCCTTGGATATAGTCGCTTTACAGGAAGTTAGGTGGCCAGGAGAAGGTAGTCAGGAATCAGGAAGCTTTGCATTATACTATGGGGGTGCAGAAAGACCTGCATTTGGAACGGGTTTTTTAGTCAGAAGGAGGATCCTATCCGCTATCCGAGATATTAAGTTTGTTAGTGATAGGATATCATACATAATTCTAAAGGGTAAACGACATGATTTTATAATTGTAAATGTACATGCCCCCACAGAAGATAAAGATGACAAGATCAAGGATGAGTTCTATGAAGAATTAGAATGCTTATTTGATAGCCTTTCACGATATCATATGAAAATTGTCTTAGGAGATTTTAATGCAAAAGTGGGGCGGGAAGATATATTCAAACCAACAATAGGCAAATTCAGTCTTCATGAAGATAGTAACGACAACGGGGTTAGATTAGTCACATTTGCCACATCAAAGAATCTCATTGTTAAGAGCACAACATTTCAGCATAAGGATATTCATAAATACACCTGGACGTCCCCAGATGGAGAAACTCGGAACCAGATAGATCATGTATTAGTGGATAAACGCTGGCACAGTAGCATCATTGATGTTAGATCAGTTAGAGGGACAGACTGCAATTCGGATCATCATCTGGTCAGAGTGAAAATCAGACAACGGCTATCGCTTATGAGAGGAACAAACGCTAAAGATGATTCTGTAAAATATGAATTAAAAAACTTGAAAAATGATGAAATGCGGCAAGAATACCAAATCAAAATTGCTAATAGATTTGAAGTACTGGAATCTTCAGATGACAATGTGGCAAACGAAGAAGAAACTGATATAAATAAAGAATGGGAGGCTATAAGAGATACTATTAAATTGTCAGCATCAGAAAGCATTGGTTGTTTAAAAAAGAGGCAAAACAAGAAATGGTTTGATGAGGAATGTGCCGACATTGTAAAGAAAAGAAAGCTAGCAAAAATGAAATGGTTACACGAGCCAAATGAGGTAAATTTAGAGCAATTGGGTAGTGTTAGACGGGAAACCACCAAGTTACTAAAGAGTAAAAAGAGGGAATATTTGAGAGAGAAGATTAATGATCTTGAAATGAATGCAAAAAATAGGAACATTAGAGAATTATATCAGGGAATTAGTATAGAGAAGAAAGGGTTTCAGGCTAGAACAAACATAATTCGGAATGAAAATGGGGATATGATTGCAGATTCTAGGAGTATATTAAATAGATGGAAAAGTTACTTTAATCAGCTATTAAATGTACATACAGAACAGGACATTGAGGAGGATAAGTTACAGACAGCAGAAATGCTAGTCGCAGAGCCAAGTGCATTAGAGGTTGAAATGGCGATTGAAAAATTGAAGATGTATAAAGCATCAGGTTCAGATGAGATCCCAGCAGAACTGATAAAATCAGGGGGAGAAAAATTGATGGACAAGATACGCTGGTTGCTTAGTATGATTTGGGAAAAAGAAGCTCTTCCAGATGAATGGAAGGAATCAATTATCGTACCAATTTATAAGAAAGGAGATAAAACTGATTGCAACAACTACAGGGGCATCTCATTACTTTCAACTTCGTACAAAATTCTAACAAATATATTAGTAAGCAGACTTACTCCCTATATTGATGACATTCTAGGAGATCATCAATGTGCATTTAGAAGAAACAGGTCTACAACAGATCAGATTTTTAGTATAAGACAGATTTTAGAAAAGAAATGGGAATATAATGGTACTGTACATCAACTATATGTAGACTTCAAAAAAGCATATGATTCAATTAAGAGGGAGAAGTTATATAGTATCCTGCTGGAGTTCGGAATTCCTAAAAAGTTAGTTAGACTTATACGAATGTGTCTAAATGGCACAAAGAGTAGGGTGCGTGTAGGCAAACAGTTTTCAGACACTTTTGAAATCCAGAATGGGTTGAAGCAAGGAGATGCACTATCTCCTCTACTATTTAATTTTGTACTAGAGCATGCCATTAAATCTTTAGAGAATGAGGAAGGCTTACAACTGAATGGTATTAATAAGCTGTTAGTTTATGCTGATGATGTAGTACTATTGGCCGATAGCGAGGAGATACTAAAGGCCAACACGCACACACTATTGAGTAACACTAAGAAATTAGGACTGGAAGTAAATATCAGTAAAACTAAATATATGGTCACACGTAGAAATTCATTATATAATGGAAATGGACAGCTAATGACAAATGAGGGAAATTTTGAGGAAGTGGCTGAATTCAAATACCTAGGAACAATAATCACAAATAGGAATGAGATGCACAAAGAAATTAAACATAGGCTCAATTCTGGAAATGCATGCTATTATGCATTGCAGAGACTTTTGATGTCCCAACTCCTTTCAAAAAACGTTAAGCTGAAAATATATAAAACTATTATTCTACCAGTTATATTATATGGGTGCGAAACATGGACTCTTACTTTAAGGGAGGAAAGGAGATTACGAGTATTTGAGAATAAAGTTCTTAGGAAAATTTTTGGACCAAAGAGAGATGAACAGACAGGTGAATGGAGAAGACTACATAACAATGAACTACATGGTCTTTATAGGAAGCCAGATATAATAAGAACAGTTAAGTCTCGTAGACTGCGATGGGCAGGACATGTTGCACGTATGGGGAATGAAAGACGTGCATGGAAGCTTCTTGTAGGAAAGCCAGAGGGAAAACGCCCAGTTGGTAGACCAAGAATGAGGTGGGAGAACAACATTAACTATGATTTGAGGGAAGTAGATTATACAGGGAATGATTGGAAAGCATTGGCTCAGGATAGGGATGTATGGAGAGCTTATGTCCGCGCGGCCATGAACCTACGGGTTCGATAGTGCCAGTGAGTAAGTAAGTAAGTAATTAAGTTTGCTCAGAGGCTATAATTTAGTGTTCAGGTTCTTTTACGAGCCCGAAAATCTTCAGACTCGGGACCCACAGATTAAAGTCCTTCCCGGAGGACTTGTCCTTGGAATGTTTCTATCCTAAAAGATGCATCTACCCCGGCCGGGTTTGAACCTGCGGCTGTCAGGTCCAGAGACAATGATCTGAACCCCTAGATCATCGAAACCGACAAAATAGAATTATTATGATGATGATTATTATTATGATTATTATTATTACTATTATTATTATTATTATTATTATTATTATTATTATTATTATTATTATTATTATTATTATTATTATTATTATTATTATTATTATGCGGCTTCGTATCGCAAGTAGTTAAGTCACTCACCCCACAGCTCTGGATCCCGAGTTCGCGTCTCAGTCACTTTCTGTGGGGTTCCTGGTGGATGAAAAGAAGCCAGGGCAGGTTTTCGCGGGGTTACTTCCGTTTTTCCCTGCCATAATCTTAATTTCGCCACTTCTCCATACTCATGCCATCTATTTAATTTAATTTGCTTCTGTGATGGTAGGACAAGCCTGGACCGGTAATCTTTTATACCACAGACCTATATATGCATAAATAAAAGTAAACTAAATTATGATTGGCATTAAAAGTAATTATCTCCATCATTTGACCTATTAGATTTGATCATATATTAAACATAGAAATTAACCAATCGGAATAAAGCATCTTGTCATATGACTTACTAATCGATTTTATTGTGTTAAGATTATATTTTATCACTCCTGCAATAGACGTCAAAGCAAGTAGAAGCAAATAGCTCCTAGGTGTTTTTTTGTAATTCCTCCCCGATACTTGGGTAGAGAGAATAATAAATTATATAGCAAAATTAAACTTACTCTACAAATATTCAACAAGACGAATATAATCTGATATTAGTGAAATTTAAATCCACCAAATTATTGGTAATAAACTTAGTGACGAATGACTTATACGAAATAAAAGCAAATCACTTCAATGAAAACACTCATTAAAGAAACGTTTTTCACCTTTAGATAAAATTATATCGAATGAAATGCTTTAAACTCTGTTTGGTGGAGCAAAAATATTACAAAAAGTAGAAAATTACAAATATATCAAACCGTAATTCAGAGCATTTTAACATATGGTGCTGAAGTCTGGCAAATTCCTACCAGGGAAATGAAAGAATTTTAAGCACAGAAATGGATGTTTTAAGAAGATCAGCTGGAAAATCTAGAATGGATATAATACGAAATAAAGAAATATGGGATGTACAAGAGGAGCCGGACATCATAGACATTATAGAAAATAAAGATTACAGTGGTATGGCCATGTCAAAAGAATGCCAGAGCAAAGATTGCCTAAAATTGTTGTGGAATTGATCCCAATAAAGAGAAGGAAGAGAGGAAGACCGAAGAAAACTTGGATAGAAGGGGTACAAGCAGCTATGAATATCAGAGAATTGGAGGAAGATATAATGGATGGACAAAGAGGAATGGCGTTTGGTTTCCGGAAGACTGCGACAGCTGCCATGATACCGGATGATGATGATGATGATGAGGATGATGAATACCTTATGGGGCGTTGCGTTATATGTAATTGTAACGTATGTTGAATAATAAAAACAAATAATGTTTAACAGTCAAATGAATTCGGATACAGGCTGTGAAGTTGACAAGAGAAATTGGAATTTCCTAAGATGCCTCTCATCCTAGATATATGCGGCGTGGAGAACAGATTTTGTTACTTCCCCCCAGGCATTTGCGTGAGGGGTTGAAGAATTTGAAATGATCAATTACCGTATAAATCTTCTTTCACCCACCGACAGATGCTATGCATATCCCTCGAGCACTTCGAGATACAACAGGCAATTGTAACAACAGAACCACTTCATATGATTTTAAACAGAGAATAATATTTAATATTCATTTCAAAATATAAATATTTTGTATTTTGCAAATTTTATACCTGCAGCCTCAAGTATAGAAGTTAACACTTTAAAATCTCTCAAAAGTTAATCTTTAGTTAATCTAAGATAAATAAAAATATATCGTTGTCAGAAATGTATTTATAATGAAACACAGTTCCCACACAATACTTAAGTGAATTCAATTCGTATTCACCAAGCTGATTTAAAGCCATTAGTTCTTAGTTCAAACTCATCTGGGGGAACATAATAATATTCAGGTTATAGTGTTAAGGGATCATTTACTTTCTGAGTTACTATTATGTACAACATATGATTTGTAGATTTAGTTAATCTAATATATAAAAATGTTTGTTTGTTTTTTCGTACTTTATGCGATGGGGCTTTTTGCAAAATGTTCAGGAGATTCCCGGCATGAACATAGACTATAAGAAAGTTGTGATACTCAACTCCTATACCCTTAAATTCGCCCTTTGTAATGGAAAACGTGAAAAAAGTAGCTCTTTGGACGCTTAAATGGCTAACGCTGTCTAAACCATAACAAATACACAAAATTAATGTACACAGAATTGAATATCGCAAAAAGCTCTACAAAAAATTCCGCGACAGCATATGTTTATCTCTTACGGATAACTCACAATAACCATTTGTGCCTTTCACTGATGCCAAGAAGATCGGGGCAAGTATGTACACTGATTCCTATGCAAGCATAGCATCACATGGCGGATATTCTTTTACGGATAACTCACAATAACGAATTTTGTCTTCTAGCTAATTTATGCCAAGAAGATCGAGATAAGTAGAATCCCGGGCAACACCAAGTAATCAGCACGGGGAATCTTAAAATAATTACTATATACATTTATAATTATTTTTCATTTTGCTTATTCAACTAATCATAAGAAGTAGGCCTATATTAATTTTCGTCTTTCAGCTCATTTATTCCAAGAAGAACAGGATGAGTAGATTGCCGGACAACGCCGGGTAAACAGCACGGGGTATCTAAAAATAATTACTATATACATTTTTCCTCCCACTTATTTAACTAAACATAAAACACATTAATTTTCGTATTTCAGTTCCTTTATGTCAAGGCGTTCAGGATAAGTAGATTCCCTGGCAAGGCAACGCCGGGTAATCAGCACGGGGTATCTAAAAAATATAAGTTTATAACTATTTCTCCTGTTACTTATTCAACTAAACAGAAAATCACATTAATTTTCATTTATTTAGGCGTAGCAGCGCACGCCGGGTATTAGCTAGTACTAATACAATTCATGATGAGATTCCGTTGAGGCAACAAGTCAAAATAGTAAAATATGAAAACATTTTAAGTTGAGGAGACGGACCTATAAGGTAATTATTTTACAATTTTATTCATATTTTACTATTGAGGTTTAGTTAAGATGCAAAATACAACGATATTTTATTAGAAATTAAAACTAAATTCACAATAAGAAGACAAAAATAAACTTAAACATTTCTATGATCCAAACAAAGAAGGGAAATAGTAAGAAAATTATTTTAAGTTAAGTGAAGTATTTGGTTATTTCTAAATATCTTAAATGGATCTCTAAAAGGCTAATATAATACTTTATTATCTTTATAATACAATGATCGAACAGAAATAGCTTTACAATCACTGTTTTGCATATTATTTTTATAATATAACATTGAGTGACTGACCACTGTAGTTCTTCAATTTAATTATTTACTCACAGCGTCCACATTTCCGATATCCACTAATGAGCAATAGCTGGTGCTCGGTCAAAGTCCAAAGACAACAAAACATGCATACAGTTTTAAATAAATAAATATTCTCAATCCGTGTCCAACTTAGGGTCGGGTCGAAGAATGAGATGATACTCGTATGAAGCCCCAGAGGTCTGTTAATGACAAGGGTGCCGGCCGACCACTCCTGACCCACCATCACGGAGGATGATGAACGAAATGGATTATATGAGCATAGAGAAATGGTGGAATGAAATTATGGCAGGGGAAAACGGGAGAACCCCGAGAAAAACCTGCATAAGCTCTGTTTCGTCCACCACGAAACCCACATGGAGTGAGAGACTCGATGTCGGGATCCCAGCGTTAGAGGCGAGCGTCTAACCTCTTGCACCACAGAGCCGCCACACAATTTTAAATAAAAAAAGTGATGTTAATTGAGGCGGTTAGAAGTAAAGGGCTGTAAGTGTTGTTTTTTCTAAAAAAAATGAGTATGGTACATAATTACATTTTATTTAGTAGCAGATGGATTATATCCTTAAACTGGCAATGTATCCTATAGGATACATCAATTTGTTTAATTAATGTAATATTTTTAATAAAACTGAAGAAGATAACTAGTAGAAATTATTTAATTGTGTGTTATATTACGAATATACCTACAAATAACAGTTATGCATGATTTTGTTTTCACTACGGTCCGACACTTTTAAATAACTGAGACGAGAAATTAATGTTATGCCAATTTAAAAGATAAATGTTTTCGTTAGTAGTATATAAAGTATTTTTATCATTTTTATTTACCTATGATTTTCTTGTACAACCTCAACTTTAAACCTGTTTTTCCCAATACTACAAAACTTTCATTTGCACCTCTTTCCTTCTAAGAACCTAATTTAAAAACTTTGTTGGTTAGTCTCTAGATTTCCTTAAAGAAATCTCAATAATATCGTGATGCATTCTACATTCACTGCTCAAATTACCCGCCTTTGAATTTCCCGATCGGCAGCAGGACTCCTTATAAACCAACGGTAAAATATATATATATATATATATATATGTGTCTACAATCCCTCTGACGACAGGACACGTCACAGTGTACATGCCGGATGATGTATGACATGTACAGCCATTGAAATAATTGATGGTGCTCAGATAATTTTCAAAGTTCTAGAACGAAGCCACTGCGCATGATCAGAGGTCAGATATTTGGTTCACAAGTGTATAACTATTTGAAAAACTGAAATGCGTTCTATTTCGTTGTGTATCGTGCAATGGAAAATAATTTCGCGTAAATGGGGTAGGGCGGTAAATGATATAAATAAAACAAATAAAACAAGACAAAGAAAATTAATTGAAATAAGGACGAGAGAGAAAGAAAAAATAATAAGCATGACAGAGGGATCGCACACGCGACCTCATGCATGAGAAACATAAAATCCCCCCATTAGACCACAACCGCCCCTGCTAGAAACCGTCTCTATGAAGCGATACAATACTCCACGAGCTTACTTGTATATTGAAATTATATATTAACTTGATTTAATATACATTAATCAGACGCATTTTGCATTATTAGTGGAAATAAACAATCTTGTTATGCCTTGTGTTTTGCAAACAAAGTAATGAGAACGTACAATCGTTATTCATTTTCTATATTTATGAGCCGTTCCTTTAACTTAACATTTTCCAATACTGTTATTTTAACACAGTTCCAATAATGGATCATATTATAATATTATAATTATATGTGAAAAGAAAAATTGTCTGAATTAGGAATCGAACCACAATATCACTATAATATTATAATCCATCCATAGTAATTCTGCCGAAAGGCAGGTCCTTCACTGCAATCATAGCATTTCCATGCTATGCTTGCAGCTTTACTAGGGAATTGTGTAGGTGTGGTAGCTTCCCGTTGCTTTCCACACCTGTGAAGGATGATGATGATGATGTTGTTGATGATGATGGCCATATGATTTCGGGGACCGTTTGGGCCTTAAAGTTTTCCTGACATTTGTCTTACAGGTGAGGAAAAACCCCGATAAAAACCTCACTCAGTAAAACTGCCCCGACCGGGGATCGAACCCGGGCCCGCTGCGTGACAAGGCAGCACGCTATCTCGAGACCACAGCGGTGGACAAATATTATATTATTCATTATTGGAACTGTGTTGAAATAACAGTATTGGAAAATGTTAAATAACATCGATTACTGCTTAGATAAGTACTTACTTCTAAATGAAGCCGGCCGTTGGCGTTGGTAGAGACACCTACCTGGACAAAATGAGAATTATAGATTTGTGTATGTGGAAAGGATTGTTACTGTTTGTACCAAGTCTAGAATGGTGTAGTGGGCTGCACAATCCTACGGAGAAGGAGAGGTCCACGGTTCGATTCCTGGAATTTATTTCCCTATTTATACAAATTTATTTAGGCCTATATAACGAAGCCTGGTAACGTGTAGGACATATGAAAATTAACGATGTTACCAAAAAAAATCCTGACCAGGATCGAACCTGGGCCTGCCTCATCTGAAGAGAACATCATACTCACTGCTCTACTAAAGCGAACGATACGAATACTGCATGAATAAAGACTTAGCAGCCAGATTTAACCTCAAAGGAGACAGCGCACATATCGATTTACTAGTGTGAATCGCTCTTCAAAACTTTAACTTTACACCATTAAGAGTTGGACCATCATTTTTTTCAAAGGCTGTACAGTAAAATGCATCTATAAGGTAAGAGATTAAAAAAGTTAATTTAATGGAATAATTAAAATTAATTTTAATCATTTCTCATTCAACAAAATTAAATAATGTATAAAAAAAATCTAAGAGCAATTAATTTCATTACTTCTTTACTTAATACACAAAATCAATACCCTGAAGTATTATTAAAAATCAGTAGTCATTAATGATATTAACGTTATTTATATTCAGACTTTCTAAAAGTATAATTTGATTAAAACACACATACACACACACATATATATATATATATATATATATATATACACTATAATGTTCTGCCCGAGAGCAGGTCTTTCACTGCAATCATAGCATTTTTCATGCTATGCTTTGCAGCTGTACTAGGGAATTATAGGTGTGGTAGCTTCCCGTTGCTTGATGGTAATGGTAAGGATGATGATAATGGCCGGATGATTTTCGGAGACCATTAGGCCGTAAGTTTGCTGACATTCGTCTTACAGGTTTGGAAAAACCCCTGAATAAAACCTTACCCAGGAGCCTGACCGGGAATCGAACCCGGGCCCTCTGCGTGACAAGGCAGCACGCTACCTCGAGCCCATAGCGGTGGATCACACACACACACACAGATATATATATATATATATAATTCCCCAAAATGAAATAAATTTTAATGATTTTCCTTTAATTGAAGTTCATAGCCAAGCAACTTTTAATTTCCTTTTCTTTCAATATATAAAATAAATAAGTTATCAAAGTTAACTAAAGATTATCTTTAATTAAAGTAAAATCTCCTTATTCGTGGGTTACAAACTTGTGACACAGTTCCTGTATTCGCGGCTAAAAACGTCTTTATTCGTGGATCTAGTCGGTATATTAGAAGGATTAGTGTCCTTTATTAACCATAAGCATATTTTTTTTTTTTTTTTGCTGCAGGCAGGTGCCAAGGCCGCTTTTACAAATAGTGATTCAAACCAAATGGACAAATAAATATCAAAACAAAACAAACCTTATTGTCATTAACCCTAAAGTTCATTGTTGAAATCTGTTGTATTTCACGTGCCGGTAAGTACTTTAATAAATGCCGGCTTCGTCATGATCAGTATTGTTGTTTCAACTTGTCTTTCGTTTCAATAATTTTGATTGAATAATGCGTGTCTCTTGTGTTTTGTTCCCAGTTTATAATGTCGAGTAAAAAGAAAGAAAAAATAGTACCGAAGAGAAAACATTAGTGTTGCCACTTAAAGTAAAAATAAAAATGCTTGGCCCTTTATATCCGTTGGCGAGTCGTTTGCGTCTATATTACGCTCTTTCAATGGTATTGAATCAAGAAATCCGGAAGGCAAAATAAGAAATTTTATCGCAGAATTCACAGCTGACTATCAATCTTAATTGAAAGACTTTTAAAAGCGGCAAAACAAAAAATACTAAGTTATTTAAGTCCTTGCCTAAACCTGACAGTAATAATTAATACAAATTGTTCAAAATCTCGCAATTAATTGTTGTTTTTGATAATTTTTATTTGATTCTGTAACCTTGGAACATATCCCCTATATACCCATACAAATTACCATTCCACATTCGCGGTTTCTGTATTCTCGGCATATTTGCGGAACATATCCCCCGCGAATAAGGAGCTTTTACTGTATATTGATTGCAATTAAAATATATTTATAAAAATTAATTTACAATAATTGAATAAAACATAGGCTCATTATTTAATTTTACTATTTAACTCATGCCCCAAATAGGAGTCAATGACTAATCACATTACAATGAATTTTATTTACAACCAATCACAGTCGTGTTTCGCGTCGAATTTATCAACTGAAGTTTATCATATTAAAGAGAGCACCTCCTTTTTAACATTCTGAATAGGTCAGCATTATTTTGCAGTGACTGACTCCATAAGAAATACGGCTTCCAGATTGTATATATAGTGCATGAATGACAGCTCATAGTGCATGCGGGAGATAATATAAAACATTTGTAGCAATTGATTACACCACAAAAAATAAAATAAACCACTGTTTGCACTTTCTTAAACGAACTATTTTCCAGGAAATGACGTTGCAGAAAAATATAATTGACATATTTACATCATAGGACATCAGAAATGAATTAATACCTTTATAGTAGTAGTAGTAGCAGCAGTATTCAAATGTTTTGAAGCTCTCGATTTGTCATCATTCGCTTGTTAATACCTATAATGTTGGTTATAAATTTCTCCACTAGAGTGCATTCTTACAATATTGCGATCCTTTGGCAATAAATAATATGATCTGGTTGGAGTGATGAACAAATGAAGCGTACCAATCGTTTCTCATTTGTTTTCAAACATCACCGTTTACATTAAATATATAAATATTTTAAAATAACTGTAGTTAAATAATGATTTGTGAGTAAACAGCTTAATTTTATTCATTAAATAGTCCTAACAAATGCCACTCTTGATTTCCAAATTCTCTAGAAAAATTTGGGAATCACTCGTGGCATTACTTATGAAAAATTGTATTGACTATTGAACAGACTTAGATACAGTATTATAAGAAATTATTCACATCTATAATTTTTAATCCAATTTCTGTATAAAAAATGTATTCATTATAGGGATATGTTATTATATTTTCGACAACTCGTAGTATAGAGTTTTTTCACAGTTTCTTTTCTGGTAGACAAATTATTATACTTTCATAACTTACAAAACAATGGGTATATTTTGTTTTAATATAGTAGCACTATATTGGAAAAACATTGTAAAACCAAAACATTTTTCTTGGATAAGAGTATGAAACGCGGTAAGCATGAAAGTGAAACGCGCTTGGGACTGACAGCACAGTAAATATTTGAACTTGTTCTATAGATGTTCTCTTACTCAACTCTATCCGCCACTCAGCTTATCTAGCCTTGTTTCCCTTACTAAACTAAACTTACATACAGTATGCGTTAATAATACTCGTAACTAATATTATAAATTATTTTCTCATATTTTTAGACTACCAATATATCGATTTTTTAAATGTCTTTCCATTTTAGATGCTTTAACATATAAAATCATATAGTGTCTAGGCAACCACTGCATGCAAAAACCTACCTTGAAATTTCTCCCAGAGAAGCGTTGTGATACACCAAGGTACCAAAAAATATATGCCTTTTTAACTGGAAGACAACAGAATCCAGCGCCAAAGCTAACATTTAAATTATGGGCAAGTAATACAACTCCTGAATTGGTGAAATGGATAACCCTGACAATCTGTCCGCACACCGCGTCCCATCTCACCTCATTCCGCTTTACGCACGCAGTGAATCCATCTGCTATGCAAAGTGGATTACCATTACTGAATTCTGGCTTCAATTTCTGTGCCTTGCATTTAAAAACGGCAGATGTTTGGAAACAGTCTTGGTACATCATAATGTTTCTCTGGGAGAAATTGTAAGGTTGGTTTCGGCATGCAATAGTTGGCAATTTCCTTTTAAGCATATCCAGTAAGTTGGGTGCCTGATTTTTGTTTTTCTATATAGATAAGCTAATTTTATTTTAAATTTATGAAATGGTGATTAATATGAAAGTCGGCTGATATGATCTAAAAGCTATATATCTTGTCTTTATTACCGAGGGTCATGGGTTCAAACCTAGCCGGGAACGATGAACTTTTTAGGATGGAAAAATCCAAGAAACAAGTCCTAGGGAGGGACATTAGAACCTTAAGCCTGACACAAAATTTACTGACCTTCACCCAAGTAATAGACCTGCCTTAGTTGCCTACTATATGTCTCATTCGGTAGATATGCCGATCATATGGCAACTATGACATAATAAGCTTAATTAAATTGCCTTGGCCTGAAAAATCTTAATAAAGGAAAGGCTCATAGGGCCGTAAATGCAATAAATAAGACTGATATTAAATTGTTCCGCTAATGATATTCCAACTCAATAGTTGTCCTAACGCATGAGGGAAATCAGGAAAAACAATCACTCAGGTTGCTCGACACAGGAGTTTGAAACCAAGAGCATCCGAAAACGAAGTTGAAACTCTACAGCCTGAACTTGTTCCTCGGTGTACTAATAATTATTAATTTATTTAAATCGAACGCATCACAAGTTCCCAGCAAGTGTGTTACTCTTAAAATACAATCTTTCCTTAAGGTTCCGAATTCTGTTTATCGACGCTTTAATATCCAATGTCATATAGCATTTATATTTGGTTTATCTAGTAGTATTTAGATTATATTAGAATAGAACAACGTATGGGCTCGTTTCCTTTAATATCCGTAACAAGGCAACTTTGTGCAGATTCATTGTATATAGTATCCATAGTTTTTTGCTATGAATGAATGGAAATGTAATATATTCTACGATGTTCCGAAGTCTATTATGATTTTTGGTTTACAAGACCAATATTTTACTTAAATTATTAGAACTATTATTAATGTTAATACCTTTATATATATATATATATATATATATATATATATATATATATATTACTTTTTTTTTGTGGAATCTGGGTTTTTTCTTCAAATCGAAAACATTTGTTGTCTACATTATTAAGATAAGAATTTGTTGTACTTTCACTTTATCTTATTGTATATTTTTATCTAATTTCTTTTAATTATGAATTGTATTTTAGAATAGTTTTTTTTTAACTTTTGATTCCGAAACATCAGAAAATCACACAAAGAACCCATGTCGCCATTTTCTGTGCTAGGTCCAAGGCCTCAAGGAGGGACTCCTTTTTGTCCTATTATGCCCTGCATTGTCACACAGCTGAGCATAGTCGTGAGAAAATACACGAATTTACCACCCCTGCATCAGCAGAACCACATATTTTAAACACCTGTTGTTAGATGAGAATGTTTCCTAAATTAGATGAGGTGAAGGTTGATATGAAATGAATAAGTGAATAAATGAAGATGATATGACATGATAATGGAGGGAAAAGAAGTGGGAGAGCGTTTTTGGTGGGATGAAATTCGGAAAACGGGAGAACTCTGAGAAAACTCCGAACAATTCCGATATGGCCCACCGCAATGACCCTCCGGAACGCGAGGATTCGAACCTGGGATCCCAGTCGTGACAGCCGTGCGCACTAACCAACGCATATACCGAGACGGCTAGTTGTATGTAGCCTATATTTGTCTGTGTTTTCACGAATTTTGTTTAGAAATTCACTTATTTATTTCAATTGCTCTATAAAGACCGGAGAAGGATGTCGCTAGTATAGTGAGCCGGAAAACATAAGATCAGACTTAGAACATACAATCCGGAAAACATGAAAAATTGATCGATACACGAAATTAATTTAACACTTTTATCTCACAAAACGTAATCACATTGATATAATCTGGCTAGTTTAGCCATGCTCTTCACTCGCGGTGGGATACGAGAGTTGGGGCATAAGTCATGGCAACTATTTTATTTATGAGAATGTAAGCGTGGGCCAAAAATCTAAAATATACATATGAAAGAACAAGGGATAAACGAAATGTTGTCTAGTGATGACGCCACTTTGTCAAGCAAAAGGACCAGATTCGATCCGAGTTCGGGAAAAGTTTCCTGAGTGAGGATTTTCGGGATTTCCTAAATCGTAAGAAAAATGTCTGGAATCTTAAAGGACCAATGCATCCCAAAATCCTATTTGAAATCGTAATCATCCATATCATATTTGCCTTGTTTAGTATGCATATATAAGTGAATTGTATGAATTTACTTATATTTTCGAGTAATTTCGGAGTTGGCCACGACATTGAGTACTCACTCATCCAGAGAGGTTCTTCATTGTCTTTAAAAACCTTCTTCCGGCGTGTAGATCCCATTCAGATCGGATGAGAAGAGTAATAGACCACCTAGAAATGGAGAGGTTAAACTAAGGGAGGGAAAATTATTTATATTATGTTATTATATTTACCGATGTTCTAAAGAGCTAAGATCACTTACTTACTTACTCACTGGCACTATCAAACCCATAGGTTCATGGCCGCACGGAAATAAGCTCTCCATACATCCCTATCCTGAGCTAATGCTTTCCAATCATTCCCTGTATAATCTACTTCTCTCAAATCATAGTTAATGTTGCTTTGGCATGGGTTCCCTGAAGTAGTCCCCGCCCGGAGAACCGAATGGGGGACTATTTGACCTCCGGAAAATTTTACCCCAGTAGAACCCATGTCCGCATTTCTTGACGGTTGTATTTTTACGGTGAAAGATCGTCACTCTTTCGACCAAGATACTTGTTTCGTCTGGCTTATCACCTTCGACCAGTCCGGCATGGGTAACCTTATCGGCAGCAATGCTACTGCCGGCATAGCTCTCAGGATCATTTAAGCACGCAAGCACTCCACCACGACAAGGTATCACTGGCATCGCAAATCAAATCTGGGCGTGAAAGAGTCCATACATTTTATTCAGGTTTCAGGTTCTTTTACCTGCGGCAAATCTACGAACATGGGATCCACGGCTTCTGTTCTATTCCGTAGGAACTCATATTCAGAATATTTATGCTCTGACAAATCAATCGATCCCGGCCGGGTATGACCTGCGATCTTTGGAACCGGAGATGAGCATAGTAACTAGTAATCCACCAGGATCAACAAGGGAGATAGAGATTGCATCCAATTATATCCACAAATACAGTATCAAACTTTAAACTACTCTACGTCGCTTTGGATAATCGTATCTAACTGAAATTGGTGACAATCAGAAAAGAAACTCAAAACGTTTTGTGCTTGTTAACAATGTCAGCAATGGAGAATAATGGACAACAATACAGAAACTAAACTAAATGTAATCATGTTCTTTTTGTGGTCCATATGAGTTCATTGTTACATTTATTGGATATTTAGATGTCTGCAGCGTCACCCGTGGAGGCCACATTCAATGTCTATGAAGTATAGCAAAAACGTTTTTAGTTTCTCTTTTGATTGTCACTAATTTAATTTAGATACGATTATCCAAAGCGACATAGTAGTAGTTTAAAGTGTGATACTATATTTATGAACACGTTGTATTAGAGTTAAGTCGACTTAGTATTGCTTCCAAAAAAAGTAGCATTAAGAGTTACATTTGGTAATGTTCTATCTTCAGAACTGAATGCTGAAAACAGATTAATTTACCGATGAGTGTAAAATATGGTTTGTTTTAATTAATTTCGCAAGCGGCTGCACAGCGGTCACACAACAGCTACATATTATCATCTCTTAAAATTATGAGCATTTGTTGAATTTATGTACAATGTTTTATTCATTTTTATTATTTATTATACAATAAACATTGAACAATGTACTACGTTATAAACCTTAATTCTTTAGTGTATGCAGGCTATTTTTTAAACCTACAACTCATTTCAGAGAACGTAAAATTTAATAGTAGAAATATGCAGTTCATAGCTAATATCTGTCATGTTTATAACTCAAGTACTAATATTTATGGTTAATAAACTAATAAAATGCATGGGCATAATCTATTCCTATGAAATCGAATATGGAAAAAAAAATGTGGTCCTCTACTGTTGACTGATTTCCTAACTTTGTGAAATGAAGAACTCCATCTAAACATGCCGTCACGCAGGAACTGGGTAAATTAAGGGAATTCTTCAGCAAGTCGAAGTTTTGAACCGGTTTTGCTGTTTTGTGGTATGTACAGCCTTTGAAATAATTGATAGCGCACAGATAATTTCCAAGTCCCAGAACGAAGCCACTGCACATGACCAGAGGTCAGCTGTTTGGTTCACAAGTATACAATTATTTGAGAAACTAAAATCCGTTCTATTTCGTTGTGTGTCGTGCAATGGAAAATAACTTCGCGTAAATAAGTAGTGAGGTAAATGCTATAAATAAAACAAACCAAAACAAAAAAAAATTAATTGATATAAGAACGAGAGATAAAGAGAAAAAAACATGACAGCGGAATCGAACATGCGACCTCATGCATGGGAAATAGAGGCTCCCTCCACTAGACTTCAACGATCCCTGTTCGAAGCGATGCGATACTCCAGGACTTACTTGTATAATGAAATTATATATTAACTTGACTTAATTTAAATTAATCAGACGCGTTTTACATTAGCAGTGCAAATAAATAATCTTGTCTTTTAAACAAAGTAACGAGACGTTTACAATCGTTATTCATTACATATATATATATATATATATATATATATATATACACACACAAATTTATTTATATAACGAAACCTGGTAACGTGTAGTAAAAATTAATAACGTTATTAAAGAAAAAAAATATATATTCCTGACTAGGATAGAACCTGGGGCTCCGTCTTCGTTAGAAAACATATTACCGACTGCTCTACTGAAACGAACGATACAAACACTGTATGAAGAAAGACTTATGGAACCGGATTTTTTACCTCAATGGAGATGGCACACGTAACAACTTACTAGTGTGAATCGCTCTTCAAAACTTTAACTTTCCACCATGAAGAATTGCGCCATCATTTTTTTTCAAAGGCTGTACGTTTGTTTTGTTAATCCTTAAATGGGAGAAACTGAATTTCTTATGCCACCTTATTTAATCGTGTCAGACTGCGTACAAATAAATGTTACATTTTGCATATATCATCTTTTTTTCCAAAAGCTTCACAAAAATAAGATACATAGAATAATGAAGAAAAATTGAGGAAGGCGGAGTACAATAATAAAATAAAGGTGTGTATATATATATATATATATATATATATATATATATTATTCATAATAAAATATATACCCTCAATGGTGTAATGTAAAAAAAATGTAAGTATAGATTTTGCATATTGTTGTATAATTTGACACAAATTTAAATGATTCGTTTATTTTTCCATTATTTTCTTAAAAATACTAAATATATTAAACTAATGTATCTTATACGATACACTGCCAATTCAAGGGTTACCGGTAATCAAATTATTCGGTATACTTATACATTGCGACAAAACAAATATGACAGCTACTACAGAGATTTTTTTAATTTCGGGTTTCAGGTAAACCCCCATTTATAATGGTCGGATTTTGTTTGCGTTTGGTGGATACCTGAATCGTTTTATTTTAATTCCACATACTAAGTTTCGTTGAGAAAAGGGGTTGTTCTTGCTAATTCATCAATTGACATTGTTCTTCATGACACCTATTATGTAGTAGCACACTTCCATTATGTCCTCTCAATAGAGGCAGTATTTGAAATTATAGCCGGATTTATCCAATGATACCCCTTGTTTACAGGACTTTCTATAAACCCTAAATTATTAAAAATTCAATTTATAATTATGTTTACAGGCTCGAAAATTGTGAACGCTTTAACGCTAGAGCGATTTTTAAATTTTCGTTTCAAGTTAACTCCTACATCTAATGGACCGAATTTGATGGTTAACGAACTCTATATACTCTTTTAATTGATTGCTCTATGTCGGTTTGGTTATATATATATATATATATATATATATATATATATGTTATAATTAAATGTTTAACATTGAGTAATGCAAGCTTAATATGGTATGATAAGAAAAATAAATGCCTGGACGGGATATCATACCATATATATATATATATATGGTATGATAAGAAAAATAAATCCCGTCCAGGCATTTATTTTTCTTATCATACCATATTAAGCTTGCATTGCTCAATGTTAAACATTTAATTATAACATATATATATATATATATATATATATATTGGTGATGGTCCGTTTCGTTGCTACTAGATGGGATCAGTAAAGGATTTTGCAATTGTCTCAATAATTTTTCATGAGAACAACGCCAATACTTTAATTCTTTCAGAATTCGTTAAAAGACTTAACGATCCAGAATGTGGCTATAAGGCGTTAAAAAGAATCAAATAATTCACTGTCATTTATGTAATCTACCCAACTCATTCAATACATAGTTGGCACATATAAATTCGTGGCATCATTTGCCACTCGATTGTGCTCGGTTACATGATGATGCTCCATCTGAAGAATGTCAGAAAATTATTGGTTACCTCCTTATTTGTGGAAGGTCTCCATTTTAAATTTAAACTATGTACAATATTTATGAATACATTTATATTCAAAAACATATATTTATAATAAAATATGCCTTGAAATTTACCACCTTATCAATCAACATGTTTTTGTAAGTTTTGATTTTTGTGGCTTGCGGTTATGTCTGACTGAAGGGGTTACAAATAATATTTAAACATGATATTTATACCTAAAGCTTCTTAATTTTCTTCCTTTCTCCCTTTTTTTATTTTTATTTTTTTCGCTCTAAATCTCTCGTAGTACTTAAATTCTCCCTATGAGCTGGTGCGTAATTTAAGGACATTGTTTAACAGACCATGCCATTAAAATCTCAATTCAAATCTGATCGTAAAATGGTAGATAAATTTTGATCAATGGCTTGTTATTATAGATTTGAAGTTCTTTTGTATATATATATATATATATATATATATATATATATATATACATATATAAATACGACATGGGACCCTAAACTTTACTTCTCTTCCGAAGAGAACTATATTCAATATTTTATGCCTAAAACTCCATCAACCCTAGGCGGATTCGAGCTTGCGAATAGAAGCAGATACGAGTGTGTTAACTAGTAGTCTATTACGCACAAACAAATTCACAGACTCTCGTTCTCTGTGGATCTTCAATTATTTGTGATCAGTGAAATGTCAAGGCCACCACAAGAAAATATCAGAATATCACAAGAAAAGTTCAACTGACCTAAACTCAAGGTAAAAATTTAGAGTCCTCTACAATGAATGGATGAAGGAGATTCACTCTGTTCCTATCTAACACAGCGGATTAAAATCCCGGTACTCGGAGCGGGTGGAAGTAATTTCATTAAGGTTTCTTCTTACACTTGAAAATGTACAGCTTTATACGTGCAATTTGAACTCCCGTGGAAAGATAAGATACCCTATACGCTAGTTTTATGGAGAGGTATACATACACGGACATAATTGGAGTTTATTTAACATTTTCCATATTAATTTGTATTTCGTATTCTTGTGTATCAGACGCTCACATGTTCAGAACTTAGAGAAAACTTTACCCAACACTTTTAAAATTGATGACGAAACATCGTTTAGGTCAATATGTAAAATTTAAAATATAAAATAGATACCTGAGATCTCAGTCATCCTCAACTTTATAAAGGCTTTCGAAACATGCGCTTCATCCTCAGCATGTAAATTTGTACTAGTTGTTTGTGAGAATCTTGTAGAGAGGGTTGAAGTCATTGGATGTGTTCTCATTAAGCAGGTGAGTGTTTCTGGTCTCTTTCAATATCTCGATCTCTTCGAGAATATTGATCTTCAAGTTGTTATTTTCTTTATGGGTAATGAACAATAATCATCATCATCATTCATGCAAGTATTAGGCCGTGAGGCCAGATACGGTCTCAAAGAGGAATTTTCCATCCAGCGCTTTTTTGGACGTCCCAGCGATCTTTTGCCTTGAGGGCAGTAACGAAGCATGGCTTTTGGAATTCTATGATATGGCATTCGTTGAAGATGGGCTTTCCAGTTGTTCTGGTAGTTTTGTATATAGTGAAGAATGGGTTCTACATCCAACTATTCCATAATTTCCTCATTTATTTTATGGTCCCACTTTGTGTAGCCTGTTGTACGGCGCATAAATCGCATCTCATTTGCTGTTATTCGCACTTTCATCTCTTCTTCGTATTGTCCATGCTTCACTACCATATCTTAATACTGGTCTTGCAAGAACCTTATAAAGCCGTAATCTTGTGTTCTTCTGTACTAAAGATGGTTTCATTATACTGTTAATTATCCCCGTTTTTTTTGTAAAATTTGTGATTTTCTTTGATATATCAGCTTCATCTTGAAATGTTAAATTATAACCCAAATCATTAAATTCGTTTACTCGTTCTAAAATTTCATCATCCGAAACAATTTTGCTAGGTATAGGGTATTTCCCACAAAAGGCCATCACTTAAGTTTTCTTTGTATTGATTTCTATATTGTACCTTTTTGCAATTATATTAAAATTGTGTATAGAATACTGTAAATCTGTTTCTATTTTATGGTTTCTATTAATTTGGATAGAACCGTGTCTCATCTGTCTCCAATCTTGGAGTATTCTATCCATGTGCATGATAAAGAGCAAGGGCGAGAGGCCACATCCTTGTCTTATAATATGTTATCGATAGTATTAAATTGATGACCTGTTTCTATGACATATTTTGCAAAGCTAGATGTACTCTCATTAAGTCTGAAGTCCTTAAGATTTCATTAAATCGTATATTGAAATTTATTGTCGTTCTATCAATATAAAACTTTTCACAGCTATTGCATTTTAGTTTGTAAACACATTTGATTCATAAATGTCTGTTTCTTCTATTTTATTTGAAAATAGCTGTAAAATGTTTTATGTTGGTAGAACGATAAGAAATTTCAATATACGATTTAATGAAAATCTTAAGGACTTCAGACTTAATGAGAGTAAATCTAGTTTTGAAAGACATGCCATAGAAACAGGTCATCAATTTAATACTATCGATAACATATTATCCACTATTCATAAAGAAAAGAACAACTTGAAGATCAGTATTCTCGAAGAGGTCGAGATATTGAAAGAGATCAGAAACACTCACCTGCTTAATGAGAACACCCAAGATAATCACAAACAACTAGTACCAATTTACATGCTGAGGGTGGAGCATGTGTTCCGAAACGACCTCACATCTTACAGCCTTTATAAAGTTGAGGATCTCAGATATCTATTTTACATTTTAAAGATTTTTACCCAGTAGTAGATGGTTAAATTATTTGTCTAAGACTGTATATTTTGATTGACGAATGTTCTATTCTGTAGTAAAACGTTCGAACTCTTAATTATTTGTGAACAATTCTATGTAAATGATTATGAATACGTCAATTTTAATAAAATCATATTTTATCCAATAGCAGATCGGTCAAATTACACTGGTCTACAAGGTTTTCTTCACAAGAAATCTGATTAGTGAATCTAGTGCATTTTGCATGCTGAATTCAGATATGTAGTCAGAATTTTTCCATCAGGCATAGTTTTTTTGTGACAGCTACTTTTTTTAAAAATTTATTTTAGCATTCTCTTTGACCTGACATAGGAACCTTTCCCTTATATGTGTGATTTTATTCAAGCTGTATTTAAGGGCTGTGAGCACGGTGAGCTTTTCATCAGCAAATTTCCACAATGGAAAAGAGGTACCAAGGCAAGTGGAGTTCTAATATGCTGACTGACTGTTGAACCAAGAAGAGAGATGTTCCAGATGCAAAATGTGCCCGAAAATCACTATCTACGACTTTCTAGGTAAGTCATAATGAGTTAGAGTTAGATGGATTTTATTTAAAATTATACAAATTATACTTACTTACATACTTATTCACTGGCACTATCGAACCCGTAGGTTCATGGCCGCGCGGACATAAGCTCTCCATACATCCCTATCCTGAGCTAATGCTTTCCAATCATTCCCTGTATAATGTACTTCTCTCAAATCATACTTAATGTTATTCTCCCACCTCATTCTTGGTCTAGCAACTGGGAATTTTCCCTCTGGATTTCCTACAAGAAGCTTCCATGCAAGTCTTTCATTCCCCATACGTGCAACATGTCCTGTCCATCGCTGTCTACGAGACTTAACTGTTCTTATTATATCTGGATTCCTATAAAGACCATGTAGAATATTGTTATGTAGTCTTCTCCATTCACCTGTCTGTTCATCTCTCTTTGGTCCAAAAATTTTCCTATGTACTTTATTCTGAAATACTTGTAATCTCCTTTCCTCCCTTAAAGTAAGAGTCCATGTTTCGCACCCATATAATATAACTGGTAGAATAATAGTTATATATATTTTCAGTTTAACGTTTTTTGAAAGGGGTTGGGACATCAAGAGTCTCTGCAATGCATAATAGCACGCATTTACAGAATTGAGCCTATGTTTAATTTCTTTGTGCATCTCATTCCTATTTGTGATTATTGTTCCTAGGTATTTGAATTCAGCCACTTCCTCAAAATTTCCCTCATTTGTCATTAGCTGTCCATTTCCATTATATAATGTATTTCTAAGTTGTGACCATATATTTAGTTTTATTGATATTTACTTCCAGTCCTAATTTCTTAGTGTTACTCAATTGTGTGTGCGTGTTGTCCTTTAGTATCTCCTTGCTATCGGTCAATAGTACTACATCATCAGCATAAACTAACAGCTTATTAATACCATTGGGTTGTAAGCCTTCCTCATTCTCTAAAGATTTAATGGCATGCTCTAGTACAAAATTAAATAATAGAGGATATAGTGCATCTCCTTGATTATACAAATTATAAACAACACAAATGAATATCACAGAAAACTCTTGCCTGATAGAAAAAAATCTGAAATTATATTTAAATTCAGGATGAAAAAATACTTCTAAAATCTCATATTTTTATTCTTGTGAAAGAAAAAAAAAAGTTAATTTTTGTCGACCAGTGTTATTTGTCTAAGGCTGTATACTTTAAAGATTGTTCTATTATATTGCATTACTGTAAACATTACAATTCTTGTTGGATAATTCTAAGTAAATGATTATGAATGCGTCAATTCCAGTAACATCCTAGTATATTATCTACATATTGTATGTAAAATAAAAGCAGGGTTCGACTCTGAGGTAATTACATGTTATCATTATAACGCGTTCGTTGCTTTCAAAAGGGTTACAATATAGTGAATTTTATCTTATCGGACTATACTAGCGAAACAAAGGCGTCTACTTGTTTTTCATTACATTCAATCTGATTATACGGGGAGCTGAATAACAGCATATACCCGCATCCCCGGCCCCGGCTGGACTTCATTTCCTAACATCCACTTCTCTTCTCGTCATGTAATGGCTTTTTACGCCTCTCTATAATAATTGAAAGTAAATTTGTCTAACAGTCTCCTTGCTAATGGAAAAATAATAAAATGTGCCCTATAACATTTACATCATCTCATATTCATTACAGTTATTTTAAATTGTTCCTATAGAAATGTATTTTAAAAATAGCCCCATGTTCATTTATTGCGACTGATCGAAAACTGTCCATTTATGAAGAGTGGTTCACTTAGCTTTCAACCGTTGCATTGTTATATAAAATACGACAACCGAACATCAAATTACATCGACGGAGAAACTAGATGAAATGGACGTTCTTTCACTCTAATATTTTTAAGATATGAAAATCAACGTCGAATCCTTAAAAATTGTACGTTAATTCATTAATATTAATGCTAGAAGTTTGAACGTGTTAACAACGAAAAAATATGTATAAAAAAATCTAAAAAGATCCTCTCCATAATGCATTCCCTAAAGTGTCACAAGAACTTTCTTCCTACAGCTCTTAAAATAATTTTAATCCAAACCTTAGTGATGCCGCATTTTTACTATTGTGATGTTCTACTAACTGACATAAGTGACGGATTGTCGGACACTGTACAGCGAGTCATTAATATGTGTATCAGATTCATATTTAATGTCCGAAAATATATCACATCTCTCCATTTTTACACGAATTGTCATGGCTACATCTTAAAGAGAGAAGTTCTCCTATCTAAGATCCTACATACCTCGACTCCCAATTATTTATCCTATCGTTTCCAGATCTATCCTCCGACCATAACTCAAACACTAGATCACATAGTCTCTTGCTTAATATACCGCAATATAGGACATCACTCCACATCATATATTATCTTCTTCACTTCTCGAAACTGGAATTCCCTACCACAAGAAATAAGGGGTTGCCGGACATAAGCATCTTTTAAAAGAAATCTAAATTTATATTTGTTCTAACCTCGAATTCATCATTGCCCAGTGTAAGGCACATATATTAATTGGTGTTTCTCATATTTATACTATTATTATCATAATTACTATTATTATTATTATTATTATTATCATCGTAAGTATTGTTATTGATATTATTATTTATAGTATAAAATGTTGTTTGTACATTAAATTTCCATTGCAACATTTATTATATTTTTAATCCTTTATAATTAGTACAGTATACACCATGTCCCATTCAAACCTCCCACATTTTACTTAATCATAACTCTCAAAGAATGCGGAATTATGAAATGAGGTTGGTATTAAAAGAAAGAGAAACTCAAAGAATTTTTGTTTTCATTGTTTAAGTTAATTCTTCTGTCGCATGTTGGACAATAATGACACAAAACAAAACAGCGACTCCTCAGCAACGAGCACAAACTCTTTTCTGGTATGTAGAGACGAAGTCAATAATTACAGTGCAAGGAAATTACCGGAGAGAATATGGAGAAAATGCAGCTGATGGAAAGACTATTAAGGCATGGCTTGAGAAGTTTCTGGCGACTGGAAGCGTTAAAAAAGAATCAGGAGTTGCTCGTACACGTGTTGCAGAAGAAAATATTGAAGAAATTAGAGCAGGATTATGCACATATAGAGCTGTTTTAGTATGTGGCAATGAACATTCTTTGCGTTTCTGCTTCGTTTAATACCGGCCTCGTTTCATAATTCCGATACTTTGTTAGTTATGATTAATTAAAATGTGGGAGGTTTGAATGGGACACACTGTATATATATATATATATATATATATATATATATATATATATATTCTACATTGTCAAATATGTATTTGTAATTTTTGCTGGTTGAGTGAAAGAGAATGCCTTATGGCCTTAACTTTGCTATACTAAATACATTATTATTATTATTATTATTATTATTATTATTATTATTATTATTATTATGAAAACAAGAAATCCTGGTATATGGAATCATATTTCTTCATTTTACGTAAGATAATAATTTGACAATTGATATAATCATTGTCATATTCGCCATGTTTAGTATGAATTTTTGTGTGAATGGTGTGTTTCGTCATAACGTTGTGTTGTCTCGGAGGAGACCCTGACATTGAGCTGAACACTCATTCAGGGAGGCCCTCCATGTCCTGTGTGGTCAAAACAGTATGTATGTTATCCTAAGTTAAAATCCCTCTCCCGACAGGCCGTGTCACTTTAAGGCCTGGTGTCATGTGGCACATAAAAATACCTATAAGGCGAGAGGTTAAAATGCGTTAATGGAATGGAACCCAAGACAAAATGAACATATTAATCGCTTCGCAGAGAAATTCGCCAGAGGAGAACGTTACAGTAACAGGTTTATCTCATTTGTCTGGTGTTAGGATAGCTGTTGCTAATCGATAGAATTAGAGAAATAAACACATTCCTCTCAGTTTCGTACACAACCAATTTTCCGAAATGTATTTGTTATAAAATAAAATATAACATAAATCTAGCATAAAATTTAAACAATTGTAAGAAGCGTAGTTTTATATAACGCAGAAACTTGGCATTTAAGGGGAAAAAATCAAAAATAAACTTTCGCCAATGGAAATGGATTACTGGAGGTAGTCAGCAAAAGCTTCACGGAGAGAAAATACATTTTTATTCATATACAAATTGTCAATGATTACACACATTTCTGCAACTAAAGTTATATTTTTCTCCTCCACTCGTCCCTATACATCCACTCAATGACCTCCAGTCCTCTTGTTTTCATTCCAGTTCTTATTTCTTGCAACCATGATTTTCAAGGTGTTCCTTTCTTTCTTCTTCCAGCTGGACACCATTCCAAAGTCCTTTTTTTCTGGGTAATCCTTCTTCTTGAATTCGTCGTTTATGCCCATACCAAATTAGTTTCTTACATCTTATATAATCTTCTATTGAATATTTAATATTTTTTTCTCGTATGACTTTATATCTTATTTTTTTTCAATTACCGAAAATTATATAAGATAAAATAGTGGTAATTAATAAAATTTCAGATATCACAACCAAATAATTTATATGGTATGGGTATGTAACAAACATGAGTGAAGGAAGACTATAAAAATGGCTTAATAATATATTCAAGAAAGGAGAACCAATTATATGTAAAAGGGGTATAAAGGAAAGTATGGAGAGCAGGCAGTTAAAAGAAGGACCATGGTTGGAAAGAACAAAATGGTTTTTAACAGTTGTAAATATTTTTAGTTAAATGTATCGAATATTTGGCTGATTGTCAGTGGTAGGCTAACGTCGTTGCCTCAAACGCAACGGGCCGCGGTTCGATCCTCGATCGGGAGAAATTTCCTAGGTGGTGTTTTTTCGAGGAAAATGAAATACCCAAAATATCCCCATGCACTATAGGAACAATACAATCACCTGCATCATACTCGAGTTTTTAGAATAAAAGTATGAGTAAATCGTGCTTCTAGTCTTAAATGTTCGTGTTACCTCGGAGGTGTTGTTGGAACCTGCTAGTGCATTATACATTTGAGTTGACTCCAGAGATCTATGGGTAGCAGTATAAGAGGGCCACAGAACAGTACAAGACGAGAAACAATGAGGACATTTAAAATACATTAAAGCAAAAAATCAAATACGGTTCCCCGGAGTGGAAGGTAGATCCTACGAACTATGTTAACATAGTGTTGCATTCAGGGTCAGTAGATACATACCTGATCATTCTACTGATTTTGGAACTAATCACAAAAAGGCCTAGAGAGAATAATACTTTACAAACTTGAGGAGACACACCTAGAATGTAACAATAATCTTGTAATTTTATATTATAATTTTGTGATTAATACTTCAACGGAACTTTATCACGAATTTCATTAATGTTTGCAAAGTAAAAACTGAATAACAATATATTATAATGAATTGTATGGTTCATTTTAAAAATATGTTTACCCAGCTTCTACCTTGTGAACCGAAAGTACCCTTTTGCGGTTCAGTTATTCATCTTTGTGCTCCTCCGGAACATTTATGAAGCCTGCCAATGTCCCTTGTTCCGTGTGGCTACCCCTTCCCTTTCACCCTTTCCTCCGCGCATCTTTATAGCGCACATCCCCTCTACCCGCGAACCTTTATATGCTTGGTAATCTCAGTGATCCTTATCATTCGATCGGCCTAGCAAGTGGCGTTATGTTGTATAGAAGTGGATTCAGTATCCGAATCCAACTTAAGTGCACCATGCATCGGCGAAGTTAACATGGTGATTTATAAGATAAACAAGTGGATTGTGACCGAGGAATGGTCGGATTTGAGTTAGTCCAATCAAGCATGGAAAAAGGAATTCCAATGGAGTTTGGACATGTATGAGTGTGACAGTTTGTATGGTATGTTATTTATTCAGCTTTACTTTGTTATTATCTATGTCTGATCGATTGATCGAAGATCAATCTTTTGTTATTCATTTTTTTTTACAATCAACACTTGTTTTTTCATTAAAAGCTTAACTTTTATGTTACGCCCCTCTTGTTATTTAAGAGTAATCATTGTTCTCTATCCTGTAACGAAGTTATTTCATCCTATGCAATTTATAATCAGTATTTATATTTATATGCACGTTCAACTGGAAAAGAAAGATGAATTGTTAGCCGCCTTCTATGGGCCCGAGGCAGGCTGTTTTCTCATTAATAACTTCTTTAGATATCAGGAACACGTTACTAAGTACAGCATAGTCATAACCCAACGATCCCGGAAGGTAGCAGTAGCGGTGAAGGTGGTTCATTCTCTCTACGCGACAAATGGTAGCAGAGCGTGGTTTTGGGTTTTTGAGTTCAATGTTTTTTTGGGTTCAATGTTTTTGGATTCAATGCGCACAAATGGTCGCAGATGTGTAATTTTGGGTTCACTAAGTACAAATGGTAGAAAAGCGTTTGTTTTGTGTTTTTCACATTACAAGTTATGCTGTATGTTATTAACTGTGGTTCTTGTAGTATCAATTTAATTCAAGTTTCGGAGTTTTGGTCTCAAACACCAAGACAAGGGTATGAACTCTGTATGGTCTTTAATGAAATTTAGAATTAGAAAATCTGTATCTTTTCAGAGATATTACCCTGTGGATTATTACTTGTTTTCGATACTTGATATTTATGGTAAAGTTATTAAGTATTAGTTTACGTGTTTGCTTTACGTTACGTAAATATTGACTCATCTTTCTTTATAACAGAGACTGATTTATGCATATAAAACTACGTTCGCCTATAATTGTTTACATCTTGTGTCTATTATACTTTGTAATCATGCCTAGTTGGATAGATGTAATATCCAAAGACCATCTCGCTCGAGAGTTAAACCTACTAGGTATTGAGGTTGAAGGTGATGTAAACATATTACGTCAGCGGCTTAAAAATCATATGAATTCTCTCTCCCCGGCTGAACAAATGTTAATAAAGCGTAAGTTTATTGTAGATAGTGCAAATCAAGAGGATTATTTGGCAGAACAGCATAAGAATATAAGTGATCATAGACTTAGCTCTATCAAAGATTTTTCGAGTGGAACTGTCTCCAACCTTTCTCCTTTTTTG
This sequence comes from Diploptera punctata, assembly GCA_030220185.1. Lineage (NCBI taxonomy): Eukaryota > Metazoa > Arthropoda > Insecta > Blattodea > Blaberidae > Diploptera > Diploptera punctata. The sequence goes on from JASPKZ010008864.1 coordinate 724,904, forward strand.
GAAGAGAATAATCAGCGGATTTTCCGAGAGTTGATTAAAAGAGTTGATCCCTGCGACGGTGAAGATAAGGAATCGCTAGTGGTCTTCCTCATTAAAATTAACTCGCTCTTCGAATTGAAATTGGTTCCCGATGAGTATTTTGTAAACTCGATTTTGAGTTGCATCGGATGAATTCTATTGAAAGTCTGGAGTGAAGTTGTTAAGTTGAGATTCTCTTGGATGGAGAGTTTAGAACATGTGAAGTGTTCATTGTTGCCTCCTAGATTGTTGGAAGACTTTTGGATTAAATTTGTCTCACGACGATTCCAAATGCCTAAGGAATCTTTGTTGGAGTTTATCTCCAATATACAAGGAGCTTCACTTGTGTTGAATCCTTTATTTTCGGAAGAAAAGTTAATTGATCTTATTCTGCAGAATATGTCCCCGGCTACTAGACAGCATTTGGTTTTTGCTACGAAGCTTCAAAATGTAGCCGAAATGTGTGGCTTGGCCAGGAAAGTGGCGGATTTCGAGATCGCTGAAAGACAGAGGGACTTTAGGGAGAAAAGTGGAATTGACAACTTAAGTAAATCTAATACTTCGGCGAGTCGTCCTCCTTGGCAATCTAAAAAGAATCTACAATGTTGGAAATGTCAGCGGTATGGGCATCTTTCTAGAGAATGTCGATCTTAATCTACGTGGTTTGTTTATATATATATATATATATATATATATATATATATATATGTTTGTTTGGGATATTGGAGTATACTAACGTTGAATATAAATATTTGAGCTGATTGTACCATCTTTTTCATTGTCAGAGTTACCAGAATGAGTTTCTTTAGATGTAGGTCAGGTCTTGCTAATGAGACGCAAACTAAATTCTAAAAAAAGGTGAATAGAAGTTAGTCGGCGTCCATGACCACATTATATTACAACATGTTGATCTGATTAAATTATGTAATACTGTGGAATAAAACACTAGCATGTTTGTAGAGAAAAAGAGCTGTATGGTAAGCTAGATATTTTGTATTATGACACATGTTGAAGTAGTATATCTATGGTTCTGCTTTCCTGCTTTTGCCTGTTCTTTGTTTCAGTTTACCTTTCCTAAACATTGGCAGTTCGACTCTTTGTAAGCCTGGAGTGTTCGGCAGTCGAGCGCTTGGAGGATCCGGCCGACCCCCGAGTGCCCAGCTGACCAACATAGTGGCTTTTGGAACTACGGATTCTTGGAAAGCGGTGGAACGGGATTGCGATCCGGCAATCCAATTATCATATCGTCACCCGAGGCTTCACCTGGAACACCGCAGACTTGTACTATGGCGGCTGAATCAAATGGAGTTTATTTTCAGCGCATGAATAGTCTACATTAAAGCGAGTGTGGTGATTGTGATATTGGGGACGATAGAAGATTTGCATTAAAAGTACCGCTGGAATCCGATAGTGTTTATGTGCCCCTCCCAACGTGGGATTATTTCACTGGACATTACTTTAAAGCCTATGGACTCTTTTTCTTTTTACCCGGAGGGTGTAGGGGGAGCTATTGAACCGAAAGTACCCTTTTGCGGTTCAGTTATTCATCTTTGTGCTCCTCCGGAACATTTATGAAGCCTGCCAATGTCCCTTGTTCCGTGTGGCTACCCCTTCCCTTTCACCCTTTCCTCCGCACATCTTTATAGCGCACATCCCCTCTACCCGCGAACCTTTATATGCTTGGTAATCTCAATGAACCTTATCATTCGATCGGCCTAGCAAGTGGCGTTATGTTGTATAGAAGTGGATTCAGTATCCGAATCCAACTTAAGTGCACCATGCATCGGCGAAGTTAACATGGTGATTTATAAGATAAACAAGTGGATTGTGACCGAGGAATGGTCGGATTTGAGTTAGTCCAATCAAGCATGGAAAAAGGAATTCCAATGGAGTTTGGACATGTATGAGTGTGACAGTTTGTATGGTATGTTATTTATTCAGCTTTACTTTGTTATTATCTATGTCTGATCGATTGATCGAAGATCAATCTTTTGTTATTCATTTTTTTTTACAATCAACACTTGTTTTTTCATTAAAAGCTTAACTTTTATGTTACGCCCCTCTTGTTATTTAAGAGTAATCATTGTTCTCTATCCTGTAACGAAGTTATTTCATCCTATGCAATTTATAATCAGTATTTATATTTATATGCACGTTCAACTGGAAAAGAAAGATGAATTGTTAGCCGCCTTCTATGGGCCCGAGGCAGGCTGTTTTCTCATTAATAACTTCTTTAGATATCAGGAACACGTTACTAAGTACAGCATAGTCATAACCCAACGATCCCGGAAGGTAGCAGTAGCGGTGAAGGTGGTTCATTCTCTCTACGCGACACTTGAAAAAACATTTTCTGAACTTCGAACTTTTTTTTGCCATTTGAAAACGCAAATTAAAATTTAAGAGTACAATACGTTTGCGTTGATTTTTACAACTAGTCATGTTTCACAAGTTCTCTCTTTTAATACTTCATCTAAAAGTGCTCTATAACAATTCAGGTCATTAGTGACGCATTTCAAATTGGGCGTCAAAAGGCAGAAAACCGTTTATCGGAGGTAACTTTTTCTCAGGCTTGAGGTTCTTTAAATGCCGTAAATGTATGCCCATGGCCTTACTTTACTATAAACAGAAGCCAAACTCAGAAATGTACGCCCTTGCAAAATGTATGCTCACCTGTCGGGTTTGAACTTGCGAAAATCTGAACCAGAAGCGAGCATGGTAACTCCAACAAAACAGGCGAGTAGTCTCTTCGACCACTTTGTGCTCTATTCAACATACAAAAGTATTGATCTGGACATTATTTCTTGAATTTTAAAATTCGTATAGGCTCAATTTTGGAAATGCATGATATTATGCATTACAGGAACTCTTGTAGACCCAACACCTTTCAAAAAAGTTAAACTGAAAATATATAAAACTATTATTCTACCAGTTATATTATATGGATGCGAAACATGGACTCTTACTTTAAGGGAGAAAAAGATATTTCGAGTATTTGAGAATAAAGTTCTTAGGAAAAATTTTGGACTAAATAGAGACGAATAGACAGGTGAATGGAGAAGACTCCATAACAGTGAGCTACATGGTCTTTATAGGAAGCCAGATATAATAAGAACAATAAGTCTCGTAAACTGCGATGGACAGGACATGTGGAACGAATAGGAAATGGAAGAGGTGCAAGGAAGCTTCTTGTTGGAAATCCAGAAAGAAAACGCTTAGTTGGCAGACCAAGAATGAGGTGAGAGAATAACATTAACCATAATTTGAAGGTAGTAGATTATACAGGGGATGTTTGAAAAAAAATAGATAAGGATAGGGATGTAATGGAGAACATATGTCCGAGCGGCCATGAACCTACAGGTTCTATAGTGCCAGTGAGTTAATTAGTTATCCTGCCCTGTTTTTAATTTTCGCTATTTTTATACTCTGCATAGATGCCATAATGGTTAGAGTGACTGGCATCTCAGGAGCCGGGTTGATTTCTCGATGTGTCAAAGAAACAGGCTACACTCAGGTTCGAAAATCTACTTGAGAAATTGGCAAATCCGGTTACAACAACTGAAAGGAAGTTTTGTGAAATGTGTCACACTAACCAAATATACCTCTGTACTGCCGTCTATCAAATTATGAGTAATCACATGAGTCGGTTTTGGTTCTCCAGAATTCTGTGTTAGGAATTGTTTTCATTTACCTGGTATATCATGTTCTTGCCTGTCTTGGATACGAAGACACCAGGAAACTGTGAGTAATGAACGTGCTGATCAATTAGCTAAATCCGCAGTATCTTCTTAGCTTCATTATTCATTTTCGAAGTGTTCAATATCCTATGTTAAAAAGAAACTGTTGGACTAGATCATCACAGATTGGAATAAACATTGGATAAGGAGTACAAATGACGTTTTGACTAAAGAGCTCTTCTTTCCTACAGTACACCATAGACTAAATGCAAAACATTTTATTCCAAATTTCATTTTAACACAATTTATTACTGGCCATGGAAAATTTGGAAGTTATTTTAGGAAATTTAATATTAACCCAGACAGTGATCAGAATTGTGAATGTCAAGAAACAATACAATCTGTAAAACAAGTTTCATTTGATTGTCCTATATTCGAAAGACAGCGATTCAGGTTAAACTTACTTTTAAATGATGATCCTAAAATAATTTCCAAATTTACCACGGCCAGTCATAAATTGTGTGTGAAAGAGTGGCATGCTTCGAGTTATTAGTAAGCCCAGAAAATTCGATAAACTTGGGTAGATTTCTGGAAAAAACGCGGAAAATAAGAACAACACTCATTCATGAATAAATAAATATGTTAACAAATTGAAATACAACTAATTCTTAATAATTCTACATAACTAAGTTAATGTATACTGTAATTGTATTCTTATCTAGTTGTAATATTATTTTTTGTTTTTTTTGTTTTAAGTATATTATTACCAAATATCAACTTATTGTAACGGACTGTCAACAGCATGTACGGCTTACTGCCCGTGCGACCCATTTTTGTAAATAACATTGTATGTATCTTACTTTTAGTCTAATAAAGTCCTTATGTACTTTCGAATGATGATGAGGCTTCTCCCTCAATGTGTGAAGTGACTTTTAAGAATCAAAATTATTATAAACATTTTATGAACTTCATAACAAACATTCATAACAATATGTAGTATTTTCTAAGACACTTATAGACGATTTATTTAATTCCTAACACTCATTCCAAACCCGAAGATAATATTTCTGTTTTACACCAATGTACAGTATAATACTGTTATAGAACGCTACAACCCTAACATGCCTATGTGGCGAAATAGGGTTTCAAAATATTTGGAGATTCAATAATAACAATAATAATATATCATGTTCTTATGCCCATGTACGCTGTTTATAAACTCCGCTTAGAAGTCAGAATGTAAAGACAAAATCCTTAATAAATTCATTCCATTCTTCACGACACCTGGAAAATCAGAAACTCCACGTGGTATCTCTTTATGAAAGTTTTTTTTATCAGTTGAGTCGCAAGGTATGCAGAGTGTGATGACTGATGGCACTACTCTGACGTAATATGAAGAGAGAGGGTTTTGCATCAAGTTCAAAATGTGGGATATAAAATACAAGAGTGCGTAGCATTATCAAGATGGTGTGAAATGTCAAGAAGGGGTGGATATATCGACATTCACCCACCAACCAAAGTCCCCTTCTCTCCCGCTAAAATGATGCTTCATTATGCCAGGACCATTCTTTGAATTATAGCTCCATTGTGGCTGGCAGCTAAAAGCCAAGCCTTTTCATGCCATTTCTTGAGAAATGTGCCAGTCATCTGGATTGTCGCCTCGTCTCACAGTGATCAATACATAGCCTCCAACCATTTGCTCTCATATAAGTTCAAAAGTACATCCTTTTTTTCATATGGCGACTCCAGTTCATGCAAAACTATTAAGCTTTAACATTTGATTAAATACGGATACTTGAGAATAAGACCACGTGATTTGTCGAATTGCTCGCAAGGAAATACACAACATGCCATCGAATAATTGACTGCAGACTGGAAGAAATAAATATACATATACATTGTGTTCTGCCTAAAAACAAGTCTTTCACTGCAAACTCGGCATTGTCAACTCAGCCTTTCTTTTTATAACCGTAAACAAACCATTGATTTGAAATATTGTCTATCATCAGATGTATCTTTCTGTCTCTAACCTTCTTTCCGTTGACCATTCCTTCTAGGGTATCCGTCAACATATTGAATTTAATTATATGATTACACTGGTATGATTTTTGTGTCGTCAGTACCAATAGTTGTACCTAATGTAGTTTTTTATCCTGTTTTCAAATATATATTCGGAATTTCTCCATCACCCACAGTTTTTTTTTATTTCAATTTCAATTAATGACTTTAAATAATTATTTTTTAATAAACTATTTTTCGTCCATTGGCACAGTGAGCGCTGAGCACGGGGAACACTTTCATCTGGGGAGATTTCAGCTATAGAAGAGATATCAAGGCAAATGGAATCCTAATATGCTGGCCGATTATTGTTAGACCATCAAGAGGGATGCTCCACAGGCGAAATATAGCAAAAAATCGTCATTTATTAATTTTTAGGCGAGTCCGAATGTTCGAATATTGTGTAGTTACGAATGTAGAAAACATTTAAGTGTTTGAAATTATAAATGCCTGTCTCTCGGAAACCTTGCGTGATGGAAAAAAACAGATATCATATTTTAATTCAGAAGAAAAAATACTATCAGAATCACATACTTTTCTTTCTGAGACAAAAAAAAAGTTTACTTTTTGTTGCTCAGTGTTATTGGTGGCAAGAATGTAGAAGAGTACATGAACGTGATGTACATGATCTTTATTGGAAGCCAGATATAGTAAGAACAGTTAAGACTCGTATACTGCGATGAGCAGAACATGTAGTTCGAATGGGGAAGGATAAAGATGCGTAGTAGCTTCTTGTAGGAAAACAAGAAGTCCCAGTTGGTAGACCAAGAAGGAGGTGGGAGAATAACATTAAGCACGATTTGAGGGAGGTAGATTGTATAAGGGATGATTGGAAAACATTAGCTCAGGATAGGGTTACATGGAGAGCGTATGTCCGCGCGGCGATGAACCACAAAAAAACTATACGTACATAAGACGGTATTAACATTAATAATGAAATAGGTACGGATTCGATTTTGTTTTCACAAAAAAATTGTGCTTAGTCTAATTTATCCCGATCAATTCCATGTGGGGTCAAGGGTGCTCTCTATCGGAAGTTAGTTAACCAATCTAATTTCCTAATAGATTCAATGAATGACATGTGCTTAGAACATAACTTTAAAGTAGGCAACTGAGGTATAACTTGGATGGGAATTCCGATTAAATTTTGCTCAAAGGCTCTAATTTGTTCTTTACAAGTCCGAAAAAATCAGATTCGGGACCCACAGCTTAAAGTTTCTCATGGGGTTTTACATCCTAAAAATCCATTGACACTTGCCGGGGTTTGAACCAGCGATCCTCGGGACCAGAGGCAACGAATTTAACGCATAGACCACCGACGGTGATATATTACTTTATTACTTTGTAATGACGGCGAATATTGGTCTGATTTTTACACAGTACATAGGCAACGCGAAATGAAAGAGCTTTTCATTTTGTTATTATTCAATGGAAGCATAATGCTCTCCCTGCAATCTTTCAATTTTCGTTAGCGAATATTAATTTATAATATATATTCATATTATTCTCTATGTTTTAATTTAATTTGTGCTAAAACATACATGGAATCCAAAAATACAAATATATATATATATATATATATATATATATATATATAAAGTTATATCTAATAGACCCTACATGAAAATGGAATGTTTGTTTGTTTGTTCGTACTTTATGCGCGGCCATACCGTTCATCCGATTGTGATGGGCCTTTTTGCAAAATGTTCAGGAGATTCCCGGGATGAACATAGGCTATAAGAGAGTTGTGATACTCAACTCCTACACCCTTAAAATCGCCCTTTGTAGTGGAAAATGTGAAAAAAGTAGTTCTTTGGACGCTTAAATGGCTTATGCTCCTAAACCATAGCAAATACACAAAATTTATGTACACAGAATTGAATATCTCAAAAACCTCTACAAAAAAGTCCGAGACAGCATATCTTTTGCTCTTACGGATGACTCACAATAACCATTTTTGTCTTTCATTGATGCCAAGAAGATCGCAGACGAGTGCGTACATTCCTGTGCAAAGATTAGCAGCATATGGCGGGTATTCTTTTACGGATAACTCACAATAACGAATTTTGTCCCTTTAGCTCATTTATGCCAAGAAGATCGAGATAAGTATATTCCCGGGCAAAACCGGGATATCAGCACGAGGAAACAAAATAATCACGATACACATCTATAATTATTTTTCATTTTACTTATTCAACTGAACATAAAACACATTAATTTTCATTTATTTAGGCGTAGCGGCTCACGCCGGGTATTAGCTAGTATATATATATATATATATATATATATATATATATATATATAAGTGAAATTCACGTCTGTTAACTACTGTGTGAAAATCAGATAAATACTCATCTACATTACAAAGTAATGCAATGATAAATTTCTGTACCAAATACTTTTTCTGACAAAAACAAATTTTTGTAACGCAAAAATGTAAGACTTTCTATTAAATTTGCCACAACAAATTCATACTTTAAATCAGCGCACTTATATTACTTCCACTCTGTATAGTGCTTCCAGTACATATATCCCTTTAAGGGGGGTGATCATTTGAGATCAAAATTGGCATTTTTTGTTTCTTGTACTACAAAATAGCCTGTACTCTAGTATATATTTTGGCAACATTTCAGAGGCCTATGGCGCTTGTAAGTGCTCTAAATTACATAATAATTATAAGGCTGCGCCAGTGAAATACTATCTGCCTGCAAATCTTTAAACTTGTTTTTCCACACTTTTATTTCCATGTATTTTTGTACATTCAAAATTTAATTGAATTAAGAAATTTTTGTCCTACAAGGTTCAAATTTTTACTGCATGTCCTAAAAATAGCGGGTAATTAAGGTAATGCATAGGTTTCATGATTGAAGTAGTATTTTAGGAAATACAAAATAAAATGTATGCAATTTTTTTTTGTAATTCCAACATATTTTTCTCCCTTTGTATTCACATTATAAGAATTCTAATGCATAATGTTTTTCTAAATATTTTACGGATCTTGTAAAAAAATGAGACACTTTACTAAAACATTGTGGAACCCATTTAATTATAATATATGCATTTTTAAAAATGTAATATTTAATAACTCATACAGTAAATGTCTCATAAGAATGAAAAGTGAACACGTCATTATGTATCATGCAGTGAATGTTTGTACAAAACATCAAGTCTCTAGCTCAAAAAATGCAGAAAATAGAAATTTCACCCATCACCCCCCCCCTTAAGTGTCATGGATGCTCTATTGGGCGCAAAGATCCTCAGCGAACGATACGAGAAGGTAATAGAGTGGCTACGGCAAGTTACCAGTACTTATTTGTAGGAGTGTGAATAGGCGCCGTGATCACTCTATGAATCGATGAATGGAGGAAAATCTTGTCTCCGCAACGCGAGATCGAATCCGGTCTGTGAAGCCAGTAATTTGACACACATTTCCGCCTAAGGAACCTGACTCACAGACCAATCTGCCACATAATTGAAATGCTCAATTAATAAAATACTATTATGTTGTCGAAAATTCACAAAATATAAAAAAAATCTATAAGTGCATGATGAAGCAAAGGAATCAACAATGCAACTGAAGCTAGAAGAAAAATTTAAATTGTATATATTTAATCAGGATAGTATCAAAAACCTATATAAAGAAATTAAAATTGAGAATTTGGATTACAAGGAAGACGTAGAAGAAGAATATAATCAATTAAAGGAAATAATACATTCGGCAGCAAAAGAAGCATTAGGCACAATAAATAAAAAACAAAATACACAAGATTGGTGGAATGATGATATTGAAGAATTAACCAAAAAAGAAAAAATGCTACTTAGAATGGTTGGTAAATAAAACAACAGGGAATTGGATAGAATACAAGAGAACAAACGCCAAGGTTAAAAGGAAAGTGATAGAAGAAAAAACAAATTATGGAAAAGCAAATGCCAAGAAATAGAAAGTTATATAGAAGGATCACAATCATCAGAAGTATGGAGTATTCTAAAAACACTGAAAACCAACCAAGGATCCAGCAAGATAAATTTGTTAGTAAAATCTGACGCAGAAAAACATTACAAAGCTTTACTGTCAGAAAGTAGAAATGAGTTTATGGAAACAATAGAAATCCAACTATAGAAACGAACGCCCTGGAATTTGATACAACAGATATAGAATTAGAAATTCAAACCCTAAAGAATAAAAAGGCACCAGGGCCGGGAAACATACCCAATGAGTTAATTAAATATGGCCCAAACATTTTAATAGGTAGTTGAGGGACTTGTTCATTAAGTGCATTGCAATACAGAAGATTCCTGATGAATGGAAAATAAGCTACATCGTACCAATATACAAGAAGGGTGATAGAAGAGACGCAAAAAACTACAGAGGACTAAGTATAAATAACACATTATATAGAATATTTACGAAATTATTAAAAACAAAGTTACAAAAAGATATTAAAGACAAATTAGGAGGAAATCAAAATGGATTCAGACCAGGAAGGTCATGTGTTGACAATATATTTGCAATACAACAGTTAATTGAAAAACGGACTGCAGTTGGAGAAGAAACCCATTTGACAATGATAGATTTAGAGAAAGCTTATGACTCAATTCCGAGGAACAAATTATGGGAAGTATTAGAGAAATACAATATTGATAGAAACCTAATAGAAATTATCAAACTAATCTATAAAGATAACTCCGCTTATGTTAAAATTGGAAATATAATGTCTAATCCTATAAAAACCACAAAGGGATTGAAACAAGGGTGCAGTCTATCACCAATTGTATTTAATATGTATGTAGAATGTATATTAATGAAACGGAAACAAAGCTGCAAAGGTATGGGGATCCCAATAGGCAACAGATTTTTGCTGACATTACAATTTGCCGATGATCAACTGGTTTTAGCGCAAGACAAATTTGATATGGAATTCATGATAAAAAGGTTGAAAAACACATATGAATCATGGGGTCTCTCAGTAAATTTACAAAAAAACAGAATATCTGGCAATAAATAGCAATGAAAGAGAAAATTTAATATTGGAAGAAGGAATCCAAATAAAGCAAGTGAAACAAACTAAATATTTGGGAATAATTATGGATAACATTGAAGGTATAGGCAAAGAGAATATAAAACATAGAATTGAATTGAGTAGCAAAATAATATCATCGTTAAATTCCATATGGTGGGATAAGCATATTTGGAAAGACACAAAAAAATATATTGGTAAAACATTGGTGGAATCTGTTGCAATATATGGAAGTGAGGTATGGACAATCAATAAGTACTACAAGAATAGACTAATAGCTCTAGAAATGGATTATTTACGCAGAAGTGCCAGAAAGTCTAAATTAGAACATGTCACAAATAAGGAAATTAGAAACATAATGGAAACAGATGAAAGCATAATTGAAAGAATTGAGGAGAAAGAATTAAAGTGGTTAGGACATGTTTTAAGAATGGAAGATGAGCGATGGCCGAAGCAACTATATGAATGGCATCCGAACAGAAAGAAGAAAAGAGGGAGATCAAAGTTAACATGGAAGGAAAACATGAAGACAGTAATGCAAGCTAGAGGGCTAAGCATCGAAGATGCCTAAGACCGTAGGCTTTGGAGGTTTGGCACGGGAAGACGGCAGCAGCTGTAAAAACCCGACGATAGAGAGATAAAAAATCTATTCCTATAAAAATTAAATACATTCTACTCATAAATTGCAGAAACCACCTTAGGAACACAAGAGCGAAAATAAGCTTCCTATATTTGATTCACTTTCCAACTAAAGTTCTCGTATTTTGTGATTTCATCCCACTATTACATATACAGCTGTCTATTGTATTAACAATATAGCAATAACTTATAATGCATTCAAATTAATGAAAAACGTTTATATTGTATATTGACATATATAGTCGTTTAAATACAATGAAATGGAACGGATCAAATAATGCACAATTACATTTTGTACTGAACAGTCATTTAAAAAGAACATTGCAGCAATGTTGTTTCTATAATATAATTTCCAGTGTAAATGTATAGAACTCATGTAGCAGTATACAAAATCCATTATTTTACTATGTGTAATGATATTCTTGCATTCTTCTGATGGAATACATTACTCTATGAACTTTAATAATACTTACTCACTGGCACTATTGAACCCATAGGTTCATGGCCGCGCGGACATAAGCTCTCCATAAATCCCTATCCTGAACTTTAATAATAATAATAATAATAATAATGTTATTATGGAAATCATTATTATTATTATTATTATTATCGTTATTATCATCAATATCCATCATCATCATTATTATCATTACTATAATATTATTATCCGAAGGTCTACGTCAAAGTTGTTGTCTATCGCCGACACTGTTTAAAATACATGTACATGAAATATTAAAGAATTGGAGGAGAAAATAATCAATTATGGGAATTCCTATTTCAAACAATAAACCTTTATATAATTTACATTTTACAGATGATCAATTTGTTAATTGCACAAGATTATGAAGATTTAGAATATATGCCTAAAATTAATAGAATGTGATAAATGGGGATTAATTTTGAACATGAAGAAAACAAAATACTTATCAATTGATGAACCAGAACACAATTTAATATTGGGGACTGGAGAAACAGAGAGAAACAATAGAACACAATAAAAATCTTGTAGTGGAGATCACATATTTAGGAACCAAGAGAACAAGTGACAAACTATAACTTCTTATGTTGTGAAATGTTATACAAAACGGAAACAGATATAAATAACAAAATAAATAAGTTTAATTATACAACAGGAACACTAAAAAGAACTTTAAAAAATAAAGTCAGAAAAGACTCTATAATGAAATTATACAAGACAAACGCAGTTCATATTATTTTGTTATGGATCCAAAACATGGACAGTGGAACAACGCAACAATCTGCCACAATTTACAAATATGATGTGTTGAAATTTAAATGAAGATCGAAGACACTATTTTCGATTATATTAAAACTCAGTAATTAAGATGGTACGGACATGTCCAGCTAATGGAAGAGGATCGGCTACCAAAATGTGTTTTGGAATGGAAACTTGAGGGAAGACGAGGCAGAAGAAGACCTAAAACCTCCTGGAGTCAGGGAATATAGGACCTATTTATACATGAAGGATAAACATCTACAACCAGGAGATTGGATGGACCGACAAAACTGGCTATTAGGAATCGGACGATGTCAAAGACATTAATCAACCGATGATCTATCTATTATTATTATCCATATTATTATCGTCATCAAGATTGTCATTATTATTATTATTATTATTATTATTATTATTATTATTATCTCGAGATAGCGTGATGCCGTGTCACGCAGCGGGTCTGGGTTCGAGTCCCGGTCGGGACAAGCTTCCTGGGTGAGATTTTTCTTCCGGGATTTTTTCTCACATGTAAGACAAATATCAGGTAGCTTAGGGGCCCAAAAGGTCCCCGAACATCATCTGACCATCATCATCATCATCATCATCCCTCGGTGTGGAACGTAACGACAAATTATTTGTTAACATGTCTGAAGAAGGTACAGTGTACCGAAACAGCTGTCACTGAATTATATAATAAATATGAAAATCAAATAAAACTACGTTTTATTTTTATTTAATTTTATAAAATTACTAGCTAATACCCGGTGTGCGCTGCTACGTCTAAATAAAATAAATGTATTTTATGTTCAGTTGAATAAGTAAAGACAAAAATAATTACATATTTGTATCGTAATTATTTTTAGATAACTCGTGCTAATTAGCCGGCTTTGTCCGGGAATCCACTTATCTCGATCATCTTGGCATCAATGAACCGAAAGACAAAAACAAATATTATTTTGAGTTCTCCGTAAAAGATAGACATACGTTGTCTATTCAGTGTATTTGTTACGGTTTAATCAGCGTAAGCCTTTTAAGCGTCCAAAAAACTACTTTGTAGTGCACCGATGCACCTTTTTATTTTTTAGCTCCGCCCTACAGTATGTACGATAATATGTTATATATGTTAATTGTCCCAAAAAATCTCTAAATCATGGCAAAAACTTCATTCAAATCGTTCATGTACGGTAGCTTAGAGTCCACGAAGAACAGACAGACTCACAGATGTTCATATATATATATATATATATATATATATATATATATATGAATAATTGTTTATAATTTCACAGTATATTTAAAGCTAAATTCTAATATTAATTAATGTTCAATTCTCATATTTCAACATGAATATAAACGAAGACAAGGACACAAGAATTATATATATATATATATATATATATATATATATATATATATCAGGCATTTGTTTTTCTTTTCATGTCATATATGTATATATATATATATATATATATACACATATGGCATGAAAAGAAAAACTTTCCACATCGGTGATGGATGATGATGATGGCCATATGATTTCGGGGATCGTTTGGGCCTTAAACTTTTCCTGGCATTTGTCTTACAGGTAAGGGAAAACCCCGATAAAAACCTCACCCAGAAAAACTGCCCCGACCGGGAATCGAACCCGGGTCCGCTGCCTGACAAGGCAGCACGCTACCTGGAGACCACATATATATATATATATATATATATGACATGAAAAGAAAAACAAATGCCTGAACCATGTTTTGAATACAGGACGTCCAACTTGATACGTTAGTGTGCTACCATCTGCGTTATCCAGACATCCTAGCACAAACGATAGTTTTCCTTTATAATACATATGATATAATATATATTACATATTATCTTGCTATATCTCTGCTTTCTTCCCACTATCTCTCTCTCTCTTTCTCTTTCTCCCTCTTTCACTCTGAGTAGGCTACTCGAAAATACAAAACGTATAAAATATATTTGAATTCTCCATAACCGAGAATTGAATGCTTCGATGCAGAGATCAATATTCATTATTACATTTGGTCTCTTTCGTTTGACTGATGCCATTTATTCTATAGGCTAATGCGGGATGATGTTCATAGAACAAAAGTTTTCGAGTCGTTCTAATATCTCCCGATGATTTTTTCAATCAGTCATTGATAGAAACCCAGACATTAATGTATCTCCTAATAATGTAAAAATATATGTGCGATTCTCATGTACAAAAAAAACTGGATAGAAAGTGGTCTTGTTACTGGAATAGAGTGTATAATTGACTAGGCCACTTTAATACCTGTGCAGAGTAATATAGTGTATGCTTTGTAATTTGAAGTTGATTCAATTCATTATACAAGAGACAATGAAATTTCTGTTATAGTGCATTACGTTATATTGCAAGTTACAACATAATGCAGTTTCAGCAGCGCGCTGTTACGCTGTCTGGTTTTATCTTGCAAGTAACGGGTTTATATAAACTAACTGAATAGGCAGATAATAACTTCCTAATATAATCACAAGAAATCGTTATATATACTGGCACAACTTTAATTTAATTACAAGAAAATTCATCTTCAACGCGATGGAATATTTATTTTATTATTTTAATACTCCAAAAATGCTCAGAAATTGAAGAATAATGAAGAAAGAAAATTTAGGTAAGTCGATTAATCAAAGAGGAATGCGATTATAAGACTTATACTAAGAATTGGATCAGAGAGGATACCAAGACTAATACTCAAGAATAGGAGAAAAGAAGATGTGGAATCCAAATGATGACATATCTCCTAAATGTTTAAAAATCAATGGAAAGATTTCAAGCAACAATAGAAAACATAAGAATAACAATATTTGTAGAATTTGACATTTCTGTTGAATGCATATTAATTTACATATGTGTACATATTTTATTTTATTTATTTATTTATTTTGCCTGATGGAGTTAAGACCGTAAGGTCTTCTCTTTCACTTCACCAGGGTTTAAATTATACATACACAATTATGAATTAGCTACATGCTGATTAATAATACATAATAGGCATATGCTACTGAATGTAGAGTTGAGAATGAAAAGTTAATAATAATAATAATAATAATAAATATAATAATAATAATAATAATCTATAATTTGATTAAGTAATTGGCTTAGTAAAGAAAGTGTTAAATATTAAATAATAATAAAAGTACACATGAAACACGGTTATATATTATATTTCCTTAGGAAATATTTAGCGAGCTTTATTTTGAACTGTTTTTGAGGTGAGGGAATTTCGGAGTCGGGTGGCTAAAACAAGAAAGAATGAGGAACAGTGAGATATTGGATATAGAGGGAACAGCTAGAGTTAAATATTTTCTCGATAGTGTGTTTTAAGTTATGATAGGAAGATAGTGAATAGAAGCGAGTAGAAATATAAAGGAGTGATGAAGTGGATAAAATGTCGTATAAGAAGCAGATGCAATGTATTTTTCGACTGTCTTCCAATCGGAGCCAAGACAACATTTCAAATACTGGAGTTATGTGATCAGATTTACCGAGGTTACATATAAAACGTGCCCGATTATTATCAACTCGTTGCAGTCTGTCCGAATGTAATACTCATGTCGGTGAGGAGTAAGTCACAATGATCGAAATGCGGAAAAAACAAAGGTGAGACAAGCACTTTTTTCAATGAAGGAAGGCATTTTTAAAGTTTTAGGGAATTATAAGAAGTCAATAAAATTAATTAAATAAAAATAAAACGTAGTTTTATTTGATTTTCATATTTATTATATAATTCAGTGACAGCTGTTTCGGTACACTGTACCTTCTTCAGACATGTTAACAAATTATGAATTGTGTTCCAACTGATCTAAGCAACAATACAACAATATTTATTTAATTTTTTTAATTTAACAAAGGGGATTCATTCAAATCAAGTTGAGCATTTAACAGTTTTTACTACTTTTAAACTTATTAATTTCTACAGCCTCCAAAAGATCTAACTTCTTACCCTTATCACAAATATGTTACATTTCAAAATTTGGATCGAAACAATGATTAAATTGGAATAGGTGGTTAGCATATTTTGAATTTTCTAAATTTCTGTTATATGTTCTCATGTGTTCCTTTATCCGAGAGATAAAAGGTCTACCAGTTTGTCCTATATAGACATTGTCACATGTGCCACACTTCAATTTATATACACCTGATAATTTTTCTTTTTTTGTTTTGGTTTTATTGTTTTTATTATATTTTGTAGAGTTTTATTAGTTTTAAATGCCACATTAATGAGCATATAACAGAAATTTAGAAAATTCAAAATATGCTAACCACCTATTCCAATTTAATCATTGTTTCGATCCAAATTTTGAAATGTAACATATTTGTGATAAGGGTAAGAAGTTAGATCTTTTGGAGGCTGTAGAAATTAATAAGTTTAAAAGTAGTAAAAAACTGTTAAATTCTCAACTTGATTTGAATGAATCCCCTTTGTTAAATTTAAAAATTTAAATAAATATTGTTGTATTGTTGCTTAGATCAGTTGGAACACAATTCATAATTTGTTAACATGTCTCAAGAAGGTACAGTGTACCGAAACAGCTGTCACTGAATTATATAATAAATATGAAAATCAAATAAAACTACGTTTTATTTTTATTTAATTAATAAATATGGATTTTCATCAAGTAAACACCAACTCAATTGATTAGTCAATAAAATATCTAAATCCACAAAATAAAATTTAAAAGAGCCAACTAGTTTCATTCTCAAGGCTACTAAACTAATTGGCTCTTTTTAATTTAGTGATTTGGGTATTTTATTGATTTGTTATAATATCATTTTTTCACCAAGAAGAACCTTCTATTGTATTAATGTTTTAGGGAATGAAAAATTGAACACTTTTTTGTTGCAAATTTATCTCAAATAAAGGAAGGCTTAAATGGAATTTCAGTTTGATTTATTTTTACAGGAATTAAACTGGTCAACATGATTATTGTCTAATGAATACTAATAGTTGTACTTAATGCAGTGTTTTATCGTGTTTTCAAATATCTATTCGGAATTTCTCCATCACCCACAGTTTTCCTTTTATTTCAATTTTAATTAATGGATTTAAAATAATTATTTTTTAATTAACGTTTTTTTCGTCCATTTGTCCATTGTAAAAAAATCAAATGAGCTAACTCAAATGGTTTCAGCTATGGAAAAAATATATCACGGCAAATGAAATCTTAATATGCTGGCCGATTATTGTTGGACCATCAAGTGACATGCCCCACATGCGAAATATAGCAGAAAATCGTCATATCTTACTTTCTAGGTGAGTCCGAATGTTCGAATATTGCTAGTTACGAACGTAGAAAATATTAAAGTATTTGAAATTATAAATTCCTGTCTTTCGGAAACCCTGCGTGCGTGCGTGTGTTTATGTGTGTATGTGTGTGTGTGTGCGTGTATGCGTGTGTGCGTGTGTGTGTGCGTGTGTGCGTGTTTGTGTGTGAGTAACCGAAGTTCTGAACATAGTATGGCCGTTGGTATATTGTATTAATTTACAAAAATAAAGGATCTCGATCACCACATTCAGTACAATAAATTAAGAGGAGAAGTTGAAAAATTAACCAGAAAAATTCGAAGAGGGGTTTGGGACAAAGTGTAAATATCTGAAAAGAGATAGGACTGCAACACGATCACAAAGAAGAGATACCCACATAGAACTTTCAAACATTGTATACCGAAACCTACCTTGGAATTTTTCCCACAGAAGCGGTGTGATATATGAAGTCCGTGTCCAACAAATCTGCCGTTTTTAACTGCAAGGCACTAATATCCAGCGCCAAACCCCTCATTTAAACTACGAGAAAATAATACAACTCGTCACTTGATGGATTGGATAACCCTCACTATATGCCGTCCGCTCTGACCGCCTCACTCCACTCCGCTCTAAGTCAAGCAGGGAGTCCCATCTGTTATGCACAGCGGGTTGCTATTGCTGGATTCTACTTAGATTTCTGTGCCTTGCAATTAAAAGCGGCAGATATTTTTTTTATTTTGGATATAGCGTTGATACGTCATAATATTTATCTGGGAGAAATTTCAAGGTAGGTTTCGGAATATAATGGTTGATAGTTCCCTTGTCAGAAATATGTGAACTGAAGAAACGGATAAACTACAATTAAGCAATATGGCAGTGGATGAGTGGAAGAATTATTATAAATCCCTCTGGTACGATATTAATTCAACGCCTATTCTCCCATGGTGCGACAGGCTATTTAAGACAGAACTTGCGTATACTGATCATTATATTTTGCTTGCCAATAATCATAGTGTAGCAACAGAAGGTTCTCAACAAGTATTTGCTTTAATAAAACAAGGCAAAATGTTTATTAAGCCATTAAAAATTTGGCACATTTCTATTTTTTCCTCAGCAACAATGCTGGTTACAAAAACGAAATTTGGTATGTGATATCTATATTACAATGTGAGCATGTTTGTGTACTTAAGTACAATCTAACTTCAGTCGTTATGGTTAATTAAATATTCAAAATGTCAGCTGAAAATTTTGCATTGTCCTGTCGTTTCCCTGATAATTTTCCTATATTTCAATATATTTTAATGATTCTTGTTCTATTTTACTCATTAATGTTGTAGCTACAAAATATTCTACAATTGGTTCATTATATTCCTATTCTATAGTAATTCTGCCCGAGGGCAGGTCTTTCACTGCATTCATAGCATTTGCATGCTATGCTTTGCAATTTTACTGATGAATTAGGTGTGGTAACTTCCCGTTGCTTTCCACACCGGTGAGGGATGATGATGATGATGATGATAATGATGATGGCCGGATGATTTTCGGGGACCGTTGGGCCCTAAGCTTCCTGATATTTGTCTTGCAGGTGAGGAAAAAAACCGGAAAAAACTCACCCAGGAGTCTGTCCCGACCGGGAATCGAACCAGGGCCCGCTGCGTGACAAGACAAGCACGCTACCTGGAGACCACACCGGTGGACGTTTAATTATATAGTGTGTAAATATTTTATTTTTCATTTTAAATTGACGCATACTCATTTATGTTAAAATTTGTATTAAAAATATATTTTTTTAAATAAAATGTAATAGGTACATTCCTAATTGTAGTATATTTTGTTCATGTCTGTAAATTACGTATACATGCAAAATTTCATCTCAATATCTTGAAAACTTTGGGAAGTATAAGGGAAATCGTATTGAAAAAATTAAGTTACAGAAAACAAGCGACAAAATTACCGAATATGTAGGTACCTTCTAATATTAAAGGGCTCACTCGAGTGACAGCATTGCACATTTTTAAACATAACTCGAAACGTTATAGAGATATCAACGCAAATCTATCACTACTTTAAAGATGGAGTTTCAGTCGAAAAGAAACAAAAATTAAAAATTACTTTTTTTTGCCGTCAAAGGTGTAGGTCCCCCCTTAAATGTCTTAGACAATGCATCGGGTTCGGTGGTCTAGCGATTATGTACCTTGTCTCTGATCCCAAGGATCGCGGGTTCAAACTCTGTAGGATTGAAGGATTTATTAGGATGAAAATCAAAGAAACAAGTCCTCCGAGAGGAACTTTAATCTGTGGATTCCGAATCTGTATATTTTCGGGCTCGCAAAAGAACCTGAAGCCTCTCGACAAAATTTAATCGGCCTTTCACATCCATATAATACCTTAATTGCCTGATAGATTTATCTTTGTGCCGTTGTGCCAGCCAGATGTCATTCGCTGATATATGTAGGGAAATAAGTTTAACTAAATTAGCTTGGTTAAATAATTCCCGCAAGGGAGCACTCATGTCCCACCCGGGGATATATGGGTTAGACAGAAGAGAACTTCGAGAACGTAAAATAGAGAAAGATTTGGAGTTCTATTAAAAACTCGACTATATTTCAATCAAGTTTCTCCTCTGATAGGTTCAGCATACGTGTTTGTTTTAATAAAACAGGGAGAAATTTATTTAAACATCCCCGACAATGTAAAGAAGAGAAAGACTTGGAGCCAAATGAAAAACTCCACTATATTTCAATCACGTTTCTCGTTTGATAAATTTAACACGGTCTACGTCCATCTACCTGGAGTTAATCACTTCACCAGAATTCACCTACCTCAATTACAAATCTTTTAAGTACTTTGTCTTTGCTACCCTTGGATTATTTAATGTGTTATATTATATGGATGCGAAACATGTGCACCGTCACATACAATTTACTCGTCGGTGCAAATAATTTTCCCAGAGGATAGTCAATACCGTAGGTATTTCACGAACGAAACACGTTGAACCTAACACTACTTCAAACAGGAATTTGTGAAACACAGAAGTACATACATACATGCATAAGGACTTTATTGAACTAAAAGTAAGATAATTCAATGTTATTTACAAATATGGATCGCACGGGCAGTAAGCCGTACATGCTGTTGACAGTCCGTTACAATAAGTTGATGATTGGTAATAATATATTGAAAAAAACACACAATAATATTACAATTATATATCAATACAATTACATTATACATTAACTTAGTTATGCAGAATTATTAAGAACTAATGATATTGCAATTTGTTGACATATTTATTTATTCCTGAATAAGTAAATACGCAGTCTACAGCCGGGCCCAAATATAGACTTAGTTCATCTTCAATTCTGAAATAAGATACCTCTAGTGTTTTATTGATCATAATGTTCTAGAAAGCTACACATATTTAATTTGGCTGATAACATTTAGTATAGAAACCATGAGAGGAAGAGGGAACCAATACCTTGCACTAAACTTAGGTTTAAGATGAAGGTGAAAATAGCTAAGCAAATTACTAATCAAAAGGCATACAAGTTTAAATAAAAATAATATAATTAAAGTAGGCATGATGAGTAAATATAACATTTAGCTGTAGCGTTTAACATAGTTAATGTGAACATAACAAAACTAACTAACTAACTAACTTACTGGCACTATCGAACACATAGGTTCATGGCCGCGCGGACATAAGCTCTCTATCCTGAGCTAATGCTTTCCAATCATTCCCTGTATAATCTACTTCATAATCTACTTCCCTCAAATCATAGTTAATGTTATTTTCCCAGCTCATTCTTGGTATACCTACTGGGCGTTTTCCCTCTGGTTTTCCTACAAGAAGCTTCCATGCACATTCGTGCCACACGTCCTGCCCATCGCAGTCTAAGAGACTTAACTGTTCTCATTATATCTGGCTTCCTATAAAGACCATGTAACTCACTGTTATGCAGTCTTCTCCATTCACCTGTCTGTTCATCTCTCCTTGGTCCAAAAAATTTCCTAAGAACTTTATTCTCAAATACTCGTAATCTCCTTTCCTCCCTTAAAGTAAGAGTCCATGATTCGCGCCATGTAATATAACAGGTAGCATGGTAGTTTTATGGACAGGACATGTTGCACGTATGGGGTATGAAAGACTTGCATGGAAGCTTCTTGTAGGAAAGCCAGAGGGAAAACGCCCAGTTGGTAGACCAGGAATGAGGTGGGAGAATAACATTAACTATGATTTGAGGGGAAGTAGATTATACAGGGAATGATTGGAAGGAAATAGCTCAGGATAGGGATGTATGGAGAGCTTATGTCCGCACGGCCATGAACCTACGGGTTCGATAGTGCCAGTGAGTAAGTAAGTAAGAATAATAGTTTTATATATTTTCAGTTTAACGTTTTTTGAAAGGAGTTGGGAAGACAAATGTCTCAGTAATGCACAATAACACGCATTTCCAGAATAGAGCCTATGTTTAATTTCCTTGTGCATCTCATCCCTGTTTGTGATTACTGTTCCTAGGTATTTGAATTCAGCCGCTTCCTCAAAAATTTCTCTCATGTCATTATCTGTCCATTTCTATTATATAATGTATTTTTATGTGAGACCATATATTTAGTTTTATTGATATTTATTTCCAGTCCCAATTGCTTAATGTTACTCAGTAGTGTGTGCGTGTTGACCTATAGTATCTCCTAGCTATTGGCCAACAGTACTTCATCATCAGCATAAACCAACAGCTTATTAATACCATTGAGTTGTAGGCCTTCTTCATCCTCTAAAGATTTGATGGCATGCTGTAGTACAAAGTTAAATAGTAGAGGAGATAGTGCATCTCCTTGCTTCATCTCCGATCCCCTCCCAAGTTGAAGGAACGAAAGCGTAGAAGTTATATGAGGTAGAACGGCGCGTCGTGTCGGGGACATTACGCATCGCGCATACATTCAGTGCATCATGGCGTGATAACGGATAGGGAACTACGAAGGGGTACACAATGAGGGGTAGAACACAGATCACACAAACAGCACAATGTCTACTAAATAACGTCACAGCAAGCAATATTCACGTCAACACGGTTCACACGGACTCTTACTTAAAGGGAAGAAACAATTAAGGGTATTTCATAACACAATTCTTAGGAACATATTTTGGACCAAAGAAAGATGAACAGACAGGTGAATAGAGAAGATTTCATAACAGTGAGCTACATGATCTTTATAGGAAGCCAGATATAATAGTTTAATCTCGTAGACTGCAATGATGGGCAGAACATGTGGTAAGAATTGGAAATGAAAAAAGGGACACGGAAGTTTCTTGTAGGAAAACCAGAGAGAAAACGCCCAGTAAGTCCACCAATAAAGATGTGGGAGTATAACATTAACAATGATTTGAGGGAAGTAGATTATCAGGGGATGATTGGAAAACATTAGCTGAGGATGGTGATGTTTGGAGTATTATGTCCGAGTGGCCATGAACCTACGGGTTCAATAGTGCCAGTAAGTTAGTTAGACATACCTCCAATATTTATAAACGACTGTAAAAAAAGTACCTTTGAACTTTATCATACAAAATAGGATTGACAGTGGTAGGGATCGAACCACGAATATCCAATTCAGGGCTAGATGTGGGAATAAGTTAAATGTTAGATTTAATCGCTGTGGCCTCAGGACAGTTTTTCTGGGTGAGGTTTTTATCGGGGTTTTTCCTCACCTGTAAGACAAATGTCAGGAAAACTTTAAGGCCCAAACGGTCCCTGAAATCATATGGCTATCGCAATCATCATCATGCATATTCATCTTAGGTTAAGCTTAGGATTAGGGACGCTCCTGGCGAACCACTATGATCATCATCACCCATCATATCATCAGGGCAACGTAACCCCGCCTTCCAGGCGCCCCAACCTCAGAAGTGGGTTACAAGTACGTCATGCCAGGAGAGAAACCAGGAATGTCGAAAGACAACCTGGGGCATTTGAAAAAAAATATTTATGTACAATACTTAATCAATCCGGGTTTTAATTATTATTCTTGACTATAAGCTTACCTATCGAACTATTCATTCATAGTGTTCTGTCCATCCAAGTGCAGGTCTTTCACTGCAAACTCGACATTCTCCACTCAGTCTTCCTTTTTGTATCTGCATACAAACATGGCTTATAGAATCTGCAGATATAATGCATTATCCAAAGGTTCTCCACTGGTTCCTATTCCCAATCATCTGAATTCAGTTAATATTACTGAAACCAGTTTCTTAAAACAGTTCCTTAGACAGGCAGGACATGTGACACAAATGTAGAATGAAAGAAGGGTATGGAAACTCCTTGTATGAAAACTAGAGTGAAGGCGCCCGGTATGTAGGCCAAGAATGAGGTGGGAATATTAGATGAACCATGATTTCAGGCAGATAAATTATACAAAGGATGGTTGGAAAATAAGCTAAGAGTAGGGATATATGGGGAGTTTACGTCGTGCGGCGGCCCTGTGCGGTTCTGTAAGATTTATCCGAAAATGATCTTCTGACCTACATCTTAGGCCTTCATAGCTGCATTTTGTCCATAAAATTATTATTAAAAGAAATTCTACTCACATCCTTTAGGTCTGCACGATCTGACCATCTCACGTTTGTAGACTTAATCACCTTACAATATTAGGACAACAGTATACATTATGGGGTTTCTTCTTTTGACAATATTCGGCCCCATAAGGAATGTGAATGTTGGAAGCATCGTAATGAGGAGCAAGACTTTGCTAGCCGTCGAGAAGAGCGGACGTGTTTTTGTTAGAGTGGTTGAAGTGTGCAGGGGACAAAGCATTATGGAAGAAGTTAGAAAGCTGATTGAAACATTGTCAACTGAAGTGAAAGAGGGGTTTGAAAAGTGCAACGTGGGTGAAAAAATTCGTGATATTGAGACGAACATGCATCGGATGGAGGACAGATTGAAATGGCTGGAATCTAAATTAGACTATCTCGAAAACCAGAGTCGCCGTAATAATATTGTGATATATGGTGTGCATGAAGAAGGCAGAGAAAGCTGGGAAGAAACTGAACATATAGTTAAAAGAGTAGTGGCGCAAATCGGAATTGATTTGGTGGACAGTGATATTGAAAGAGCGCACAGAGTAGGTCGTGGGAATAGTGGAAAGAGACCGATTGTATGCAAATATCACACTACAAAATAAAATGTTGGATCCTTAGAGACAGTAAATATCTTAAAGGGACCGGTATCAATATTGCCGAAGACTTTAGTGAGAAGGTGCGCCGCGAAAGAGACTTTCTTAAGCGACACATGCTCGAGGCGAGGAGGCAGGGCTGCCACGCAATCATACAATTTAATAAATTGATTATAAATGGACGAATCTGGAGCAGGGAAAAACTACAAAATATGGACAACTCTGAAAATGAATTTGAAGAGGTCATTGACAGCGAGTCCCCAAAACATACAGGGGACGCTTCAACAGCAGGTGGTCTCCTTACAGCAGAGGAGGGAGAAAATTCTACACGAGAGAAAGAGAGAGGGACCACTACCTTAATAACTCCCAGAAATCCAATAAACATACAGCAAAAAACGGCCGAACGCAAACATCATATCCATAATTCATAACGTTGCCCAAACCTCCTATATATCTAGGTATGATATATGATATCTTTGGGGTTTAATTCTTTTTCTCGATTCGAGAATAACTCAAATTTACTGTCACCTGCGATATCGTATTCGAATCCTTCAGAGCTTCAAGCTTTTTTTTTCGTTGCCAATTGCAATCTCTAGATGACAGCATAAAATAGAGGGCAAAACCTTGGTTGAGACTAAATGTATCACATATAATAACTTGGATAAAACCCCCTTAAATTCCTCCCCTTAAATATATGTGTTTTATGTTTCTCGAAAATTTATTTTGACCGCTATCGACCCATCGAACGTGAAAATAAAATTATAATTGATCATCATCAGCAACAAGGATTAAACCCAATGGATTGTTCCGATCTCATTATAGGTCGAATTGGTCCTTCCATCTGTTCAATGGTCTTCCCAACAATCTTCTCCCTTTTGGTTTATAATTATACATACTTCTTGGTATGCGCTGTTCATTCATTCGCAATACGTGCTGAAGACAAGCATTTTGAGAAGTATTTTATTCTTTCATAGAGATTAAATATATTAAGTTCTGTTCTTATATCTTATATTATAATTGATAAAATCACAATTAAGGATCCCATAAAAGCCCCCTCCCCAAAAAATATAATTTGTCTTTTGCTAAAGGTTACAACTTGTGACGCGAATTTTTAAATTCCTCCATAAACTCGTGTCAAATTTTATTCTTAGGGTTTCATTTTTCGAACTATTTCCCACCATTTACAATGTTTTTTATATTTTTTCTATATATTTTCAATATATTTTTCTACGATATTTAACTACATAACGTGGTAGCCATATTGATTTTAACGAATATTCTGTGCAACAACAAAAAACATGTTCCAGTGCAGCCAACATAGAGTATGTACTAATTAACTGTACATACATGGTGCAGAATTTCAGAACGTACTATTTATTTTTGGGCGCTCCATTCTTTCATAGGTTAGAGTGCTTAAATTGCGTTAGGTTAGCTTTTAAGTCCGTTAAATATCATGCATGTTGGCTGCATCCCATGATGTCATAGTGTAAACTGCTTCGTGTTTGTTTGCGCATGCGAATGGCTACGTAATGTCCCCACCTTAGGAAAAAGTGCGGCAAACTTTATTAGAGATTTTACAAATAAACAAGCTAAGGTAATATTATATATTTCCACCTTTATTTCGCAACGAATAATAGAAAATTAAATATAACATTGAAACTCAAATTGGGTTTGAATTCCTTAACATTGAGTCTATTCAGGAAATTGTTATAAACGAACTTTATCGATATTGTAAGAGTTAAATTATTAATTTTCCATAGGCCTATTTCTATGGTAGCTACGATACAGACTACCCCATATTCTACATTTATCTATTATCTTGGTTAATACAACAAAATTCTAATCTATATACTATATATATATTTTTTTTTTATATATTATATATATATATGGAGTGGTGTGTTTGAGACTTTGTTTGTCCTTTATGGAAATAAAAAACAAATTTACCGACTTGAATTGGGGTTGTACCATCATTTAGAGAAACTTTATTGGGACAATTAAAGTATGTAATATATTACCATACGTACTATAGGACCGGAGCTAAAAAAGAAGCATCGGTGCACTAAAAAGTAGCTTTTTGGACGCCTAAATGCCTCACGTTGCCTAAACCATCATTGAAATACGAGAACCCACCCAAATTAGGCATAGGGCCTATACAGAACTGAAAGATTTTAAAAAAAAAAAAAAAGCTCTACAAAACCTCGTGACCAGCATCATGTCTATCTTGTACGGATACTCACTAAAAACCCTAAAACTCCACCGCGTGAACAGATAGTGTAGGGGGGACATGTGGTCAAGTCGTCTGATCCCCAGCCGTTATAGCTGGTTTTGTCAACCTGGAGTCGGTACTTATTGTACCTACCCAAATTCCTCATGTTGCTGGGTGGGTCGGTCCCATACTGTCCGAATTTCCATGAGAAAATTTCTTCCCCCATGGGAACTCGACAAGCGCAAGTCTCGTAGCTCTGCACCAAAGGCATCTTGCCTTAACCACTCGGCTATGGTACGGGGCACGAATAACTCACAATAAGTAATTTTGTCTCTCAGATCATTGATGATCGGAATAAGTAAATTCCCGGGAAACGCCGTGTAATTAGCATGGGGTATCTAAAAATAATTACGATATAAAAGTATAATTATTGTTATTTTTACTTATTAAACTAAACATAAAAACACATTTAATTTATTTAAGCATAGCAGCGCATGCTGGGTATTCGGTAGTTAAACGTAAAAAAATCTAAGCTGACAACATGTACATCCGTCTGAACTGATGAATGTTACAGTGTGTGGGAAATGCAAAAGACTTTCAAATTCTAGCCACGGCATTGTGTCTCTCACAGCTCAAGGGCATGGGATAATGACGTATAGAATACACGTTCCAGTGACATTTCAGGAAGCATGAGAAAATCCTAGCATCTAGACTACTATTTCAATTCAAAATGTCCAGAAACCCATAACATCGCAGAGTCAACGATAGATTTTTTTTAACGAAAGAAGATAGGAAAAAAATCTAATGAAGTTGTGGTGTGCATATCCAAGTCACATTTCATGGTGTCATTTAACAGATTCCTTGATTCTATTTCTAAAATAAATAATTTAATATAATCATTAAAGTCCACAGCTATGCTCTAATTGTAACGTCATTTCTTCAGACACAGCCGACACGAGATCGATCCCTGGTCGGGACAAGGTTCCTGGGTG
Organism: Diploptera punctata; assembly: GCA_030220185.1. Classification (NCBI taxonomy): domain Eukaryota; kingdom Metazoa; phylum Arthropoda; class Insecta; order Blattodea; family Blaberidae; genus Diploptera; species Diploptera punctata. The sequence continues at coordinate 753,201 of JASPKZ010008864.1, forward strand.
AGACTTTTAGAGCTATTCTATGTGACAAATGTAAAAAAGAAAATACTTTAATGTCCAAGTAATCCCCAAACACCAATTGACCATCATAATCCCCTTTCAGAATATAAGTGATTGTCGTGTCTTATCTTAAATAATCTTGTTGTTTCAGAGTGGCCCCAGTATTGAGCTGATCACTCATCCGGGAAGACCCTCCATGTCTTTGTGTGGTCAAAAAAAAGTGTGTCTGTATTACAGAGTTGAAATATTCTCCCGGTAGGTTTGGTTTTTGGAGTGGAACAAGTAAATGTAGGTCTACCAAAAATGGGAGAGGTTAAACGAAGTAAAAAATATAATCATTACCAGCGTGACAAGCGGATAAACACTGCAAGAGAGTTTTGCGTAGCTGGGAACGTTTTAAATTATGAGCTTTAATTATGTTTTCTTAACCTAAATATTTAACTATGCTTTACATTATCATTACAGAATTTTTTTTGAAATGTTAATATTTTAAAAGTGTACACGGCATTACTTTTTTAATTTTATTTTTGAAACACAAAGGATTATTTTCGTTTTATTGTACATATTTCTATTTTTTTTTACATTTAAACTGGGAGGGCAAACTGCCCTAGCACTGTGATCTGAAAGAGTTATTGTATATTACTTTTAATTACATTATTTTGATTTTTTTAAATTTCATACTCACATTATAAAAAAATGGAATAAATGAGAACAAATATAGGCAGGTTGATCTAAGGGTTTAATAATTTTAACTTTCGAGCATACAAAATGTATGGAGGAAAATACATGGCGAAGAAAGTTTTAGAATGGATATCACATAAAGTAAGAAAAAAATGGCATTTTAATAAAGGCTGGAAAAGAATCGAATGGTATAAGTAAAGGAAACCAGATTTATATAAGGAAAAATATTTCTAGATATGAATAGGTTCATACTGGAAACAAAATACGTAAAATAACACCTTTATTTGTGTCCGGCGTAATTATAGACCGAGTGATCAGATGAGATGAAACCCCTATTATTGAATAACAGTGATACTCGAGGATGCCGGCTGACTAGGTCTGTCACATCATCACAGGAACAGTTGAAATAGAATGAAAAAAAATGGATGAGTATGAGAAGTGGTGGAATGAAGTTTCTGGTAGGGCAAAATGGGAGAAACCCGAGAAAAGGCTATTTCAGCTCTGATCTGACCACCACGAACACTACATGCAATGAACGAAGCGTTAACTCGAGTCCCAGAGATGGAGATCAAGTGACTAACCACTTGCGCCAAGGAGCCGCCAGAAGTGACGTAATGATAATAAACTCATATAATAAAAACGTATCATCATTCAGTCCGTCCTGATGGTCTAATGTTTATCATACTCGTCACGGTTCGGAGATTTGTACATTCAAATTTCGAAGGGGTCGATGCATGTTTACGGACGTAACAATCCTAAGCAAGGCTTCCTTCCAACAGGTATTAAAGTCATCGGTCCCGTGTCGTAGTTTTTTGGCATGTAAAAGAACCTCAAGCGAAGCCTCTGAGAAAAACTGTCAATCCTTTCACACCCAGATATAAATTACCTTCTGGTTCAATAGTGATAAAATCAAAGAATATAGAGAACAATGGTTTAGACGTGTAGAAAGAATGAACGTAACAAGATTACCAAAAGCAGCATTTAACTACAAGCCAAGAGGTTCAAGTAATGTAGGAAGGCCAGTGAAAAGATGGACAGAACAACTGTGAGGCGGAACAGGCATTTTGCCTAGCCCGTGAAGAAGAAAAAGAAGAAGGAGAAGAAGAAGAAGAAGAGGAAGAAGAAGAGAGAAGAGGAAGAAGAAGATGAGGAAGAAGAATGAAGAGGAGTAAGAAGAACGAGGAGGAGAAGCCTCCTCCTCCTCTTCTTCTTCCCTGCCCCCTCTCCTCCTTCCTCCTCCTCCTCTTCTTCCTCCTCCTCTTCTTCCTCCTCCCCTTTCTCCCTCTTCGTCCTCCTCCTCTCCTCCTCAGCTTCCTCCTCTTCACTTCGCCCTCCTCCTCCTCCTTTTCCTCCTCCCCTTCCTCCTCCTTCCTCTCCCCTCCTCCTCTTCCTCCTCCTCCGCTTCCTCCTCCTCTTCCCCTCTTCCTCCTCCATCTTCCTCTTCCGCCTCTTCCGCTTCCTCCTCCTCCTCTCTCCTCCTCTTCTTCCTCCGTCTTCGTCCTCCTCTTCTTCCTCCTCTTCTTCCTCCTCTTCTTCCTCCTCTTCTTCCTCTCTTCCTCCTCCTCTCCCTCCTTTTCCTCCTCTCCCTCCTCCTCCTCCTCTCCCTCCTCCTCCTCCTCTCCCTCCTCCTTCTCTCCCTCCTCCTCTTCCTCCTCTTCCTCCTTTTCCTCCTTTTCCTCCTCTTCTTCCTCCTTTTCCTCCTCTTCTTCCTCCTCTTCTTCTTCTTCCTCCTCTTCTTCTTCTTCCTCCTCTTCTTCTTCTTCCTCCTCTTCTTCTTCTTCCTCCTCTTCTTCCTCCTCCTCTTCTTCCTCCTCCCTCCCTCCTCCTCCTCTGCCTCCTCCTCTTCTTCTTCCTCCCTCTCTTCCTTCTTCTCCTCCTCCTCTCTCCTACATTCAGAAGACATCAACTAACTTCTGAGCTTTATTTTACGTTTCATACACACATCAGCAACACAATCGGACGTTATCATCTTCATCAGATGCAAGCACCACATGTGTGCTGGTACATGTCGTACAATGTTATTATACTGCACTGGTACACAACACAAACTACCCAATTAGGAATCGAATCACGGACTGTGGAGGTATGTAGCTTGTGCGCAGGAACGTTAAATCATAGTTCGTCCATCCATCTAACGCTATTGTCAAAGAGGTGCATCCGATGAAACTTTGAAGCACCACGCACTACAGCGCCCAAATAAGAATTTCCCCATATACAATAGGTTCTTTCTTGAAAAATGGTCAATTTGTTATGCGGCCCAACATAATATGCGGTGTCGGCGGTGTTTCTATACACCTTCAATACCTACCAGTTTAAAATGTCTAATGTAGAAGTCCATAACACTGATAAACAATAGTATAATACCCCTTTAAATTAAACTGAATGATATTTAAGTATTGATGTGTGTTTTTTATTATATACAACTTTCCTCATTAGAGGATTGTCTCAAAGACAAAGTGATACAGGCAATTTTTTTTTTTTAAATTGATGAAATAGATTTTGTAGACATTAAAAATTTCAAATTGTAAGTGAAGTACATACAATAAAGTAGAAATTTTGTAAATATGGTTTCTTAAAATTGAAATTGATCCTCCAATGGCAACGATGACATCCGTTTTGTTGTATCACTTATATATTTCGAAAATACGCATATGTTATAGTTTTATGGTTTCCGGTCTTTCCATCCGGCTTAACGTTTGGTTCTAAACAATTGATAAGACATATTTACCGAACTTGTATAACTCTAACTAACTCACTGGCACTATCGAACCCGTAGGTTCATGGCCGCGCGGACATACGCTCTCCATACATCCCTATCCTGAGCTAATGTTTTCCAATCATTCCCCGTATCCATAATTCCCTCAAATTATAGTTAATGTTATTCTCCCATCTCATTCTTGGTCTACCAACAGGGCGTTTATACCGAACTTGTATACGTTTGTGAATAGCACTTAATATTTGATTACAGGAACATCTGGTAGTAGATAAATAATTAATATCCTCTTTATCTGCTTTTTCTTTTTTTTTTGCGAATTGCCTTCTCAGTAATTTTTTAACTTTCTTAATGATTCCTTCGCGAGTGATCTTATTTTATGTTTGTGTATGTTCGTGAAATTGAGAATACATGTGCGTATTGTGAAGTTAAATGTAATGTGTATTTTAACGAAACAATAAGAAATTCATTATATATATTTTTTTATGTTACTCAATTATTATTTTGCCATGTCATCTAAAAGTGTGAATAGCCTGAACTTATGTTGGTGTAAATTTACTCCGAAGTCACTGAAAAATACTCGTATTGTGAAAAAGCATATGCGAGTTGTACGATTTCGGAACTTAAGTACACGAGGGAAAGAGCTGAACACCAGGTAAAATGTATAGTAAATATTTGCGAACTTTACGTGCGTGGCTAAATGTCACTCATAAGTGAATACCCTTCACAAACCCTGCAATGTGGACAGAATAAAAATATTATAATACAGATCATTATTTCGTTTAATGAATATATCGGGATATTATTATGTTGAACAGCTTTTTACATTTATTTGATGTATTCTATATTATTATTTTCAAATTATATACATATTCTATTTTATTAACATCTAAGTTGTTACTGATATAATTAATTATAGAACCTAAACCTAAGTTTATGAAGCTGTGTTTGTTCCTAAGGTCCTTTGTTTGAGCTCTGGATTGCATAATACATACTCGTATAATAATTCCACTGTAGCATTTCCATTAAGAATTTGTAGAACAGATTAAATATATATTCGGAGATTAAATGAAGAAATGACATTTAGTCTATGTAATGGGAGCAGCCATAGACGTTGCCCTTTAAAAATGAAAAGAGAAAATCAAATCCATAAACTGTTTTTATTATTATTATTATTATTATTATTATTATTATTATTATTATTATTATTACAGAGATCCAGTGAGATCCAAAATTATTTTAGAAAATCAAAGTATAGAACAGGTGTCTAGTTTCAAATATTTGGGCTGTGATGTTGGCTACAATGTGGAAAGAGCTATTGACTCCAAAATAAATAAATTTCAGACGGTGTGTGGAACAATACAGAGAACATTCAAAAATAAAATTAGAAAAGAAACCAAGATAAAAATGTATAATGTTATGGCGGTTCCCACAATATTGTATGGATGTGAAACTTGGGCTCCAGTGAAAAAACAGAAGGATAGAATACAGACGGCGGAGATGAGGTTCCTAAGACAAGTAAAAGGATGTACAAGACTTGATAGAATAAGAAATGAGGATATAAGAGAAGAATTGAAAGTACAGCCTTTATTGGATAAGGTCACGAATTACAGACAGAAATGGATTGATCACATGGATGGAATGAGTAAGGAGAGATATCCATTGTTAGCAAGAAATTATCAAGCAAGAGGAAGACGTGATGTTGGAAGACCTAGAAGACGTTGGGCTGATGCATTATGAAGTCGGAACGGGCAATTGCCTAATCCCTGGAGTGATTATTATTATTATTATTATTATTATTATTATTTATTGTTATTCTACTTCTATGTCAAAGAATTTGGCCATAGACCTGTTTCCACATCAAGAGAATATCACCAGCTAGTTATGGGAAGCCCAATATTTCTTCTTCCTTTGGGTTGGTAGTGAAGTAAAATTTATGGCAGTCTATTAGGTGTCATTCTTTCTATATGTTGGAGCCACTTAGATCTTGAATTTTTAATTATATCTGTAACACTGTAGATGTTTAATTCGGTTCTTATTTCTTCATTATATTTCTTACCTAACCATCTATAGCCTGCTACTAAACATAAGAATTTCATTTCAGCTACTTCTAATTTCTTTTTATCTCAGCTATTAAATGTCAAATTTTTCACACGCATATGTTAGCATAGCATAGGTACTGCCTTACTTTATTAGTATTATTATTACTATCGTTATTATTATCATTAATATAATTATTATCATTCTTATCATCCATCCATAGTAATTCTGCCCAAGGGGAGGTCTTTCACTGCAATGATAGAATATTCATGCTATGCTTTGCAGCTTTACTAGAGAATTATAGGTGTGGTAGCTTTCCATTGCTTTCCACAACGCTGAAGGATGATGATAATGATAAGGTTGGTGGTGATGGCCGGATGATTTTCGGGGACTATTGGGCCCTAAGCTTCCTGATATTTATCTTACAGGAGAGGAAAAACCCCGAAAAAACCTCACCCAGGAGCCTGTACCGACTGGGAATCGACCTCGGGCCGCCGCGTGACAAGGCAGCACGCTACCTCGAGACCACAGAAGTGGACATTATTATCATCATTTAATACACAATTGATCTTCTTGGTGATACAATATTAAAATATATATACAGTCAATATGCCCATTTCACCAATAAATGTTTAAAATGGTCAACAAGTTTCTACAGCCAAGCTGTCATTCTCAAGACCAGATATTGATCATTATTATTATTATTATCATCATCATAATCATCATTATTATTATTAAAATCACAGCTTGCAAATGACAGTCCTCTACTTTGAGTAGGCCCTCCTCACCGTAACAGTTTGTGTCAATATAGATCGCACTTCTCACCAGGCAACAATAAAATACTTAATGTTTTATCCGCCTACATAATGCTATTATAAAGCTACAGTTAGCTGGAAAAAATCAGAATTAAATTAAATATTGCGGACAAAAAATGCAAACATGAACTAACGTCACAGCCTTTATGAATACTTCAACCATGCAGAAATATTATTTTGTAAGTGTAATAGGGCCCATACGTATCGACAAGTTCTTGTAATGGTCTCCCAGTTGCACTGGTTCTAGGAATCGATATAATATGTCCACAAAAATCTCTCCAATAAGCTCCAATAACTGGTACACTCTAACTCGGCAAGGAATGCACAATATCTCGGACGTTAAAAAATGTTGACACTTTTTCAATATCACGACTTTTTCTATTTCTACTTCTTTCCAGTTTCCGTTTAGAGACTTTGTTGATACCAAAATATATATATCAATCAGAGATGGTATATGTATATATATATATACAGGGTGTGACATAACTCTACGGCAAATTTCAGGAATGCGATCCTCATATGGAGAGAATAAAAAAGTGTATTACAACATGGGTCCGAAAATTGATAATTACAGAGTTATTCGAACTTTTATGAATGTTAAGTTATTAAGGTTTACAGTAGTTATTGACAGTCTGTTTTCTGTTGATTGTAGGCTGCTGTCATGTACACAAATGAAGAGTATGCCTGTATTGAGACACAAGGAGGTCACTTTGAACAGTTAATCTGATAGAACAGAGCGCTCCAGTAAGTCCCTTGCATTTTTTGTCGCCATGTACTAATATTCATAAAAGTTCGAATAACTCTGTAATTATCAATTCCCGGACCAATGTCGTAACACACTTTTTTTATTCTCTCCATATGAGGAACTCATTCCTAAAATTTTGCCGTTGAGTTATGTTACACTCTGTATACAATTTATACATGAAATGTAGTACTAAAGTAACTTTAAAACCCTATATCATAAATCGAATATTGTTTAATACAATACTACTAAGTACGAGGGACTCTCCATAAAATGCCGTCACAAATCGCACAATGCTATCAAAACTTAAATACTTGTGTTCCATTTAAGACTACAGGACTACTTGTAGGTTATTTCTGTACTGAGCTAGTCTTCTATTTTTCTTTTCTATTTTACATATGTCTATAGTTTATTATACGACATAGATGAACGTCTTAGTCCAGTCATAGCAGCACTGTTGATACGTTGCACGGATGTAGATACTAATCATGAATAGTCAGAAAAAAAATAGCAAATGAAGCACTTACATTGTTCATAATTGCTGGTATTCCCGCATACAAACATTAATTGAAACGCAGAGCATGACGTGAAGCGAGTGTACGTGGGATGATATGACATTATTTCGCAAATCATCCACAAACGAAGCGCAGCAATGTTCCGCTGGGTCGGATAATACATATGTTTGTTACATAACAAACACTACCAATCCAAACAGAAAAGACATTCAAATTTCTATGGTCTTGTAATACCAAGTTAATTAGGCCTTGACAGAAGAAAGGAGTTCGAGAATTGAAGCAGTAATAATAACTGGATAAAGAAAATATTGGCACTGCTATAAGATCATAATACAGTACCGATATCATACACAGTCTCTAAAGCAAAGATCCATCCATAGTAATTCTGCCCGAAGGCAGGTCCTTCACTGCAATCATAGCATTTTCATGCTATGCTTGCAGCTTTACTAGGGAATTGTGTAGGTGTGGTAGCTTCCCGTAGCTTTCCACACCGGTGAAGGATGATGATGATGATAATGATAAGGATGATCATGATGATGATGGCCATATGATTTCGGGGACCGTTTGGGCCTTAAAGTTTTCCTGACATTTGTCTTACAGGTGAGGAAAAACCCCGATAAAAACCTCACCCAGAAAAACTGCCCCGACCGCAGATCGAACCCGGGCCCGCTGCGTGACAAGGCAGCACGCTATCTCGAGGCCACAGCGGTGGACAAAGCAAAGATTTAAGTCTAAATTTCAAGGTAGTTTATAACATAAGTAACAGAACGATTTTCTTCTGTTCAAATATGGGAACTTACAACCTGAACTTCTTTCATGGTTTTTCCTACTTGTCAAACAAAGTAGTACATTGGAATTTTATTACCACGATCCATTTTGTCACTAATCGTAATGTTATATTAGTTAAAAACAAACTCCAATGAATAAAAAAACACGTGAATACACGGTCGGTCTTACTGTACTAGTGGTTAACATGCTCACCTGTGTTTCCCTAATATGCGGGCTCAAACCCGGTCGAGGTCTATGAACATTTAAGGGCGTAAGATTCCTGTCACATAATATATTATGATCAATGGGTATAGTGTATACTAGCAGGCTGTGCAAGCTACGTTTTTGAGTGCATTCATATGGTTAGTTAAGAAGGTAGTATTTTTATTTAAACAACGTATTTAACAGCTCAGGACAATGTAAAATGTATAATATAAATTTATAAAATTAATGCCTATAAGGTACATACTTCGTTTCGTTAAACTTAAAATATATAAAACTGTTATTTTCTCAGTTATTATTAAGTTATATGCATGCGAAACATGGGCTATTACTTTAAGAGAGGATAAAACATTACGTATAATTTAGAATAAAGGTCTTAGGAAACGTTTTGGACCGAAGAGAAATGAAGAAACAGGCGAATAGAGAAGACTATGTAACAGTGAGTTACTTGATCTTTATATGAAACCAGATATAATACGAACAGTTAAGTCTCGTAGACTGTGATGGGCAGGACATATGGCAAGAATGGAGAATGAGAGAGGGGCACGGAAGCTTCTTGTAGGAAAACCAGAGGGGAAATGTCCAGTTGGTACACCAAGAATGAGGTGCGAGAATAACATTAACCATATGAGGGAGATGAATTATACAGCGAATAACTGTAAAACATTAGCTAATGATAGGGATGTATAGATAGATCATCTCCGAGTGGCCATGATCCTCCGGGTTCGAGATAGTGTCAATCGGTTAGATATTAATTATTATATGACAAAATATATAGGCATATAATATATTCTCTACATAATTTCGAAAAATAAATGTAATACTTTAAGGCTATATCTGTGTTCGTTGTGGAATGGTTTTCAGCCCAATAGTGTACTTTTATTAAAAATGGAATTTTATTTTTCAAACATGTTCCGTATGATAATTCGTTTTTTTGGACTTACTCGTAACGCCTTTACACACAAAACGCAGATATAATAATAATGATAATAATAATAATAATAATAATAATAATAATAATAATAATAATAATATAATATTAAAATCGATTCATATGACATCAGAATTTCTGCGCATTTATTGTTATTAATATTATCATCATCATAGTACATTAACGAATTTAGGCCATTTGTTGACCTGTTTCGGCCTCAAGAGAAACACCATCCAGAAGTCTTTTGAGTGGACGTTCGGGTCTTCTTCTTCCTGCAGGTTGATATGACTACCTCATATTATTAATATTGTCTTATTATTATTCGAATTAATTCTTATAGCATCATTACTTTTGCACATATCTAGGAATCGCCACTGCCTTAATGTCCTCTGTTGCTCCTTGTACCACATGCCTCTCGCTTATAAGAGCAAAACAATTCGAACTCGCTCCCTTGAGCAACGAGATGATTACGTCTGGATTACAGTAATGTCAATATACAAACGGCACGTCGCCTTTCCTGCATGGACTAAACTATTTTCCTTAAATATTAGAGTAATGTCAACATACAAACGAACTATAATAACCTCACCGATATAATGACGTCATAAAATAATAATATAATAAAGTTTATTTCATAGGAATTCTTTGGAATTCGCCAACATTGATGTTAAAATGTTTTAAATAATAATACACCGTGTCCCATTCAAACCTCCCAGATTTTGAATAACATAACTCTCAAAGTATGCAGAATTATAAAATGAGGTTGGTATAAAAAGAAAGAGAAACTCAAAGAATGTTTGTTTTCATTGTTGCAGTTAATTCATCTGTCGCATGTTGGACAATAATGACATAAAACCACGTTCGCCAGACATCACTCCACTGGACTTCTTCCTCTGGGAGTATGTAAAAGACCGTGTGTTCGCGACTTCAGTACAAGATCTTCATGATTTACGAACCCGTATCTTCAACAATTGCAACAGTACCAATAGACATGTTGGACAGAATGTGGCACGAAATCGAATACAACTTGAAATTGTTCGTGCTACTAATGGTGCACATGTTTTAGTGTGTGGCAATGTGTAGCAATGGAAATTCTTTGAGTTTCTGTTTTCGTTTAATAGCGGCCTCATTTCATAATTCGCATACTTTTGTTAGTAATGATTAATTAAAATGTGGGAGGTTTGAATGGGACACCCTGTATAGTACCTCTTTAATCTGACGGATAAAGAAGGTACCATATTATTATTTAAAACATTTTAATGCATAACCTCAATCGCGACACCAGTGAATGTTAAAACTGTTAACATTGATGTTATTTTCATCCTAATTTTTATAGTATTTCTGCCATGAAAAATTGTCTATGAAATTAGTTTTGAAAATTCCGTATTGTTACCACATTCGTAAAAGTTTTGAAAAAAACTATGTACGCTTTTTCATACATTACGCATCTAATAGGTTATAACATTGTAATTTTATTTCATAATAAATGTAATTGCATTCTATAAATATGATAACCGATAACAGACTCACCATCCACTTCCTGCACTCGTCAGACTGAGCCGGACATCTGCTTCAATCTGGAACATAAACAGGATTACGATTTCAATATATTTCGAAGTTAATTATTAAATACAATTTCGAGGAGAAAACACTTTAATTTGGGCTGGACGGGCCGTGTTTAAACCCGGTTTCAGGGGTGGTAGAGAATTATTTTCGGCCATATGGGCGCAAACCATTCCTGCTCCTCATTCAACTCCTATAATATAAATACCGTTGGATGTCTCGCGAATCCTTGCGTTCACGCTCTCATAGTTATCATGTTTCTTTTACATTCAGTAAGTCAACAACTTGTAATTAAAGTTTTTATATCACTCTATATCCAATAAAAAAAGCTACATTACACTCAGCGTAGACATATTCTTCTATTTAGCGACGATGTTTAACATTTGAGGTTATTAACGTCGCAATTGAAATCAAGGCACCCGAAGGACGACAATTTTTTTCCCCGAATCATCCTGTTTCAGTCTCGATGTACTATAAGTTCCGTAAATGTATGATATAAGACCTATGATTTTACTTCCTTCCTGAAGAAATCCTTCTTAGGACTTTCCCGTCTTTTAAATTCAAAACACTCCCGGTTTGATCTCCGCGAACCTCGGAATCATAGCATGATAAGCACTAGAACCCGGGATCTAGTGAAATTTCAAATAATCCACAATTAATTATATTCAATTAAGTATTTGCTAATGTCATTGTATTTTTACTTGTTCATGTATTTTTTGTGATTATCTAACCCTTATTATATCCTTCGTTGTTGCTAATTGGTTTTGTCTCCTTTAAGAAATAATCAAAGTACATTACCAATACCGAATTACATATAAAATATAATATCTAAGGGCTTCTTAATGAAAATTAAACTAGTCAGTAAACACCATCTGGTTATTATACGAGTAAACATCTATACTATATATTCCTTAATCCAGTATAAATTTACTTATCAGTAAATGGCATGTCCGTAAATATTCGTGTTGTCTGGGAGTGGACCGGAATTTAGTTTCAAGGAGGCCTTCCATGTTCTTGTGTGGTCAAAAATGGTGAATTCTCTCCCTGCAGGTCCTGTCCATGTAACGCTGAGTGAACAGGGCATACAAATGTAACTGTACAAATGTACAGATATTAAACTAATGATAAAATGAAAATAGAAATAGACAGAGAGAGAGAGAGGGGGAGAGAAGTAAGTATTAGGTAAGTCCAGATCTACTTTTAAAGTAAAATTGAGACTTGCGGTATATAAAAATGTTCTTCACTTGTAAAATAAAGTAAGATACTGTTTGAGTAATGATTTTACTAATAGCTCAACATATTGTTTGTAAATCCCCGGACGCTTGTCAAGTTGTCCACTCGGTGAAGCATTACACACTATGTCATAATTGACGCTAGGATTAGCCTCTTAGGGGCTTTGTCAATAATTGCAAGTGTGTTCAACTCCAGAGAGTTACGCTGATATTTTACAGGTATGAAAACAAAATATATCTATAATGACCTACTCATAATAATATTTATAAGCATACCTTTGAACATCTACCCAAAATCTTTGCAGACATTTCAACACTAAATTTCTCTTATTGTCAATATTGAATAAATGTATTAACTAATTTTATAAATGAGCAAAAACAAGAAGAGCACAAACTATTACAATATGTCTAATCAGTAAGTCTCTATTTTTTATTTTATTTATTTATTTTACCTGATGGAGTTAAGACCGTAAGGTCTTCTCATGCACTTCACCAGGGTAAAATTATACATACAATAAGAATTAAGATAAATGATACATAATAGATAATTATAGACTACACAATATAAATTCGACAAGGGAAAGAAAGAAAAATAACAATAATAAAATAATAATAATATAACAAAAATAATAACAATATAACAAAAATAATAACCTATAGTTAGATTACGAAAATAGCTTGGTAAAGAAAGTTTAAAAAATAAAGGAATAACAAAGGTATACATAGAACACGGTTATATATTATATTGTATAAGGAAATATGAAGTGAGTTTCTTTTTAAACTGTTTCGAGTCGGGCACTCCTTGGCATACGAGGGGATAGAATTCCAGAGTCGGGTGGATGATACAAGGAAGGATGAGGAAGTGATATGTTCAATGTAGAGGAACAGCTAGAGTTAAATTTTCTCTTGATCGTGTGTTTAATTTATGGTGGGAGGATAGCGAATGAAAACGAGTAGAAATAAAACCGATGATGAGGTACACAATTTGTAGTGTAAGAAGCAGAGGCAATGTCTCTATTATGTAATATGGAACATGAACTGGGTACACTATCGGAATGGATAACTATCATTATTACATGTGCTATAAAAACTCCAAAACTCCATGGCGCAACAGGCCGAGAAGGCCCTTGGCCTATCATCCGGCTGCTGGCCTCACATCCACATATGCTAATCACAGAGGTAGGCGATCATCCAGCCAGTATAGGGATGATATCAGGTCAGAAACCCTCACGATAATCCTTGGGCACTGTGTACCTTACTGACCGAAATTTCATGAGAAAATTTCTTCCCGCATGGGGACTCGAACCAGCGCAAGTCTGGACTCTGCGCCACGGCATCTTGCCTTAACCACTCGCCTACGACGTGGGACTAAACAGAAACAAACAATATCAAGCTGAATGTTTAAATGTATGTAATAACAATGCGCATTACGAAAGCCTGATTGGAGAGAACTTTTAACCCGTTTACTGTGAAATAGGTTAATTAATAAAATACAAGTAAAAGGATGTACAAGACTTGATAGAATAAGAAATGAGGATATAAGAGAAGAATTGAAGGTACAGCCTTTATTGTATAAAGTCACAAATTACAGACAGAAATGGATTGATCACATGGATGGAATGAGTAAGGAGAGATATCCATTGTTAGCAAGAAATTATCAAGCAAGAGGAAGACGTGATGTTGGAAGACCTAGAAGACGTTGTGCTGATGAATTATGAAGTCGGAACGGGCAATTGCCTAATCCCTGGAGTGATGATGATGATGATGATGATAAAAGATATTCGGTATAAATTTTTCAACAATTCTTTAACCAGTCGGTCCTGGTGAACTAGTAACTACCATGGACATCTCTGTTTCCAAGATTCACATAAAAAACCGACCTAGGACGAAAAAAAATTATGAGATTTAAAATTCTGAGCATAGCTTCATTTGGATGGCAAGTAAAGCCGTGGTTCCTGTATCGAATATTTATGACACGTAAAAGAAGCTCAAGCCTGTGAACAAATTAGTCGGTCCTTTCACGCCCAAATTGGAATTGTAACTTAATGACCTGAGCTGTTAGAGAACGTTTTGAATAAAGAAACTAACTAATCTTAAAAAAAAATCGGGATGTGGCTGTGTCGTATACATGACCGTGTGTTTTACTTGAATACCTGTACGTAACGGATAATATTTTCATTGGGCGTATCATACGTATACTATCATCATTTTTTAACACTAAGAAGTCGTTCGGCGTTGACACAGAAGCGGTTACATCATCCACTTGCATAGGCTCGGCCACCCCAACTGCAGAAATATGTTCTGGCGCCTTCGTTGATCTGCTCGGACGCATTCATTTTTTTTACGTTCCCGACACCGCTTCACTGTGCCATATAGTGTTTTATGCGTACCACTGGATTGCTCCTGAGAAGCGCTCTCCAACCGTATATGATCTCTATATTTTAATTTGGCTTTTTGACGAGCATAAGCCGATAATGTATTATTTATTTAATTGTTTACTTTAACACCATATATATTCACTGTAACTATTTAACATTAATGGGTTATATACGAAATCGATAGATTTTGACGAGAGCTGACGACTGAAACTTAAACGAACGACTCCGAGTCAAAATTTATATTAAACGAAAATTATGTGACGCAGCAAAACGACGTCAAAATGGCGGTGCTTCCTTCTCCGCCGCGCGCGATGCGTCACAGTCCAAACTCAATGTAACATATTCTTTGATCCCTTATCTATCGAATGGTGTAATTAAATTTTTGATGTAGATGAAAAGCTGCAACTTCAAACTGTATTCCCCGACTTTTTTATCACCAGTTTTCTGAATTACCTCTCACCGTGACCGCAAATTTAAAGACATATTCACGTCAAAACAAGTTTCCTAAATTTCATACAGAATTAGATAGCATGTTCCCTAGCTTTTTCCATACTGTTGTAACATTTTAAAATTAAAATTAGTAAAAAGTAAAATTTGTTTATTGTTGTAAAATAATAAAACAGGTATCCTATGTTACATCCTGCAAGCCAAACATTAAGCACCCTGTATACCTAGGAATATGTGGATTCTATAATATTATAGTTGAGTAATACATCATATGTTGCAGTATCGAAGTGAAATACAGTATAAATCAAATGTAAATATTAAGTAGATACAGTACTATATGTCAGATGTCATTACTATGTACACATTAGCCATTTTATATTACACATTAACAATTACACACTATATCATGGATTATACAACATGGTGACAATTCAAAACTGACATTATTTCATTAGAGTCGCGGACAATATATTACATACCACAGCGAAGTTTGAGTTATGTTCATTGTGATTCCATGAATGTGTGGAAACTCGTCTCTCAACCAGGTACCGTAACATGGCCTATTGCATATAACTCTGAAAGCTAAGTTCAAAATTCAATTTGCCTATCTGGAAACACAATCGCAGGTTCACCCCAAGAGCAAGTCACTGAATTCTAAGTTTCTAAACCCACACTGCAATTAAATAGCGATATGTCTATACAGTATATCTACTGTAATGTCAACCCTTAAATTGGCAAGATACTAATTTCTCGTGTCAGTTATTTAAATGGGGCGGACCGTACTGGAAACGAAATCGTAAATAACTGTTGATATTAGATCATCATCATCATCATCATCATTATCCAGGGATTAAGCCTGTTGATATTAGGTATATTGTGTAATTAATTAATTTATTTACAGTCTGACCATCTTACCTCAATATTAATGTTGATTTGTTCTTGTACATGTTTCAAAACAATTCTGTTTTATCGTCAGCTTGTCCAGACTGGCTAGATTTATGTTGCACACCCTGGATGTCGATGTCAGCTCCATCTTGTGGTTGGCCAAAGAACCTCCAAACAAGGTCACGCTCAGTCGGTATTTTTTGGCCAACCACGGAATGGAGCTGACATCGATATCCAGGGTGTGCAACATAACTCGAACCAATCTGGACAAGCTGACGATAAAACAGAGTTGTTTTGAAGCATGTACAAGAACAAATCAACATTAATATCGAGGTAAGATGGTCAGACTGTAAATAAATAAATTAATTGAAATAACCTCAAAATATCACTTCCTAAAATTAAATATACGTATATTGTGTAATTCTACATACATTTAAGTAATTTCTTTTAGTTCATTTTCTTCGGTTTTATTTAAAAATATTAAATGAATCAAACCACTTGATATATCCTGGATGATACATTACTAATTTAAGAGTTAAGAGATTAAAATACACAACAAAACTCAATAAATAATAATAATGATAAAAATAGTAATAATAATAATAATAATAATAATAATCAGTTTATTAAGAGCATGCCATTAAATCTTTAGAGAATGAGGAAGGCTTACAACTCAATGGTATTAATAAGCTGTTAGTTTATGCTGATGATGTAGTACTACTGGCCGATAGCGAGGAGATACTAAAGGCCAACACGCACACACTATTGAGTAACACTAAGAAATTAGGACTGGAAATAATATCAGTAAAACTAAATATATGGTCACATGTAGAAATTCAGTATATAATGGAAATGGACAGCTAATGACAAATGAGGGAAATTTTGAGGAAGTGGCTGAATTCAAATACCTAGGAACAATAATCACAAATAGGAATGAGATGCAAAAAGAAATTAAACATAGGCTCAATTCTGGAAATGCATGCTATTATGCATTGCAGAGACTTTTGATGTCCCAACTCCTTTCAAAAAACGTTAAGCTGAAAATATATAAACTATTATTCTACCAGTTATATTATATGGATGCGAAACCTGGACTCTTACTTTAAGGGAGGAAAGGAGATTACGAGTATTTGAGAATAAAGTTCTTAGGAAAATTTTTGGATCAAAGAGAGATGAACAGACAGGTGAATGGAGAAGACTAAATAACAACGAACTACATGATCTGTATAGGAAGCCAGATATAATAAGAACAGTTAAGTCTCGTAGACTGCGATGGGCAGGACATGTTGCGCGTATGGGGAATGAAAGACGTGCATGGAAACTTCTTGTAGGAAAGCTAGAGGGAAAACGCCCGGTTGGTAGACCAAGAATGAGGTGGGAGAACAACATTAACTATGATTTGAGGGAAGTAGATTATACAGGGAATGATTGGAAAGCATTAGCTCAGGATAGGGATATATGGAGAGCTTATGTCCGCGCGGCCATGAACCTTCGGGTTCGACAGTGCCAGTGAGTTAGTTAGTTAGTTAGTTAGTTATCAGTTTATTAAACTTGGATTACCTTTTGAATAAACTTTTCGGCACCTAATAGCAAAAAGTAAAGATACAATTAATTTTAATCACAACGAAAGTTTGTCCTGAAATTGGGCTGGAAGTAAATATTAATTTACGTCTTTCAGCACATTTATGCCAAGAAGATCGGGATGAGCATGTTCCCGGACAACGCCGGGTAAACAGCACGGGGTACCGAAAAATAATTACGATATAAATGTTTCCCCCTACTTATTTAACTAAACATAAAACACATTAATTTTCGTATTTCAGCTCATTTATATTAAGAAGATAGGGATAAGTAGATTCCCGGGCAACGCCGGGTAATCATCACGAGGTACCTAAAAAATATAAATTTATAATTATTTTTCCTCTTACTTATATTCAACTAAACATAAAAAAAATAATTTTCATTTATTTAGGCGTAGCAGCGCACGCCGGGTATTAGTTAGTTGTACATAGATACAAATTACATACTTAATTATAAAACGTGAAATATTAATAAATGTACACACGGTCCAAGTGAATAATAGAATAAATATGGAAATTAAATGGCAGACAAAGGTTCTATATTAATCTCTCTATACAATGACTAATTATGAGGTCAAGGTTAGAAAATGTTTTGGGACATGAGAGACATAATGAGTAGCATTTAAATCAGGGATGTCGAAATCTTGCTACTAGTTTGTCTTACCTAAGTAGCATAAGGAGCTAGCAGACTATATAGGAGAAGAGTCAATTTGTGCCAAACTTCAGTGGCGCCTAGCATCTTGCATTAAATTAAACATACAAATTGCCTTATAAACTTGTGGGCCTACATGTTAGTTCTATTCAAGAATATTGTAACCTACATGATGACATTCGTCAAAAATAATAATAATAATAATAATAATTGTGGAATGCAGGCTTTCACGGCCGGTAATCATAATGTTAAAAGATTCCGGGCTATGTGGCCGTGGACACATAGCCCGGAATCTTTTAACATAATAATATAATAATAATAATAATAATAATAATAATATAATAATAATAATAATAATAACAACAACAATCCGTCCAGCTTATACAATATATAAAACATTAAACAACAAATCAAGAACAGATACTAGATTGAAGTTTTATAAAACATTGGCAGTTCCTTCATAGAAGCGAAACTTGGGTAATGAACAAAAAATTACATACTAGTATACAAAGCGTAGAAATGAACTTCCTTAGAAGAACAGAAGGTTGTATAAGATTGGATCGGATAAAGAACAAAGATATAAGAACAGAATTAAATATATATCCACTGAATAATAAAATCAAAAAATGTAGAGATATATGGTTTAGACATGTAGAAAGAATGAAAGATTGCCAAAAGCAGCATTTAACTACAAGCCAAGAAGTTTAAGGAAATGTAGGAACACCAGGGAAAAGATAGATAGAACAACTGTTAGCGGAACAGGCAATTTTTCTAGCCCGTGAAGCGAATAATAATAAAATAATAATAATAATAATAATAATAATAATAATAATCTAGCAGGCTTATAAGTATATATAGTTATACATTTACTCATCCTTTTTATTGTTTTTATCTAGATGCTTGATATTGTTTCGAGTCCATGAGTTTGTCAATGTCAGGTTCTATACATCCGAATAACATACATGCAGTACTGATACAGACATTGATATTATTATGCCTCAGGTTTTTTTGTTATATAAAATGTCTGTCACATGGGAACTGCGTAAACTAAGCGAATCCCCTAACAAGTCGAATTAATTATCTAATTTTTCTGGTTTATGAAATATATATGTTGTTAACCTCTAAATTGGGGAGGCACTAATTTCTCCTGTCAGTTATTTAAATGTATCGTGTCGCAGCGAAAACAAAATCACGTACAGGCTTAATTGTAAGTTATTACTGCATATTGTATAATTCAACACAAATAAATTAAACCATGCATCATATATAAAATTGTCAACTTAAGGGATAGTTAAATTGTATGGTAGAGAATTGCATTGGGACAAAGCACACTACAGCTATTTTTAAATTCAGGATTCCGGTAAACCCCACTTCTAATGGTGGATTTCGCAAATGTTTGGAGAAAACCTTACTCGTGTTATTTCGATATTTTATACTGAGTTTGGTTCCGAAAACTCTGTGGCCGATGGAATGGTTCTTTTTTTTTCAGGTGAACTCTTACTTCTAGAGATCCGATTTTTCTGATTAATTGACTCAACCATACTGTTTTAATTTATTGATATATTCTCATAAAAGAAACTGAATTGTGGTTGCTAGATAGTTAACAGGTACAAACACACACACACATACATTCTATATATATATATATATATATAATTAAAGAATTAAGAATGTTTTCTTAGGTTTTCCGCATCATGTATTCAAGATTGGCCTCTGACCACTGATTCCGACGTTTCGACATGATCCCACATGAAATTATCATGGATAGATATACTTTAGTATGATACTTATAGGCCTAACTAGAGCGAGGAATTATATGAAGAAAATTATACAAAAATAAGAAATCGTGAAGACAAAATATGAAAAATATAAAAATTATGACACAAAAATATTATCAAAAATATTATGAAGCTAATATTTCCTAAACTTGTTAAGTATATTTATATACATAGGCGCACTATAACTTACAAGTGTACATATCAGCACATAAATGAGACAAACAGAACTTATTTATAGCTCAATAAATCAAGATGTTCACTGTATTTCGATTTTAATTAGCTTTTTCATTAATTCTAACCCAATATAAAATATCATATTCATGATCTGAAACAATTTAATGGATCACGCCATAGCGTAATATATAAGGAAACGTGGTACATGCAAGAAAGTCGTGGGTTCGAGGCTCGATATGGTCAAGATTTTTAGCTGAACCAGGCCTTCTGGTGGCATTGTGGACCTGGGGTCAACTCAGATCCTAATGGAAGTGAGTACTAGATGCAAGTTCTGGGCACAAATGCGGCCATCAGGCAGATCCGACAACCCGGCGGACATCGTACCTATTGTCTCGAAAGATGGGAGCTTCAACATGCCACTACCCCAAAGTCCTCCCAAGACTGTAGTGGAATCACTTTACCTTCATAAATCAAAACTGAGAGGTTGTATATAATATAATTAATTTATCTATTGAATGATATTTAATTATGAAATCCAAACATTACAAAAAACAAAACATTGCAACCAAAACAAACAGGTTTCAATGAAATATAGCACTAACAAAATTTACAGCAGGTGTAGTTTGGATTCTTGCTATTTTTGCATTGCATGAAGATATTAAATTCCTGTATATGCAAATGTAAAAATAACATTAAATTGGACGATTTCGAATACAAGTAAATCATTCCGATATGTCATATGCGGAGAAACAAGATGTTAAAAGTTATTAGTTCATAATTGATTCTACGGATTGTTTCAGAACTCTATTTGCAATTACAGATACATTTAATATTGAACTAAAAATATGGTGAAATGTAGTTAGAATTATTTTAACATTATTATTTTTTTCATGAAAAATGTCTAACATAGTGTCTGAAGTCTTGGTCTAATTGTGCTTTGAACAATCCAATTGTCAATTCTCTTGTATCATGCTATATTTTGATAGTTTGATGTAGGTGAGATACATGAACTTTACTAATTTCACAAAGCACTGCTTCAAGTTTAGCAGCAGCCGTCTTTCCTACATTTAAAATATGCTGTAATCTGTTCACAAAGTAAGGACTGCCCTCAGGTAGCAAGAACGAGCTGACAGCTATTATAGCTGACTACAGAATATTCCAACATTGTTCTTCTATTTATACGTCTAGGCTCATGTTCTTGTTCTGGGGAGTTCAGGATAAAAATCGACATCTAACACAGTTGCTCTGTGACTCCTCATCCAATTATTTGTTTTTATAAAATCTATCTTGTTCAGAAGGGATACTGAAGAATTTTCACTTGTCTACTACATTGCACTGTCAAAAATTACATAAATGCATTCATTTGAAAAATATTTTAATGAATTCCTAATAATAATAATAATAATAATAATAATAATAATAATAATAATAATAATAATAATAATAATAATAATACTTTATTTATTCTGGCAGAGTTAAGGCCATAAGGCCCTCTCTTCCACTCAACCAGCACAAATACAAATAAATATTCGACAAATATAGATATACACTATACTAATTATAAACAGTTAAAGATACAATAAATGTAGCAATGTAAATGTCATGTACAAACAACATTTTATAGGGTAATAACAATAATGATACGATAATAATAATAATAATAATAACAATAATATAAATATGATACATTATACGGGAAACACCAATTAATATATACATCTTACACTGGATAATAATGAAGTCGAGTTTAGAGCAAATATAAATTTAGATTTCTTTTAAAAGATGCCAATGTCCGGCAGCCCCTTATTTCTTGTGGTAGGGAATTCCAGTTGCGAGAAGTGGAGATGGTATATGACATGCAGTGATGTGATGTCCTATGTTGCGGTATATTAAGTAAGAAACTATGTTGTGATCTTGTGTTTAAGTTATGGTTTGAGGATAAATACTGGAAACGGGATGATAAATAATTGGGAATCGAGGTATGTAGGATCTTAAATAGGAGAATTAGACAGTGCGATTTTCTTCTCTCTTTTAGATGTAGCCATGACAATTCGTGGAATAATGGAGAAATGTGATCGTATTTTCGAACATTAAATATGAATCTGATACACATATTATGGACACGCTGCAGTTTGTCCGACAATCCGTCACTTATGTCAGTTAGTAGAACGTCAGAGTAGTCAAAATGCGGCATCACTAAAGTTTGGATTAAAATTCTTTTAAGAGTTGTAGGAAGAAAATGTTTAAGTCGCTTTAGGGAATGCATTATGGAGAAGATCCTGCCTAGAACTTTTACTGAAAAAAACCGGAATTTGAAAGTTGAAACATATGAAGGAGTATGAAATTTTCATTAAAATATTAACATTTTGTCAAGATATTAG
Source organism: Diploptera punctata (assembly GCA_030220185.1). NCBI lineage: Eukaryota > Metazoa > Arthropoda > Insecta > Blattodea > Blaberidae > Diploptera > Diploptera punctata. The sequence continues at coordinate 775,695 of JASPKZ010008864.1, forward strand.
GAAATATGAAGTTTTTTGTTGGACTTATTTGATTCTACATATTATAAAATGTAAAGATACTTAGTCTCAGCGCTCTCTGACAAATGATTAAAAACATGAAATTTCATAAAAATTCCTTGCTCTACTTATAACCGATACTTATTATTGTAGTTCAAGAATTTAAACTTTGTGCATTATACCACATGTGTTTGGTTACTGCATGTATGAAACATTATCTTTATCAGATGTATGCGTGCATATTCTCATATGTTAGCTTTCAAATTATACAAATTAAAATACTGGTCTATGCATGTATGAGTACACTATTTATAATGGATGCCTGTACAGAGACATCAATTTATTTATATTAGCATTTGTAACATAATCCTGACAATATGTTTGTGTTACTCGTATAATACGTAATTATATATTTTATTACGGAAGTTTAATATCATTAGTTTAAATGTGTAAATAAATCACTTTAGTAAGCACAGGAGGGTAAAACATAGGCCTACACCATTTATGATAAAAGGAAATATTAATTTCGTCAAAATAAAACCTAACCATGTTTCTGGATCTAATTCATTCAGCATTATTAGCTTGATTACAAAGATCGAATACAAATACGACGAAGTTTTTTTTTTTTTTTTTTTTTGGAGGATGAGAACATGTGCGCAATAGAAAGATGGGGGTTAAGAAGACCTACATTCATAATTATAGCAGGTACAATAAAAACTATTATACAAGGTGTTGCAAAAAATACTGACAACGGAGGTGAGGAAGTATATTGAAATATGTTCATAATTTTTAATAAGGTACCAATGTCCGGAAATGATGCGTTTTCTCACTATGAGTAGCTAATTTCTCAAGAGTTCCGTTAGTTGGATTTCAAGACTCAATACTTGACAATACTCTCACAGTCACATCAAGTTTTCGAAATATCCACCCCCATCTCATTGCAGAGTGTACATCAGCGATTTAGTGATTGGCGCACATGTTCAAATCCGCCTGGCTTCATTTGAATTATTTCTGCAGCAGCGTGGTTTCGGGTTATAATATCCATACGTGACTGCACTGGAGTCTGATAAACAGACTGCTTCATGTCACCTCACAAAAATTAGTGGAAAGAGCTAAGATCAGGTGATCTCGGAGACCATAAAACTGATTCCCCCCTGCCATCCATCGATCTGGATACGTGGTATCCGAATGTCTCTTCATATTGACAACGAAGTGAGCTGGGACTCCATCATTTTGCAGCCACATTCCGTTGCGAAGCCACGTATCACAGGTTCCGTACCTGTGAAGTGTTGTCAAGTAATGAGTCTTCAAATTTGACGAACTAACACTGATCTTAAAACAAAATGAGCAAGTCATAGTGTGAAAACACATCATTTCCGGACATTAGTACCTTATTAAAAATGATCAACATATCTCAATATACTACCTCACATACATTGTCGGGCTTCTTGCAACACCCTATATCTTTATATCCACCGCTGTGGTCTTGAGGTAGTGTGCTGCCTTGTCACGCAGCGGGACCGAGTTCGATTCCCGATTTGGACGAACTCCTGGGTGAGGTTTTACCGGGGTTTTCCTTACCTGTAAGACAAGTCAGGAAGCTTAGGGCCAAACGGTACCCGAAAATCATCCGATCATCAGTATCCCTATCATTATCACCATTATCTTTCACCGGTGTGGAAAGCACCTACGATTCCCTAATATAGCTGCAATGCATAACATTAAAATGCTATGATTGGAGTGAAAGACCTGTCCTTTTATTTATATATGATTTAACATGTACGTAACATCGGATATAGTATAGTTCTGTTCAATAAGCTTAGTGTTTTTACTCTTCTGCTTCTCATGCGTTTTCTGATGTCCATTGATTTTAATTTTAATGCTATATGGAAAGGTGAATATGATGAATTGGGTCTTGGTATTGAAATTGCAACTCAGTATTTGCATTGACATAAAATCCAGGACAAATGTCGGTCAGGTTGTCTGAAACCTTCCGACTATGAATCTCAAACAAACCACCTGACCAACTCGCTCGGTGCTATGCATAGCATGCTTTAATATAAAAATTATCATAAATAAGGTCACAAGTGATTTCCAAAAATTCGATAAATTCATGAGTCACGAAGTGGTGAGTGAATTTATCTAGAGGATTTGGAAATCAAAAGTGGCATTTGTTAGGACTACTTAAATAAAATTAAGCTGTTTACTCAAAAATCATTATTTAAATATAGTTACCGGCATTTTAAAATATTTATAGCCCTACATTTAATGTAAACGGCGATGTTTGAAAACAAATCAGAAATGTGAGGTTATGTTCATTCACTGAAACTTGATCATATTATGTATTGCCAAATAGGATCGCAATATTGTAAGAATGCACCTCAGTGGAGAAATAATGAAACACATCAAACGGCATATTATGATAATCAACATTATAGGTTATTCATTTACTTTTAGTAAACATCTCAGTAAAATCAAGGAATCTGTTAATTATTTACTATATTCAATTTTTTAGAAAAATAATGCTCTGACCTGTTCAGAATATTAAAAAGGAGGAGTATTCTTTATCACAAAAACAGAAGCTGATAAAGAGAAATTGATAAAGACCGAGGTGAAACATGGCTGTCATTGGTTGTAAAACAAAATTCATTGAAACGTGATTGGTCATTGACTCCCATTTGGGGCATGGGTTAAATAGTCCAGTTAATTAAATTACTGCGAAGAGTGGCAAGATAATGAAGAAAGGAGGAAAATTCAAATAAAAGAATTGGATAATTGGACAAATTACAGCACTGTAGGGTCTATATGAAAAATATTTATTAAATGGTAGAAGAAAAATAGTAGTAGGCATACCGTTTGAATATGCGAGAAGGACGAAAAAGAAATAAAAATAGTAGTAGGCATACCGTTTGAATATGCGAGAAGGATGAAAAAGAAATGGTACTTGAACGGATTCCAGAAACAGCAGGGTAAGATACAATGAAGGGTATAATAAATAGAGTGTGATGAGAAGATATTCTATATAGAATGGAAAAGAGGGCTGAAATTATATTCTTATTCTTCCTTATCTCAGTTTAACCTCTCACCTTATAATGGCATTAAGACCTGTCGGGAGAGGGATTTCAATCTGTGGATCACACACATTCTTTTTTTGACCACACAAGAATTTTGAGAGCCTTCCAAATGAGTGATCAGCTCAATGTCAAGGCCTCCTCCGAAACATCACAAAATTAAGACAAACGTCTCACTCACACAAAATTCATACTAAACATGACGAATATGATAATGGCGATTATGATGCGAATACGATGTTTGGGGACCGTAGAATTTATATGACAAATAGAGTTTATTTTGCTTTGAATATCGACAGCAGAAAAGTATAAATCTTGAATAAAATAAGTATCCCAGAAAGGGATAAGTTAAATAGGAAACATAAAAAACACACGACAAAAATAATAATAATTTCACATATTTATGTTTCTTTCCTGTTCACCTCACATATTTATTAAAATCTTCGAAGCTGCCGTACCGCGATAGTCGCATTTAATATATTATCGCCTCACTATGATGGTTGTCAGATTATATAAAAGTGGGTGCCGCGCGACAATGATTGACAATGATTAACATGCGGAATTATTATAGTGGCGGTAGTTGACACCTTTGTATTTAATTATGTATAACAGCTGCGGGGAAACAAAGCGAGCCGCTGGACAATTATCATAAGTAATGCCACGAGTGATTTCCAAATTATCGATAAATTCACGACTCACGAAGTGAGGAGTGAATTTATCTAGAGAATTTGGAAATCAAGAGTGGCATTTGTTAGGACTATTTAACGAATAAAATTAAGCTGTTTACTCACAAATCATTATTTAACTATAGTTATTTTAAAATATTTATATATTTAATGTAAACGGCGATGTTTGAAAACAAATGAGAAACGATAGGTACGCTTCTACTGCTTCTTTTGTTTATCACTGCAACCAGATCATACTATTTATTGCCAAAGGAACGCAATATTGTAAGGAGGAGCTTTCTTTAATATGGTAATCATAACACTGATAAATATTTGGTGAAACACGACTCTGATTGGTTGTAAAACAGAAATCATTGAAACGTGATTGGTCATTGACTCCCATTTGGGGCATGAGTTAAATAGTCATAGTGAGGTTATAATAACTTAGGTTTGTCCTGGTTGAGTGAAAGAGATGACCAAATGGTCTTAACTTCCCCATGATAATAAATAAATATTAAATAATGTAACGAAGATTTATTCTTGAATATTTCATTTTTCTTTGAAGTTCAGTTAATCTGAAATTCAGAAATTTTATTTCTAGATAATTCCGCATATTCAGATCTATATTTCAGAAAGTACTTAAAATAATTAGTATTTCAAGATGTAGGCCTACTTTAACAACTTGTATCATTATCATAAGTAATGCCACGAGTGATTTCCAAATTATCGATAAATTCACGACTCACGAAGTGAGGAGTGAATTTATCTAGAGAATTTGGAAATCAAGAGTGGCATTTGTTAGGACTATTTAACGAATAAAATTAAGCTGTTTACTCACAAATCATTATTTAACTATAGTTATTTTAAAATATTTATATATTTAATGTAAACGGCGATGTTTGAAAACAAATGAGAAACGATAGGTACGCTTCTACTGCTTCATTTGTTTATCACTGCAACCAGATCATACTATTTATTGCCAAAGGAACGCAATATTGTAAGGAGGAACTTTCTTTAATATGGTAATTATAACACTGATAAATATTTGGTGAAACACGACTCTGATTGGTTGTAAAACAGAAATCATTGAAACGTGATTGGTCATTGACTCCCATTTGGGGCATGAGTTAAATAGTCATCGTAATTGAGAGCTAATGACTGAAAGCATGAGCATTGTATTATATAAACTTGCAACATTGCATCTATGGCTTTACACCTGATATGCCTATATGCTTCTATATGCGAAGACATTCGTAATAATAGGAATAATTGTATTCAGTAAGTCAGTTGTGTTTATTAGGAAACCTAAACCTACTAAGGTGCGTTGCAAAATTATACAACCATTTCACCAATGGCAAGACACACCTGAATAGCAAACACATTCATAATCAGAAACTTTATTTGTACACACCTTATACATTATGATATATGCCTGACAAAAATCGCAACTGAATTTAATATTTGAACAATAACTTAATTTAATACAGTACGATACTTGGAGATTGACTCCCAACTCCTTTCAAAAAACGTTAAACTGAAAATATATAAAACTATTATTCTGCCAGGTATATTATATGGATGCGAAACATGGACTCTTGCTATAAGGGAGAAAAGGAAATTACGAGTATTTGAGAATAAAGATCTTAGGAAAAGTTTTTGACCAAAGAGAGATGAACATACAGGTGAATCGAGAAGACTATATAACAGTGAACTAGACGGTCTTTGTAGGAAGCCAGATATAATGAGAACAGCTACGTCTCGTAGACTGCGATAGGGAGGACATGTGGCACAAATGTGGAATGAAATATATGAATGGAAGCTTCTTGTAGGAAAACCAAAGGGAAAACGCCCAATTGGTAGGCCAAGAATGAGATGGGAGAATTACATTATCCATGATTAGAAATAGATTATACAGGGAATGACTCAAAAACATTAGCTCAGGATAGGGATGTATGGAGAGCTTATGTCCACGCGGCCATGAACCTACGGGTTTTGATAGTGCCAGTGAATTAATTAGTTAGTTACGGTACTTGGAGAACTTAAACCAACATGTATACACTCAAGTTTTGTGTTGTGGATCTAATGGCCCACGAAGGAGCCATGATTTAAGACCATTTCAAAAACTCGATCACACGTGCTATTTACAAGTTTCTGCAGCATTGGAAGCCTTCATATTTTCCCATTATGAGATGATTACTGCCTGCAATTCATTGAAGATATTGTACTGTTTTCCATCAACATATACAGTACGAAACTAAATACCCTAGATATTCTCCATTGGATTTATATCAGGAGAATTTGCGGGCCACTCCAGTACGTGTATCTCATTCTCCAGAACGTATTCCAATGTGAAGTCTGCAACATGAATAGAATCATTATTCTGATTGAATTCCAAAAGGTAAAATATGGATATCCAGTAGATCTTGATAGTTGCTTTCATTCAACCCGTGGCGAAAGCTCTTTTGTTTGGCCGCCATAACCAGCTCATACCGCTAGTGACTTATCTCATTGTTGACGTTTTGAAAATATCTGGTCGTCTTTCCACAAATTATGTCAATAATACGCTGCCCCATCCGGCACATCTACATCCCCGAAATCATATGATCATCATCATCCTTATCATTATCATCATCACCATCCTTCACCGGTGTGGAAAGCAACGGGAAGCTACCAGACCTACAATTCCCTAGTAAAGCTGCAAGCATAGCATGAAAATGCTATGATTGCAGTGAATGATCTGCCTTCGGGCAGAATTACTATGGATATATACATATATATATAGTAATTCTGCCGTAATATATAGGAACTTCGGGTAAATTCGACCCCTGCTTAAATTTGTTGTTTTTCTTCTTTTAATTAAGGTATTTGATTTGTTTAATTGCAGTGACTATCGTCAGTGTTGTAACTATGAAATAGCATTGTTATTTTATTTAAGTATGGGAACATCTTCATATTTTTTTAACTTTTTTACATTACAAGAAAGGTTCACTTTAACCTCCACATTTTGATAAAGTTGGCCCCAGAGTCCACCTCAGCTTTTAGTCTATTTCTAAGTTTATTTACTCTATTAATTTATACAGACAGGCATATATTCATCTGAAAATATTTATGACTGATCATAATTAAAAAGCGTTGATATTTATTTTCATGTTTTGAAAAAATATTGTTGATTATAACATTCGCACGTCATTCAACTGCAGAAGGCGATGGTTTAGTAAAATTACAACGATATTTAATAAAATTAATTAAGTGAATGTTTTTTACCGATAGCATCCTCATTGATAAAATATACGTATTCGTATAAAGTCCTCGTGAAGAGTCCACATTAACTGAATTCCTTTTTTTATGTTTAATTATTTTATACAGCCACCATGTCACATAATATCAAACCAAACCCGGCAGTATATTACCTAAATAATATAATTATTTAGGAATTTTTTCATCATTGTAATATTCGATAGCAGCAATTGAGAATTGTTTCTTAGCTTCAAAAACTTTTAAGTGGTTAATTTTCATAAATATCACAAATAAACCCTTCATCCCACACAGAATAAAAGAAACTGGCCTTGAACCCGTCAAAGTTGATGAGGGAAAACTTTAAAATATTTTCTGTTCGAGGGCAACACCAATTAAAGAAGATATTAACAAGCTTTACTGTAACAGTAGGGTCCACATTACCTGAACTGCCCTATATATATATATATATATATATATATATATATATATATATATACACACACACATATATACACAGTCCAGGATTTAAGATAATACAGGACTCGTTTGATTAGGACGGGTGCATGAATATTTCTAAAAATTGCGGACTATCACGATATGCGATTATGTTCAATGTGCAGAAGCTTTGAAGACGAAATGCATTGGCCTATATTATAAAACTGTAACGATTTGAAATATTAGAGACATTACTTATTGCCGGAAACATTATGCTACTAGTTATTGGTAAATCCAGGAAACTGGATAAACATGGGAAAATTTCGGATAAGACGCGCAAAATAAGAGCAACAGCTATTCGTTAATAAATAATTATGTAATCAAAATGTACGGTCTAATATTAACTCTCCATGGCGCGAAAGAACTAGATAGCCCTTGGTTGCTGGCTTCATATCAACATGTGTTAATCATACAGAGATAGATGTTCATCCGGCCAGTGTAAGGGCGACATGTGGTCAGCATTTCGGGTCCCGCAGCCGTTATAGGTGGTTTTATCAACCTGGAGCTGCTACTTAATTTACTTACTTACTCACTGGCACTATCGAACCCGTAGGTTCATGGCCGCGCTGACATGAGCTCTCCATACATCACGATCCTGAGCTAATGCCTTTGGCATGGGTTCCCTGGAGTAGTCCCCGCCCGGAAAACCGAGTGGGGGACTATTTGACCTCCGGAAAATTTTACCCCAGTTGAATCCATGTCCTCATTTCTTAACGGTTGTATTTTTACGGTGAAAGATCGTCACTCTTTCGACCAATGTACTTTTTTCGTCTGGCTTATCACCTTCGACCAGTCCGGCATGGGTAACCCTATCGGCAGCAATGCTGCAGCCGGCATAGCTCTCAGCACGCAAGCCACTCCACCACGAAAAGGTAAAGATACCATGGAGAGCTACTTAATTTAGCTGCCCAAATTCATCGGGAGGTCGAAAGAGTGACGATCTTTCACCGTAAAAATACAACTGTCAAGAAATGCGGACATGGGTTCAACTGGGGTAAAATTATCCGGAGGTCAAATAGTCTCCAATTCGGTTCTCCGGGCGGAGACTACTTCAGGGAACCCATGCCAAAGGCTCAAACACAGGACTGCATGGTCTTTATAGGAAGCCAGATATAATAAGAACAGTCAAGTCTCGTAGACTGCGATGGGCAGGACATGTTGCACGTATGGGGAATGAAAGACTTGCATGGAAGCTTCTTGTAGGAAAGCCAGAGGGAAAACGCCCAGTTGGTAGACCAAGAATGAAGTGGGAGAATAACATTAACTATGATTTGACTCGAACCAGCGCAAATTCAAAACGTAATATTATTAATACTTAATAACTATATTTAGTTTAATTAATTTTACAATCTAATTGTAATATCTTTTGTTTATATATTAGGCTACTACTAGACATGAATGTATTGATACGGACTGTCAACAGCATGCAGGCCTACGGCTTGTTTCCCTGCGATCAATATTTGGAAATACCATCTTTCTATTAGTCTAATAAAGTCCTACTATAACTATAAGCGAATATTTACCCAGTTTCCACACTAAATAGTCCTTAAACACTCGATACTAACTGAAAAATTCATTAGGTCTATACAAGTATTTTCTCTACTATATAGGCTACTTATAGACGCCCTCTACAATAAACACCGGGCAGTAACAGGGAGTATGAGATGCACAAAGAAATAAAACATAGGCTCAATTCTGGAAATGCGTGCTATTATGCATTACAGGGACTCTTGTCGTCCGAACTCCTTTCAAAAATCGTTAAACTGAAAATATGTAAAACTATTATTCTACCAGTTATATTATATGGATGCGAAACATGGACTCTTACTTTAAGGGAGGAAAGGAGATAACGAGTATTTGAGAATAAAGTTTTTAGATCAAAGAGAGATGAACAGGCGGGTGAATGGAGAAGATTACATAACAGTGAACTACATGATCTTTATAGGAAGCCAGATATAATCAGAATAGTTAAATCTCGTATATTGAGATGGGCAGGTTATGTGGCACGAATGGGGAATGAAAGACGTGCATTGAAGCTTTTTGTAGGAAAACCAGAGGGAAAACGCCCTGTTGGTAGACCAAGAATGAGGTGGGAGAACAACATTAACTATAATTTGAGGGAAGTTTATTAAACAGGGAATGATTGGAAAATATTAGCTCAGGATAGGGATGTATGGAGAGCTTATGTCCGTGCGGCCATGAACTAGAGGTTCGATAGTGCCAGTGAGTGAGTTAATAATAATAATAATAATAATAATAATAATAATAATAATAATAATAAATATAATAATAATAAATGCAAATTTACAATTATTATCAAACGACGTATATTTCTGAACTGTAGTAGGCCTACTAATTATTTTTTATTCGTGAAACTGTACGATATTTAACCTTTTTTTTTTTCGTTTCAATTTTATTTTTTACTTTATGTTTATTTTATAGAGGCTTTCATATTTAAGATCATATAGCGTGTAGAATGTTTTGATTGTATGACGTAGCTGGCGTATGTAGTTATTGTGTGTGGTCATATCCGATTCTTGAATGTTCCAACTAACTCACAGTTACTATCGAACCCGGAGGTTCATGAACGCGCGGACCTAAGCTCTCCACATATACTGAGATAGTGTTTTCCAATCATCCCCTGCATAATTCACCTCCTTCAAATCATGTTAATGTTTTTTGTCCCACTTCAATGCTTGGTCTACCTATTGGGCACATCCCTCTGGTTTTCCTACAAGAAGTTTTCATACTCATCCTTCATTCCCAATTTTTCCCATATGTCCTACCCATCGCAGTCTAGGAGACTTAATTGTTTTAATTACATCTGGTTTAATATAAAGATCATGTAGGTCACTGTATTGTTAGTCTTCTCCAGTCACCTATCTCGATATTCACTGATTTAGTTTTTTAAACTTATAATATAAAATATTGTAAACATGATATGAACCCTTATAAAGAAATTCGAAATCAGCATTTGCCTTAATAATTGAGAAAAAACAACAAATATTTTTGTCAAGTTGTTCCGTACCGGGTTTTAATTCCGAACTACCAAATTCGAATTTCAAACGATACCGCTGAGCTAACTAGCTCGGCTTCTTTTTAAGTTTAATTTCATATAGGCCTATATATATATATATAATGTCCACCGCTGTGGTCTCGAGGTAGCGTGCTGTCTTGTCACGCAGCGGGTCCGTGTTCGAATCCCGGTCATGACAGGCTCCTGGGTGAGGTTTTTTTCGGGTTTTTCCTCACCTGTAAGACTAATGTCAGGAAGCGTATTGCCGAACGTCTCAGAAAATCATCCGGTGATTATCATCCTTCACCGGTGTGGAAACCAATGGGAAGCTATCACACCTATAATCCCCTAGTAAAGCTGTAAAGCATAACATGAAAATGCTATGATTGCAGTGAAAGACCTGCCCTCGGGCAGAATAACTATGGATGTATATTCTCCATTTTGTATATTTGTACCCTCGGGCAGAATAACTATGGATGGATATTCTCCATTTTATATATTTGTTCCATTTCAATGAATATAAGATCTTATGTGACTTAACTTTGTGAGAATAAAAACAAAAAAAAAAACATTCCATCTCTTCATCTTTGGTTTAACGGCCCTTTATGTCTAGCCTTACCGCTCCTTTGGGGTGTCTTGACCAATATGATTTTGTTATGCTTGTTTCCCTATAGACGTCGTGAAAGATATATGGTCAGCATGTCCGCCTCAATGAGACATCTAGTAGGCAACTAAGGTATTACTTGTAAGTCGGTAAAATTTTAGTCGGAGGACTCTTTTTCAGACTTGAGGTTCTTTTACGAGCCGCAAAATCTTCAGAGTCGAGACCCACGGCTTAAAGTCCCTCCCGGAGGATTGTAGCTTGAATTTTTCCATCCTAAAATTCAATTGAACTCGGCCGGGTTTGTACCCGCGACTCTGGGGACTAGAGGCAAAAAACATGACCACTAGACCATCACGGTTGATAATAATAAAAATAAATAAATATCCTTAAGTCGTGTCCAACTAAGAGTCGGGTCGAGGAATGAGATGAGATGAAGCCCTTTATATAGGGGCCTGTAAATGACAAGTGTGCCGTCCGACATCGCCAAACGCACCATCACGGGGCAGATGGACGAACTGAAACGAAATGGATGAGATGAGTATGGAGAAATGGTCGAACGAAATTGTGGAAAGAGGAAACGGGAGAAAATCCGATAAAAACCTGCCCCAAGCTCCGTTTCATTCGCTATAAAACCCACATGGAGTTACCGAGACTCGATCTCGCGACCACAGCGATGAGAGGCGAGCGTCTAACCGCTTGCGCCACGGAGCCGCCACGGCTGAAAAATAAAGCATTTATTACTATTATTATTATTATTATTATTATTATTATTATTATTATTATTATTATTATTATTATTATTATTATTATTATTTCATCCATAGTAATTCTGCCCGAGGGCAGGTCTTTCATTGCAATCATAGCATTTTCATGCTCTGCTTTGCTGCTTTACTAGGGAATTATAGGTGAGGTAGCTTCCCGTTGCCTTCCACACCGGTGAAGGATGATGATGGCCTGATGATTTTCGGGGACCGTTGGACCCTAAGCTTCCTGACATTTGTCTTACTGTTGAGGAAAAACCCCGAATAAAATCTCACCCAGGAGCCTGTCCCGACGGGAAATCGAACGCTACCTCGAGAAAACAGCGTTGGACTGTTATTATTATTATTATTATTATTATTATTATTATTATTATTATTATTATTATTATTATCATTATTATATGGGATCTTATGGAACAGACATATAACCAGAAAAAATAATTTAAAAATATATAATTCAATAGTGAGAAGTACTGTCACATGGAGCTGAAGTTTGGAAATTCAACAAAAACGTATGTCGATGGAAATGACTTTTTTGAGGAGAGCAGCAAGATATTCAAAATTAGAAAAAAATAAGAAATACTGTCATGCGAGAAAAAATATTATTATATATTCAATAGTAGATTATATAAGATACAAGCAATTAAATTGGTATAGGCATGTATGACGAATGCAAGAAGAAAGTTACCCAGAAAAAAAAAATGGAATGGTGTCCACTTGGAAGAAGAAGGGAAGGAAAACCTCGATACTCGTGGATGCAAAAAATAAGAACTGGAATGAGAACAAGAGGACTGGAGGAAATGGAGTGGATGGAAAGAGACGAGTGGAGAAGGAAAACTAAACTTTAGGCATAGAAAGATGTGGAAACATTGAAAATCTGTATATAATAAATCAATAATGTTTCATATTTACATTTTAATGTCTTGTATGAAGGTAAAGGTCCAAGGGATTTGGTACTTAAAAATTACATCTTAAATAAAAACTTCTGAAAGAAGCAATTATCAGGATTTCATTGTCCGAAAGAAGTTTGATCTCTCAACCTCGGAATCTGAGTCGAATATGATTGCCTGTAAAACAGTAAGACCGAACGACAGAAAAAATACTATAAAACCATGAAATGTTTGACACACAAGTAACACAATTTCCAGATAGCCTACATGATAACATTTGTTATGTACTCGTATAATTACGTATCATAGTAGGGTATTTATAATTCGGGGTCAACAGAATCTGAGAAGAAAGCACATGATACGGTAGGGCAAGGCAATGTAAACACAACGTATATGTAGTTATTTACATACCTCTGTATACTGTATGAGAACACCATATGACACTTCACAACACACTGGCCTTGCCAGCGTACATGTCGCAAATGCTGCCAACACTCATACGTCACAACTTTGCGTCACATACTTGCTATGAACCTAATCTAAAAAACATTTATCAACTCGTAACTACTATCCATTATAAAAACGTTATCGGAAAATGTGAAATGTATCAGCTGCATTTTTAGAACTAATTAAATTTAATATAAGTTATTTTATCATTTGGCACATTAATAAGACATTAGAGCTCCGTGACGCAAGTGGTTAGACGGTCGCCTCTCACCACTGGAATCCCGAGATCGAGTCTCGGTCATTCCATGTGGGTTTCGTGATGGACGAAACGGAGCTTGGGCAGGTTTTTCTCGGAGTTTCTCCCATTTTCCCCTGCCACAAATTTAATTCCACCATTACTCTATAATCATCTTATTCATTTCGTTTCATTTCATTCATCCGCACCTGTGACGGTGCGTCAGAAGTGGTCGGCCGGCACCCTTGTAGTTCAAAGACCTCTATAAATATAGCGACTTCATCTCATCTAATTCCTCGACCCGACCGTGAATAGGACACGAGTTTAGTATATTTATTTATTTAATAAGATATTAGACACGCCTCTTTGTACTATTCAAAGATTCTAGACTTGATAGGACAACATAATATGTTGAAGTGTCTGCAATTAAAATTGAGATAAACAAATAATAAAAGGAAAGCAGATATAATAAGAACAGTTAAGTCTCATAGACTGTGATGGGCAGGACATGTGGCACGCATGGGCAATGGAAGAGAAGCATGGAAGCTTCTTGTAGGAAAACCAGAGGAGAACGACCAATTGGTAGACCAATAATAAGGTTGGAGAATAATATTAAACATTATTTGAGGGAAGCAGATTATACAAGGGATGATTGGAAAACATTAGCTCCGGATAGGGATGTATGGAGAGCTTATGCAGGACGGCCATGAACCTACGGATTTGATATTGCCACTGAGTTAGTTATACACAAGTAGAATGACCCGCAGCATGACCGAGCAAACTAAAACTTCATACAATTGCGCAGAGAGAGCTATGGAATATGCTCTGTTCAAATTTTTTTTATGGAATTTCAGTAATTTTCTAAGACCGGTGCCACTTAGAATCGTGATAAATTTGGGTTGATACAATACTAAAAATTGCAATTATTGATAATTGCCAAACTAGATATATTCCAACTTAAATTCTACCCCCCTTAAAGATAAAACTTTTATAGAAATTCTAGAGCAACCGGAACCTTTATGAATATTATAATAATTACGTACATATTCTAGGAACATTATTATATGGCTCCAATTAGAGAAAATATGATATAACAGCTGGAGAACTCGACATCCTAACCAGGTGTAATATTTATACTAATTATAATGATCATTCTGCTCTGTGGTTGACACATGTGGAATGCGAATAGCAACCGGCTAGTAGGCGAAGGGGAATTAGGCATGTAGCGCCAAGAATCCAATATATAAAAATGAATGTTTGTTTGTTTGTACTTTATGCGCGGCCATACCGTTAATCCGATTGTGATGGGGCTTTTGGCAAAATGTTCAGGAGATTCCCGGGATGAACATAGGCTATAAGAGAGTTCTGAAACTCAACTCCTATACACTTAAAAATCACCTTTTGTAGTGGAAAACGTGAAAAAAGCTCTTTGGATGCTTAAATGGCTTACACTGCCTAAACCATAACAAATACAAACAATTAATGTACACAGAATTGAATATCTCAAAAAGCTCTACAAAAAAGTCTCTCGACAGCATATGTTTATCTCTTACGGATAACTCACAATAACCATTTTTGTCTTTCATTGATGCCAAGAAGATCGAGACAAGTACGTAGATTCCTGTGTAAGCATAGCAGCACGTGGCGGGTATTCTTTTACAGATAACTTACAATAACGAATTTTGTCTTTACGCTCATTTATGCCAAGAAGATCGAGATAAGTAGATTCCCGGGCAACACCAAGTAATCAGCATGGGGAATCTTAAAATAATTACGATATCATTTATAATTATTTTTCACTTTACTTATTCAACTAATCATAAGAAGTGCATTAATTTTTGTCTTTCAGCTCATTTATGCCAAGAAGATCGGGATGAGTAGATTCCCTGACAACGCCGGGGTAAACAGCATGGAGTATCTAAAAATAATTACGATACACATTTCTGCTCCTATTTATTTAACTAAACATAAATCACAGTAATTTTCGTATTTCAGCTCATTTATGTTAAGAAGATCGGGATAAGTAAATTCCCGGGCAACGCAATGCCGGGTAATCAGCACGGGGTATCTAAAAATATAAATTTATAATTACTTTACCTTTTACTTATTCAACTAAACATTAAAGCATATTAATTTTCATTTATTTAGGCGTAGCTGCGCACGCCGGGTATTAGCTAGAGTGCATATATATATATATATATATATATATATATGAGACATGATAAGAAAAATAAATGCTCGTACGGGACTTGAACCAGGACCTCTGGATTGATACTCCAGTTCGTTACAGATTACGTCTTTGTACCCATGTCGACAAAATTTGCAGTGTCGATAGAAAATTTAGTGTCGACAGAATTACACAGTAGCCGCATTCTGTGTAGATTCGTTCCGATTGAGAGAGTGGGAAAAACCGAAAGGTTGAAGGTTCGAATTCCGACGGAGTTAGATTTTTAAAGTAGCCCAAAACCTTCTGGCGGCACCATGATGACCCTGAGATCCATTTAGCCTGTAATGGGTATAAGTACCAGAGGCAAGTTCTGGTGGTAAAGGCTGCCATCATAAAGGACTGATAACTCGGCCGAAATCTCGTTCAGATTGTCTAAAAAGTGGGGAGTTTAAATCTTCTACTTTACAAAATATTTTGTAAGGCCTGTGGCGGAATCAATTAACTTTCAAAGGAATATATATATATATATATATATATATATATATATATATACGTATATACAAAACAAATAAAAATGTATTTGCCTTTTGAAATAATTATTAAAGAATATGCTTGATCATTTTAGACCCATAGGCCAATATCATCGAAATTATTCCGGATTATTGAAAATCGACTGCAATTTTTAAAGAGATACAGAGAAACCAAATACAAAGAGAGAACAATAAAAACAGAAGTGAATATTTTGAAGAGAAATGTTAGTGCGAGGTAAATACAATTTGAACGTATATTGTCCCCGGAGCAAATACAATAAAGTGAAAGCAAATGAAAAATAATATGTTTTAAAAAAGCGACGTTCACATATCCTAAGGCATGTTGATGGCTGCGACTCTAGTGAGCACACTGCTAATTAATTGAAAGCCCCCACACTGTGTTTGTTGAAAGAAAAAGTACAAATCAAAAACTATTCTCCTTGTTAATTAAAAATAACATTTTACACTGTATTCATTACATCATTTTAAAAACAGTAAATAAAATATGATGTTAAATATGTCATGTTCTGATTGTGGATATTGTCATTTTTCTTATTATCGATTATTTAAAATAATTATATTTCCACTAATTATGTCGCTAATCTTTACCAAGAATATGTAAATACAAATACAGGGTGTCCCATTCAAATCTCCCACATTTTAATTAATCGTAACTAACAAAGTATGCGTTATTATGAAATGAGGCCTGTAGTAAACGAAACAGAAACTCAAAGAATTTTCATTGCCACACACTAAAACACCTCTATATGTGTACCATTAGTAGCAGGAACAGTATCAAGTCTATATTCGATTTCGTGCCACGTTCTGTCCAACATGTCCATTGAACTTCCGGGAAGCTTGGCAAATTGATTTTTGTGGATTTTTCTGAAATCCTACTCTAATTTCTTCAATATTTTCTTCTATAACACGTGTACGAGCACCTCCTGATTCTTTTTTTAACGCTTCCAGTCGCCACAAACTTCTCAAGCCATGCCTTAATGGTCTTCCCATCAGGTGCATTTCCTCCATATTCTCTCCGGTATTTTTTTGCACTGTAATTATTGACTTCGTCTCTGCACACCAGAAAAGAGTTTGTGCTCGTTGCTGAGGAGTCGCCATTTTGTTTTATGTCATTATTGTCCAACATGCGACAGATGAATTAACAGCAACCATGAAAACAAAAATTCTTTGAGTTTCCCTCTCTTTTAATACCAACCTCATTTCATAATTCCACATACTCTGAGAGTTATGATTAATTAAAATGTGGGAAGCTTTAATGGGACACGGTGTACATTGAATAATTTCTTAACTATAATGAGTATTGACGTAATTACTGCAATTATAATTGGTTCGAACAACCGGTAATGAGTATAAAGGTGAAAATGAATTATATCACACAATTTTAATTGCTTAGAAAATGGCCTTAATTGTTCAGCATGGAATAGGAAACAAATATTTTAATTATAAGAAACACTAGGAAATTCGATAAGAAAGGGCAACGCTGCTTATTGGACGATAGCGAAGAGATACTAAAGGCCAACACGCACACACTATTGGTTAACACTAAGAAATTGGGACTGGAAGTAAATATCAATAAAACTAAATATATGGTCACATATAGAAATATATTATATACGTAATGGAAATGGACAGGTAATGACAAATGAGGGAAATTTTGACAAGTGACTGAATTCAACTACCTAGGAACAATAGTCACAAATAGGAATTAGATGCACAAAGAAATTAAACATAGAATGAATTCTGGAAATGCGTGCTATTACGCATTACAAGGACTCTTAACGTCCCAAATCTTTTCAAAAAATGTTAAACTGAAAATATATAAAACTATTATTCTATCAGTCATATTATATGGTTCGAAACATGGACTCTTACTTTAAGGGAGGAAAGGAGATTACGAGTATTTCAGAATGAAGTTCTTAGGAAAACGTTTGGGCCAAAAAAAGATGAACAGACAGGTGAATGGAGAAGATTACATAACAGTGAACTCATGGTCTGCATAGGAAGCCAGATATAATAACAGTTGAGTCTCGGAGACTGCGATGGGCAAGACATGTGGCAGAATGGGGAATAAAATACGTGCATGGAAGCTTCTTGTAGGAAAACCGGAGGGAAAACGCCCAGTTGGAAGACCAAGAATGAGGCAGGAGAATAACATTAACTATGATTTGATGGAAATAAATTGTACAGCAAATGATTGAAAAACATTATCTCAAGATTGGGATGTATGGAGAGCTTATATCCGCGCGGCCATGAACCTATGGACTCGATAGTGCCAGTGAGTTAGTTAGTTAAGGGCAACACTGCTACAAGATAAAAAATATTTAGGTTACTTTTTACATTAATAACTTAATTTATAATATCCTGCCAAGTCAACTGTATGTTACTAAATCCTTGGAAGACGGCGAACTCCATCTGCAGCACCATTTTGGATATATCTCTTATCTGATCGATATAAAGCTTTCTGGATACTAACTCTTGATTGAAATCGAATGCCTTGTAGAGGTTCTTTGACCTTTGTACATAAGTCATAGTCACAAGGGTTCATGTGCGGTGAATTTGGTGGGTATTCGAGTATTTCCCAATTCCACCTTCTAAACAAATTCTACTGAACATCTTTTTTTGGGGCGGTATTTCTTACTAAATGTGAGAAATAGTGAATGGATTCACAAAATATTACTATTTCGAGACTTTCAATATTGCATATTTATACAATAGGCTGCTCAACAACAGACTACAATATTGTAATAGTCACCAATAGGATCACTGATTTACAACAGTGTTGCTATTACTTATCGAATGTACTACTAAAATATAATGTTTGATATTAGTAGTACATCATGACCTAAAATTTGACCAGGGCTGACAACGCGAGAGAACTCGAACAGTAAAACAAATAGCCGAGACAATAAAGGACTGACCACGGACGAGGACAAAACAGCCAGGTCCCCGCTACCTATCTCAGTCAGTTGGCTTTGTAAAACGCTATGTCACGTCAATTCAAACGACTTTCCTCAGTAAGAAAGATAGCAACAATTGTACTGGACTTAGTTTTTTTTTTTCAAGCGAGCTACGAATTACAGTAATACCATTGTATGATAAAGTATAAGATTTAATATTATATTATACTGTAATGTTCACCGCTGTGGTCTCGAGGTAGCGTGCTGCCTTGTCACGTAGAGGGCCCGGGTTCGATTCCCGGTCGCGACAGGCTCTTGGGTGAGGTTTTTTCGGGGTTTTTCCTCACCTGTAAGATAAATGTCAGGAAGCTTACGGTCCAACTGTCCCCGAAAATCATCCGGCCATCATTACCATCATCATCACGATCCTTCATCATCACCATCCTTCACCGGTGTGGAAACAATGGGAAGCTATCACACCTATAATTCCCTAGTAAAGCTACAGAGCATAGCATGAAAATGCTATGATTGCACTGAAAGACATGCCTCGGGCAGAATTACTATGGATGGATATTATAATGACGGTTAGTCCATTTTCCTTTCGTGACTAATTTCCGTAAGCTCCAACGGACGAGATGCCACTGTATAAAAATAATCCACATATTCTAATTTTGTCATTAACGGCTATTTATATTTGAAATTATCACTGATCCTGTCTTATTATTTACCGAAAATGTACTATTTCCTTCCATTAACGCAGTTTAACCTCTCAGCTTATAGGTACATTTAAGTGCCACATGCCACCAGGGCCTTACACGGATCACATATTTTTTTGATCACAAGAGAACATGGAGGATCTCCCCGAATGACAGATCAGCTCAATGTCAGTGCCTCCTCAGAGACAAAGCTAAATTAAGACGAAACACACCTTCACACACACACACGCACACATACACACATTCATTCTAAACATTCGAATATAATAATGATGTTCAGGGACCATTTGATGCTTAAAGTTTTCTGATTTTGCCTTACAGGTAAGGAAAAACCCCGAAAAAGGAGTACAATATGTAATGAAAATATAATATAGATGCAGTATGTATGTGATATTGTATATATATATATATATATATCCGTTCTTGATGTTGTCGGTTCTGGGGGACTTGTGGTTACTATGCTTCTTTTTCGTGAGGTATCAGACCTGGTGTGTGCTCAATAAATTCTGCTGCCGCCAGATTTCTTGCAAGTTCTTTCTCCGACCTGACAGGTGTAGTACAACACCTAGAAGTCTGTAATACTTATTCTGAAACGCAAAACACGCGATATCAGCCCATTTTGTTTCGATCAACAAATGTTATTTTACTTCGAAATGGTACGTTTCTGGACATGAGTCTCGTATCAAAACTTGTTCTACTAAGCCTCTCTACAATCCCTACAGGTCTAATACTTAATCTGAAACATCCTGCAGAGGGAGAGAGGAAATAAAGTATAAAGATGGCATCATGGTATTAAGTATGCCAGTTAGGTAAAAAATCTTCAAATTATCTAGTATAAAAATAATACATTCTTAATTCGTTTTATAAGGAATAAGCTAATTATATTCACCCTGGGCGACCCTCCATATCTGCATGTGATTCAAAAATTAGTTTCTGATCCTGATTTAAGAATCTTCTTCTGACTGGTCGTCTTTTCGGGAAGCGTGACGTAAAATTACCTACAAAGGGAGAGGTTAAACTACGGATGCGATGTACACATGGAGAGAGAGAGTAATGTATGCAGACTACATCATGATATAAAGTATGACAGTTAAGTAAATAATCTTAAAATTATGATAAGTAATGCCACGAGTGATTTCCAAATTATCGATAATGCACGACTCACTAAATGAGGAGTGAATTTATATAGAGAATTTGGGAATCAAGAGTGACATTTGTTAGGACTATATAACGAATAAAATTAAGCTGTTTACTCACAAATCATTTTTTAAATACTATAGTTATTTTAAAATATTTATATACTTAATGTAAACGGCGATGTTTGAAAACAAATGAGAAAGGTTATTATGTTTAATTTGTTCATCAATGCAACCAGATCATATTATTTATTAATAATCAATTGAGTTGGTGTTTACTTGATGAAAATCCATATTTATTAATTAATTTAAAATAAAACGTAGTTTATTCAATAAATATGAAAATCAAATAAAACTACGTTTTATTTTAAATTAATTAATATTATTTATTGCCAAAGGATTGCAATATTGTTAGAATGTACCCTAGTGGAGAAAAAATTAAACACGTCAAACTGTTTATAACCAACATTGTAGGTTATTAATTAATTTCTGATGTCCTATGATAAATAATACGTTTAAAAAACTGCAAAAAGTGTCTTTTTTTGGTATAATCAATTGCTACAAATGTTTTTCTATTATATCCCGCAAGCAGTATCTGCTTACATTCGTGCACTATCTGTACAATATGGGAGCCAACTGCATTCTAGGATTCTTACATCCTAATATATAAATTTTATATTCAACATTTCTTAGAGAGACAGTCACACTGCAAACTAATGCTCTGACCTATTCAGAATATTAAAAAGGAGGAGCTTGATTTTAATATGATAAAATTAAATTGATAAAATCGAGGTGAAAAACGACTGCGATTGATTGTAAATCAAAATTCATTGAAATGTGATTGGTCATTGACTCCCATTTGGGGCACGAGTTAAATATTCTAGAATAAAAAATACAATCTTAATTAGTTGTATAAGGGACGTAAGATGGGAGGAAAAAAGAAGCCTTGTGTATAATATCTGTTATTCTAGATGAGGTTGAAGTTGTTTTTAACATTCTGTAAACCAGTCACCTCCGGTCAGAATAATACGCTAATTGGTAATTAGATATATTGGAAAGCACCCCTCGCTTAAAATCACATATCCTCGGTTAGCGTTTCCATGACTACCTGTTCCGTATTCTCACTCCATCAAACAAAATGAAGCAAGACGATACTTCAGTGGGTGAACAACACAAAGCCTTCCACTCTGCTATAGGTAACAGAACACCTCTTACTCTTCCTTACTGCAAACCCGCAACCTTCTACATACCCTATATACAAAAGCTTCAGATCTAGGGTAGCCTGTCATGCTATACCCAAATCCCAGTCTTCTTTCCTAAAATTATTCAGGTTTCCAGTAAATCAACGAGGAATTTATGTATATAGAATAGAATAGAATAGAATAGATTTGAATAGAATAGATTTATTTAGCCTGGTGGAGTTAAGGCCATGTGGCCTTCTCTTCCACTCACCAGGACAAACATATGTTACATATAAGTACAAAAAAATTACAAATAACAGTCAAACTAAACAATTAATTATCTGTCAAATTGAATAATAATGAAAATAATGTCTAATAATACAATGAAATTAAATGCAATTAGAATTAAATTAATGATAGAATGAATACAGAAAGGAATAACAGCTCGAATCTACTATACATAAAAAGAAAAGAAAGAAAAAAACAAAGAAAGTAATAAACTACAATGAATTAATCTATGCTTTTTATACAAGGCATTAGGTAAATATATTAACGAATCTTAAATCTATTTTTATTAAATAATGAAAAACCACATTCAGGGTATTGAAAAAAAACACCGACAACGGAGCTGAGCTAGTATATTTGAGATATGTTGATCATTTTTCAATAAGGTGTCAATGCCCGGAAATGATGCATTTTCATACTATGACTAGTTTATATGTCTCAAGATCAGTGTTAGTTCGAAGGATTTGAAGACTCAATACTTGACAACACGTCACAGCTACGGAACCTATGATACAATATTTTCTTTCGCCCCTTACTGCAATGTGAATACTTAATTGTGTACTTTGTAGTGAACACTATTCACATTACAGCAAGGGGCGCTTACGCCAAGAAAAAAAAACATTTTTCCGTGTCTTATTAGCTAATTACGAATGTAATACTGAAACTAATGCACTCAGGCTTTCCATCTGCATGCAATCAATAAAATGTTTGTTAATGGACGTCTGGATGGCTCAAAGGAGGAGTACTTTCATTTTTTTATTTATTTAGAGCCCACCATCACCCCCCGGGTTACCTCGGGCATAATGCCTTATCCCTAGGTCTGCTCTATGTCCCTAACTACTATCTAATCTTTATTGAATAAATAAACATAATACATACAAATTTCGAGTATGTGAAGTGTAGATGTTACATAAAGTAAAAATTATTGTGTGTGTTTGTGTCTGGAAGTTTGTGTTTAGTGATACATAAAATAAATATACATAATACTTAAAGTAATGATAACTGTTTTGATGATACGTGGTATGAGAGTAATTGTGTTTGTTTGTGTTAGTGTGTGTGTGTAATTTGTGTTTGCTATTTGTTTGTGTTTATGTTTATGTGTATGTGTATGTGTATGTGTGTGTGTGTGTGTGTGTGTGTGTGTGTGTGTGTGTGTGTGATTATGAACATGGGAATGTTAATGACGGATCATTCTTCTTCTGCCATCTTCTTCAGTTCTTAATCGTAGAACTCTACCGATGTAGCGTGTGATTGCTTTGTACGGTTGCTTCCTTGTCCAGTACTCCAGGGGTGGCGGAGGAGTACTAGCGCGCAATGCTGGAGATTCTGAGTTCTGGTCCCGAACCGGGAATTAATTTTTCTCTTTAGTTGTATTAACTAATAATCATCGCCCACATCATCTTCCAGGTCCATAATTCAAGAGAACAACACGTATACTAGACATTTATAACCATCTTGTAACACATATTCAGAAGTTATGTGTTGTGATATTCGTGTGTTTTATATTAAAGTTTATATATTCTTTTCTCCTGGTTTTTTACATGAACAACCAGTTACGTGCCAGATAAAGCTTTGTATCAGGATAATCTAAATTTACTACAGTCCACATTACCAGACTCTTCGGTTGATCTATCATTATTTTCGACCTCCGGCCATGAATAATGACTACATTTTGGTCTACACGGGCCGCGTCTTGAAAAAAAGAACATAAACATATTTTGAGAAGAAATATGTTGTAAATTATTTGAGAGGAAACATAATATTGAAGAAAATAAGAAAATAAAAAAAACATAAAATCTTTGATAATTACTTCTTTGAATGGGATTTCGCCACGATGTGACATCATTACTTGGAGAAAAATAAAAGAGGGAGAATTATCATCACTGAAACTAAACTAATTTGAAATAAACTATGGAACGAAAAAAACTATCCTAAAACACCGTTAGTTTCTACGGATACTTGATAATCTGTAAGATTTTTCTGGATAAAACACTCTGTCTCATGGTTTGCCACTAGTGGAACGCGGCCCATTAAGGGTCGAATGTTTGAACGCATTAGACAGTAAAAGGCGTTCTCTGCTGAGAAAGTTTTATCCAAATACATTTTGCTTACTCAGAAATCTATTCATGCGATAATAATTGTAAGCTACCTGACGAGGTACCTTAAGATCATAGCTCAAGATAGAAACTTATCGTGAAAATCCCGAAGGGAACCGATGGTAACCGATGTAGTTTGAAACCTTTGCAGCTTTATCCAAGATGTTGGACCTTGAAGACTTCGATCATGTTTTCGGTATACGCGGAGAAGAGGAATTTGATAGAGTCTACCAAAGAATTCAACGGAAGAACAGGAGAATCGGCGTAATATTGCGCGACGCAGACGTCGTTGTATACTGTATTATTTGTGGGACGCAAGCGTAAATGCGTTCCTCTATAGCAGACGAAAATAACGGAAGTGGTTTTATCGCTGAGAATTCTGGGTAATTCGTTGCCAATATTACGAAAACGCATGACCGGTAAGTCGGCCGTTAATTCGATCTTAGCAATTGCTCACGGTGAATCAGCTCACCAGTGATTGGAAGTAATTTGAGTAGAGACTAATGTATTTGCATACGACCCTAAGAGCCACACGACGACTAGGTGCACTCAATTGGGAGCTGCAATTTATTTGGGTTTGTGACTTGTACCATAATTTTTTTCGGAAGTGTCCTCATCTTGGAGCCGCTCATTTGAGATATCGCAGTTCGACGAGTCACTAGATTATTCATCACACTTACGCACACACTTTTGTATGTACGTTACATTTTGTCCTATAATTCCTTCCCCCTAGATATTTGTTTGAAATTACTTGAATACGTATTTATAGACAAATTTTTAAAAAAAGTTTTATCTTTGTCAATTGTTCTCACAACAATGTCTGATAGTAAAAATAATTTATTTGTTTATATAATATTAATTATTCTATTTCAGCTTCATGTTATTTGATATGTATGTGATTATCTCTAATTATCAAAATGTCTTTGGGGGTCAGAAGCGAAGGCAGTCAGAAAACCTGATATACTGGAAAGATCACTCACAATGAATAAAATCTAACTAAAGATGTGTCAAAATTTGAAGTGTATGAAAGATAATATAAATTGTCTGCTCCTTGAGAAGAATTCTCCATCTGTAGAGAATTTGTAAGAGTTAGAAATTGATTCAAAATTACGCATTCCATGACAAGCCTACGCTTACAAATCAATGGGAAGATGAAATCTGGGACGACCAAGAAAGCGTTGGAAAGAGTCCATTTAACTGTAATACAGGTTGAAACAGGATATTCTCCTAAACCTCGAAGTGAAGTGATGATTACTTCCAGTACCAATTTCTTAGTTTACTCAATAGAATATGCGTGTTGGCCTTTAGTCTCCTCGTTATCAACTAATAATTCTGCATCATCAACATGTATCAACATCTCTTCAATATCATTGAGTTGAACGTTTTCTTTAACATCTAAATATTTAATAACACACTATATTACAAAATTTCTACAATCATCTTAAACTTTTTTGAATATGATTCTTGAAATCGGCTTTCGAGGTGAATGGCCGTGGTCCAGATTAACAGTTCTCGACGATATCCTTTCAGCCCGGAAAATATTAAAAAGATAAAGACACCTGCCTACAACGTTATATGTTCTGAATATTTAGTGGTTTTAGGTACACTTATTATTAGATCATAATATTATGAGATCATAATAATAAAATAATAATAATAATAATAATAATAATAATAATAATAATAATAATAATAATAATAATAATAATAATAATAATAATGAAATATGGTATGGTCATGTAAAAATAATGATAGAATACAGATTCCCAAGAAACTAGAATGGGTGACACTTGGTAGAAGGAAAAGAAAACAGCCAAAAATAACGTGGATTGATGGTGTTTTGAGCAGTATGAGGGGGAAAAGGATTGGACGATTGAGTTTGGATAGACAAAGAAATATGGAGAAGAATGACAGTAGACTAATTGGGCGCAGAAATATGTTGTGAAACCTGCTAAATAATAATAATAATAATAATAATAATATATAGATAGATCATCGGTTGATTAATGAATTTGACATCGTCCGATTCCTAATAGCCATTTTGTCGGCCCATCCAATCTCCTGGTTGTAGATGTTTCTCCTTCATGTATAAATATATTCCTTGACTCCAGGAGGTTTTTTAGGCCTTCCTCTGCCTCGTCTTCCGTCAGGTTTCCATTCCAATAATAATAATAATAATAATAATAATAATAATAATAATAATAATAATAATAATAATAATAATAATAATAATAAAGTTTTATTTTACCTGACAGGATTAACACCATATTGCCCCAACTTCCATTTAGTCATTAAAATTAGACATGCAAAAAATCAATTTATAGCAGTGTATAATTAAATTTCTAACTAATATTAGAAA